>CM075977.1:132308036-132482363 GCA_038087875.1 Malacoraja senta
AAATCATCTCTAAATGTTAGCAAATATATTCTTAGACATGGAGAACAAAATTACATAATATAACAAGCTATGATACATTTTCAGAATAACTTGTATACTCCTGTGTTCCTATCCTTTTCAGTAAAATTGCTTGCTGTATTGTATGTAAACATTCTGTGTTTTATACACTGGGTCATGCAAATCCCTCTGAACATGAAAACTTAATGTTTCCTTAGCCTTTTCAGTTAAACATGGATTCCCATGGTGTTCTTGTATCTCAATGGAATGAATATATTTTGAGAATTATAAAATATTTCTTCAACAACAAAATCTAATGAAAATGTCTTATTCTTTAAATGTTACTTCTTATATATTTTGATTTGATATGCACCATGTCATGAGTAACACAGAAATCATGTAATTAGGTTGGCTGCTCGTTTCCAGCAGTTTATATATTTAGTCCATGAGCAAATTATCTATTTGTTTTCAATGGATATGCTAGATTTTGAAAGTTATGAATCAGATCTGATCCGTCTTTGCATAATTGGTAGTCTAAGGGATTGTAAAAGTTAGTTTCTGCTATCTCAAATGAAATTATATTAAATTACACTTTTCCCAAAAAGAGATTTCAATGTCACAAAATTCATACAGAAAATTGGTTCACTATAATAAAGACCTATAAATACTAGGAATTAAATGTTATCAATTAGAATATTTGAAGGGAAATTTGATAGATTTCCTTTCAATATTAGGAGTATTTCAATATATAGTTGTGCAAAAGTTGCTATGGAAAGAGTAAGACGGTTATTTACAAGAAGAATAAGAAATATATTGCAAAATAATTAGTGGTTCATCCAAAATAAAGTGCACAAATCTGATGTGCATTTTTTGATCCAAAATGTTTATTAATTACAATTGAAGCATTTTTATTTTCAGAAAAGGGTGCAAAGAGTATGATTTTGATTATTTTGTGGTGCCCATAAAGTATCCCTTCACATATGCAGTACATATTTCAACCAATTACGAGACTTCCAAAACAAACATGAAACTGTGTTCTTTCTTGCATATTACGAATGGCATGTTGTTTTCTGTTTGAAGGTGGATGAAGCACTAAATTCTGCTGAACGTACAACTCCACACCTAGTAGAACCAAATCAGAAGATAATCAACTACATGAATACTGCAGTCCTAAACAAGGTAATAAGTAGTATGTGCAGTCACAAGGGAATTGACTATTGCGCTGTTTCTCCCTTTATTGATGTGTGCCATTTTAACCAGTTACAATTTACTGCGATTGTGGCCAATTTCATTAAAAAAAAACTGGGGAATTCCGAAACATTTTTTAATAGTCATTGTGTCCTACATGATTACAAAGGTGCCTTTGTGCCATAAATCAGATTTAAACAAGTTAATAAATTTCACATCTGGATGACATTAAGACCGGGCAACCCAGGCCAGGAAATCCTTAATGGAGGTTAAGGGTGTTCTCACACAGAAGTGAGGCCAGCCGTCTATGGAACAAATTATATTTTCTAACTGAGCCTCACAGTGCATCATAATTCTGTTTATTGGTATTCACTGCTGTATGTATTCATTCCACATCCTCTCCAAACCATGGGAATTTAGCCCAGATTGTTAAGAGAAACCATATGCAAAACGCACACGTGAAAAATGCATCACTTACACCTCATACTGCATATTGGCATCTACTCCCATGTTTTACCAAACCATTGGGCCTGCATCATTGATTCAGTTTTGGCCCCTAGTTCTTTCAGATCAGATCAACATTTGAACGTAGCCCCATGTTAGCTTCAAGTTAGATTACACCGAAAATCAAATATTCTTCTATTTTAAAAATTCCAGTCTGGTTTTATTTCAGATTTCCCAAGAACCAAAGATATTAGTGCCAGGCAATAAACCTCCAGAAAAATAAACAAAGCTGTTTGTATCAGGAAATATAAATGTTAAAACATATTAAAAACTACCACTTAGAAAGTTGTGAGTGCATAAAGTTGACAAATAATCAAGGATATTAAGGCAGAAGAAGCTGGTACTAAATAGTGATTCTAGAGTCAAATGAGTTTAATTGCCAAATGCACCTGGACCGGAACATTGAAATTCTTACTAGCTGCAGCTTTACGGGCACAATAAATGCAACACACAACCTTTAAATATACAATAAATGATCAGTTATTCTATGCCAGACCATGATGGTGCAAGCCAAAGTACATTGTGCAACATTAGTAGTGCAATGCCCATAGTAGTTTGGTGCTGAGGTAGGGTTATGGCTAGGGTTCTACATGCCAGTTCAAGACTCCAATGGTTAATGGGAAGTATAATGCCCTCCATAATGTTTGGGACAAAGACCCATCATTTATTTATTTGCCTCTCTCCTCCACAATTTGAGATTTGTAATAGAAAAAAATCACATGTGGTTAAAGTGCACATTGTCAGATTTTAATAAAGGCCATTTTTATACATGTTGGTTTCACCATGTAGAAATTACAGCTGCGTTTATACATAGTCCCCACATTTCAGGGCACCATAATGTATTGGACATAGCAATGTCATGTAAATGAAAGTAGTCATGTTTAGTATTTTGTTGCATATCTTTTGCATTCAATGACTGCTTGAAGTCTGCGGTTCATGGGCATCACCAGTTGCTGGGTATCTTCTCTGGTGATGCTCTGCCAGGCATGTATTGCAGCCATCTTTAGCCTATGCTTGTTTTGGGGGCTAGTCCCCATCAGTTTTCTCTTCAGCATATAAAAGGCATGCTCAATTGGGTTCAGATCGGGTGATTGACGGCCACTCAAGAATTGACAATTTTTTTGCTTTGAAAACCTCCTTTGTTGCTTTAGCAGTATGTTTGGGATTATTGTCTTGCTGTATTTCTGTTCATGAAGTATTCTGTGGACAGTGGTCATTGACAAATCCACCCATGACTCCTGAAGAATACATAACTAAATTTGCCTGAAACTACATAAATGCTTCCTTAATTTAGATGGAAGAACATAATGCCAATCAGTCTCAAAGCTGCATTTAACCAAATCCAGTGTTACTAACCCAAGGAGCACTGAGGTTAAAACGAAAAATACACCAGTGCCTAGAGACCTATCAGTTACAAAGGGAACAGATGTTGCAACTGAATTATCAGCTCTCTGGAACATTGCTGAACTAGTTCCTCCTGATAGTTTCTTCAGTAGCACGACAATGACTTATTGTCTAGCATAAGGGAAAAAGTAAGGTGCCTTGATGATGATTCCACAATGGGGAAAGAATGTAGTTGCTCAGAATTCTGTGTTGTTATGCAAAATAATGTGGACTCCATAGAAATTGCTGAGTCTTGGAACAAAATAGTTTTTGTATTTAGACTGCTGTGGAAGACAGAGGACCCCTAATGGCAAGCTTCCGTAATGAACAGAATCAATGTTAGTTCATTGAGAATACATTTATCAGAGAATGGAGGAAAATGGAGCAGGTAGGCAAAAATGATTTGTTTTAACATCATGTTCGTAATGGAAATCATAGGCTAGATGTTGTTGTGCAGTATTCGTCAATGTTCTAAGAACCGTACATTTTGGAAATTTTGACTGGCACAAACTCAATGGGTTAAATATCCTCCTTCTGCATTATGTATTTCTAAGATTCTATCTGGGTTGATAAAAATTGAAATTAGCTTCTGCAAAAATTTAGAACCCTTAATTAAGGTCATCTGAATGTATGAGCCAAAGAATATGCTCAACTTACCCACTATTGTGGGCTGTTCAATTTTACCCACCCAATTGGGATCTTGGGTATTGCTCAACATTTTGGCACTGTATGGTCAAATATCTGTGATATTTATAGTGTTGGTAGTGTTGGCTTGTTTGCTATCAGTTATTGTCATGTTAATTTTCTAAGTGGGATCTGGCAAAAGATCATGAATGTTTCTTTTTCACATAACTGAGATTTGTTGAATACAGTGGTCTGTGACAGACATCATGTTGACATTATAATATGGGCTTATTGTCTCAATGACAAACCAGCAGAATTGATGATTAATTACATACATGCCTAATCTTGTTTTGGATTATATTTTACACAAAAGGTAGAACACAGGGAGATTTGGAACAAATGTGGACCCTACGCAGAAATGGGCCCTTTGACTCTCCGCATCCATGTCAATGTTTTTGCCCATCTACACTAATCCTGCACCAGGTCAGTATCCTATTATGCCTTGTCTATTTAGGCACCTGTCTAAATGTATTTGATTGCATATGACTCTCCCATTTGTTGGCAACGAATTCCAGGCAGCAGCCACTCGCTTTTAAAATCTTTCACCTCAAATCTCCTTTAAAATGACTTTCTCTCACTGTAACCTAATACCCTTATTTTTGACTCCGACTATGGGAACAAAGATTGTGACCGTCAACTCTCTATACCTCTTATAATTTTAAATGTATCTATCAGGTCACCCCTCAGTCTCCTTTGCACCAGATAAAACAACATAACCTTTCCAATCTCTCCACATAACTCAATTCATCTGATCCAGTCAACATTCTGACGAATCTCCTCTGCACTCTCTTCAATGCAATCACATCCTTTTCTATACTGTGGTGACCAGAACTTCACACGATACTCCACATGTGTTCTAACCAATGCTTTGTAAAGTTGCAACATAATGTCCAACTTTTTTTAATCTATGCCTCGACTTTTGAAGGCAAGCTTGCCAAAGGCCTTCATCACTACCCTACCTTTCAAGGAACTTTAAATTTGAACCCCAAGATCTATATGAACACACCATTTACTGTATATGGCCTACCCACATCTGACTTCCCAAAAATGCCTTACTTCACATTTGTTGGGAGTAAATTCCATCTGCCAATACATCACCCAACTTTACATCTGAAATATATCCTGCTGTAGTTCGAGACAATCTTTCTCGTTATCCACACCACCAACTTCCTTGACATCTGCAAACCTACTAACCATATATCCTACATTCACAAACAAGCACAGTGGCACAGCAGAAGAGTTGCTGCCTTACAGTGCTTACATCGCCAGAGACCCGGATTGTGTTCCCGACTACGGGGGCTGTCTTTACAGAATTTGTATGTTCTCCCCATGACCTGCATGGGTTTTCTCCAAGATCTTCCGTTTCCTCCCACACCCCTAAAGACGTACAGGTTTAATTGGCTTGGTATAAATGTAAATTGTTCCTAATGTATGTAGGATAGTGTTAATGTGCGGGGATTGCTGGTCGGCGTGGACCCGGTGGGCCGAAGGGCCTGTTTCCGCGCTGTATCTCTAAACTAAACTAAACCAAGTCTTCGATATATATCACAAACAACAAAGATACCAGCTCAGATTTTTGCAGGATATTGCTAATCACTAAAATCCACTTAGGGAAGAATTTCATTCTACCATCAGTACCCTCTACCAATGCCAGCATTGGATCCAGTTGGGTCCCTTACCTTTCTGGACCACCTTACCATGCAGGATCTTGTCAAGTCTATATTGTCATATAGACAATATCTACTGTCTAGGCTTCATCAATTTCCTCTGTGAACTTTATTTTATTGCAGGGATACTAATGGTCTATAAGGAATTATGCTTGGCTCACTTGTTATGCTAACTGTTAAGTATAATTATATTTTAATGATATCCTTGATGTTGTTTTAGAATTTTGTTATATTCTACGATACGGCACTTTTTTTTGTGAAAACCACAGTCATTTTAAATCTGAGACTATCCAATCTGGTGGTGCCTAATATATACTGGTTGGAGCTAGAGGTTGCTTTGGTGGAAGAGAGGAATGGTTTGGGCTTTGGCAGAACTATACTGGGACCACACCATTCTGTCACGTTGCTTGACTGGTACAATTGGTTTAGCATTACTGAGGAACTTTAGATTACAAAACTGTTTTGTTTCATTTGTGAGGGAAGGAATTTGTCATGAGCCCATCATTACCAAGCAGATGGATTGGAAAGTCTAACTTAAATTGTTGACATCCACTCTTAATATTTAATGATTAGTTATCTCTTTGTGTCTATCTTTCTTTCGCTCTCTTCCCTCTGTCACTTGCTTCACTTATAGTTTCAGAGATGTCAGAAACTAGAATAGTACCTATCAACAATACTAAAAAATAATGAGATATTTTGTCTGCTTCCCAAGAATCAATTTGTGCCCTGATTTTAACATATCACAAATAGGTGAGCTGAGGTAAGGGGTAATAATTCATTCATTCATCATCATTGAAAACATTAGCGACGCAGTGGTGCTGGTTTCCAACGGGAACGGTGACGGACACACCACACAACTCCATCCTCCAGTTCCTGCGGACTTCCGCCGCTGGAAGTATAGGATTTTGGTGTGTGTGCATTATCATCATTCCTTACAATGCTATGTACAACAGTGATCGCAATTTCTACTGAAGTGTGGATGGCCATTGGCTCGCTAGAAGCTCACCCGCCCTTTGACAGGTCTTGTTTTTGGTCCTGCTTCGGTCCACAGCCCCCTCCTCACCTGGCAAACCAGGTGGGGGAGACGGTTTAGTCGCCGACTATCCGACCATGGAGCAGGTAGCTTGGGATTACATGGTACCCGTGGCGGGGGGAACTCCCCCCGACCTGAACTTAATAAGATGATCAGGGGTAATAAGATGATCTCCAAACCCCTTGAATGACACCATTCAGATCCAGGGCATTATTAACTAGCTGCTTATACTTTTCCATGTAATTTCTAACAGATCCCTTGAAGTATGCTCTGGGATAAAAATTGGCATCCCACTACACCACCATCCATTCAACAAATACCACCCTTTACTATCTATCAGCTGGACCCGCTTGAGATCCCCACTTTAATCAACATCAGATCAGACCACTTTAATCAACATCATATTTTTTAATGCTATTTGGAGGAGCACCTTGTAATAGATATCGTGGCAGGTCATGGTTTGATCAATTGGGTGAGAAGTAAAAGGAAAATGGTTGTTGATTTATTATTCTGAATACATAACCCTCATCAGTTTTTGGCACTTTTATTTGAAGTGTGGTTTTATAGCAGCTTCTAAGTTAATGTTGTCCTTGTGTCTGATGACGAAACTGGATGAATGATTTCAATATTCTTCATTGAAAGATTAAGAGCGTGTGGGAGGATTTAATGAGGGTGCTTAAGCAGAGAGGATTTAGACAAATTTCCAGGGCGGATAAATACATTGGTCACAACAATTTTTGACAATTAATTTATCTCTCTCCTCTTTGTACAAGACAGTAAATGGGATACCTTCTGCTGCTCTTGACTAATCCTTTGACTTCCTTTCTGATGAGTAAAGCATTTGTTACTGGCAGTGTACCAAAACGAGTCTCTTTAAATGGCTAGCCTGTGTGGTGACTTGGTCTCAGGAGCCCTCTGCCTTGCATTAACGTTATCCCTTTGATGTAGCAACCATTTCAGTGTGTTTCCAAAACTGATATGTTAACGAATATTATCATGACACCTTCATAGATATCTTTCACAAACATGGAAGTCTCTTCGCCATTAAAATTACATTAAAGCACACTAACCTGAGATAAATGCCCCTTAATTGGTGCGTACCCCTTCAAATACAACCTCAGTGCCTTTGAATTGAGCAATCTCAACAGGTTTCACTGAAATACAGGAAGAAACTAAATTATATTGAGCAGCCCTCAATTGTTTTTTTAAAAATCTTTTTTGTAGCATTTCTGAAAGCATATAAATCTTGTACATTTGTAAGGCCTCAAAGCTTCTTCTAGCTACTGAAAGAAACCAAAACTTTTACTGAGATGAAAGTATAATTAACTTTCTGACCCAAGAACTCTTACCATCTGCTAATAATTTGTTTTGCTTAGTTTAAAAAAAAAAGAGGCATTACAGCCAAAGTAAGCACGGGGTGTTTTTAGGAACTACGCATTGAATTTTTACAAGAAACCATTACTGGAACTGTAGAATAGAATCTATCCAATCATAAATGGGCCAAAATTCATGCACATATTTAACAGTCTGCCATTTTAACCCCAGTTCTTCCTAACTATTTTATCTACCTTGGAAAGAAAATGAAAAATTAATGCCCTGCTATATTGCCCCAAAGTATATATTTTTTTGTAACACACATTCTAACAGGGTGACTCGGTTGTCCAATGGATTTTAGAGTTGCAAACCAAGGTAAATTGAACAATTTTATTTTAAAATAAAACATTCCAATAAAAAGTTACAAAACCTAATGATACAGAAGCTGGAAATCTGAAAAAAAGTACAAGTAATGCTGGAAATATTCAGCAACTGACACAGCACCTGTGGAGAAAAAAACATGTGGAGAGATAGTCTGAGATTCACCAAGATCATCATCCTCGAATGGTAACTCAGTTTCTCTCTCCACAGATGTCTGATGTGCTGAGTGTTTCAAGTATTTTTTAACGTAGGAAACGGGTGGCATGGTGGTGCAGTGGTAGAGTTGCTGCCTTACAGCACCAGAGACCCGGGTTCGATCGTGACTACGGGTACTTGTCTGTACGGAGTTTGTATGTTCTCCCTGTGACCTGCGTAGGTTTTCTCTGAGATCTTCGGTTTCCTCCCACATTCCAAAGACGTACAAGTTTGTAGATTAATTGACTTGGTATAAATGTAAATTGTCCCTAGTGTTGTGTAGGATAGTGTTAGTGTACGGGGATCGCTGGCCGGTGCGGCCTCGGTGGGCCAAAGGGCCTGTTTCTGTGCTGTATCTCTACACTAAACTAAACAAAAAAAAATCCTGAACTGTTTACAAAATCTTTTAACATTTACACATTTTAATACATTTTAGTTTAGTTCAGTTTATTGTCAAATGCACCAAGCTGTTCATTCACTCCTTCCCATTATTTAGGAAAAAAAGAAATATCTCATCACTTTCCTTGCCAGACATTCAGTAATAAATTTTATTCCTGTAAGTTAGAATTTGTTGCATATTCCTATTATTGTGTTTTTTTACATTTTATTTTAGGTTATTTTCAAATTAATTTACTTATAATTTCATAACATTACCACTCAGTCATCTTATAAGGCTAAAAATGCTTTCTTATTAACCCAGCAAACATTTATCTGTGGAAAACATATGGTTCTTCTTTCAAAAACCTCTCCAGCCAGAATGTCTCTGGGGACCTGAAGTGGATGTAGCATAATTAAACCTTTTATGCTGCTGTTTGAATGTCGGGTTAACTCAGCATTTTCATAGGCTTCTGTGAGTGGACTAAGTTGTAACCTCTTCAGCATCTTATGCCCCCACAACCCACCCCCTCCCCACATTACTGTAATAATAATCTATAGAAGTGGTCATATGTAAACTGTTCATCAGGGCAATTAATGATACATAATTTGACATAATGGTTTATTTTAAACATTACGTTTTGACAGTTGGCCATTTTGAGTGTCTGATTTACTCAACCCTCCACTTCATTGTTTTTTCAGTGTCATTCATGAAATATTAATGCTGTTTTTTTAGATTACAGCAGATTAAAGGGTAATTGATAGAGATGTTTAAAATTTTGAAGGAATTATTAGATTTAGAACATAGAAACAGAAAAAATAGGTGCAGGAGTAGGCCATTTGGCCCTTCGACCATTCAGTATGTTCATGGCTGATCATCTAAAATCAGTACAACGCTCCTGCTTTTTCCCCATATCCCTTGATTCCGTTAGCCCTAAGAGCTAAATCTAACTCTTGAAAACATGCAGTAAATTGGCCTCCACTGCCTTCTGTGGCAGAGAATTCTGCAGATTCACAACTCTCTGGGTGAAAACATTTTTCCTCATCTCAGTCCTAAATGGCCCACCCCTTATTCTTAAACTGTGATCCATGGGGAACATTTTTCCTGTATCTAGTCTGTCCAATCTTTTAATAATGTTATATGTTTCTATGATCGCCTCTCATCCTTCTAAATTCCTGTGAATACAAGCCCAGTCGACCCATTCTAGAAGGGTCTCGACCCGAAACGTCACCCATTCCCTATCTCCAGAGATGCTGCCTGTCCGCTGAGTTACTCCAGCTTTTTGTGACTATCTTCGGTTTAATCCAGCATCTGCAGTTCCTTCTTACACATGACCCTCCAGCAGTTGGGGCAAGCTGAGTAGACCTAAAAGACAGGGATATTGTCTGAAGAAGGGTCTCGACCCGAAACGTCACCCATTGTTTCTCTCCAGAGATACTGCCTGTCCCGCTGAGTTACTCCAGCTTTTTGTGTCTATGCTTTAAACCAGCATCTGCAGTTCTTTCTTATACATATTATTAAATATGTCAGCTTTGGATCTGAATGTTGTAGATTCAAGTATCACTAAGTATGAGTACATTACAATACAATTTTGAGGGAATACTGTACAATCAGAGGTGCCAACTTTTGAATAAAAAGTGATATTTCACCAATCACCAATGAAATGTAGGTAATAAAATTGAGAGGGAGCTCTCAAATATACACAGTTTTACTACCTACATTATATTTGACTATATACGACTTTTTCTCCTGCACGACCTTCTTCCTCAATCTAGGTAAAGCAAAATATCATTCAGAAGGTCAATTTCAGTTGGGCGGCACAGTGGCACGGCAGTAGATTTGCTGTCCCACAGGACCAGAGACCCGGGTTCGATCCTGACCAAAGGTGTTGTCTGGATGGAGTTTGTACGTTCTCCCTGTGACTACGTGGGTTTTCTCTGGGCGCTCAGGTTTCCTCCCACATTCCAAAGACGTGCAGGTTTGTACATTAATTGGGTTCTGTAAATTGTCCCAAGTGTGTAGGATGGAACTAGTGTACAGGTGATTGTTGGTTGGCGCAGACTCGGTGGGCAGAAGGGCCTGTTTTCACATCTCTGACTAAACTAAAGCTGAAAGCAGGAGCAGGTGGGACTTTTATAATGCAAGACAGTTAACGAGGTCAGTTTCAGTTGAGCAGATGAAAGCTGTTAGCATCCCAGAGTGACTGCTCCTAGTGGGTGAATAAAAATGCAGACTCTAGTGGTATACCTGTAAGAGATATCACAGGTAGATAGAGCGGGAAAGAAGGCTTTTAGTACACGGGTCTTCATCAGTCAGGGTTCTGAGTATACAAGTTAGGACATTATGTTACATCTGTACATCTGTTGGTGAGGCTGCATTTGAAGTATTGTTTTTCAGTTTTGGTGTCAGCTATTTTGAATATTTTCAAATATAGGAAGGATGTCACTAAGTTGGAAAGAGTGCAGAGAAGATTTACAAGGGTGTTGCCAGGCCTCTGGGGCCTGAGTTTTAGGGAAGGGTTTAGCTGGCTGGAACTTTATTTCTTGCAGACAAGAGGCTGAGGGGGTGATCTTGTAGAGGTGTGTAAAATCACGAGGAGAATAGATAGGGTGAATGCATGCAGGTTTTTTTTTACCCAGTGTATGGGAATTAAGAACCTGAGGAAATAGGTTTAAGGTCATAAGTGATAGGAAAATAATTAGGCCATTCAGCCCATCAAGTCTACTCCGCCATTCAACAATGGCTGATCTATCTTTCGCTCCTAACCCCATTCTCCTGCCTTCTCCCCATAACCCCTGACACCCGTACTAATCAAGAATCTATCTATCTCTGCCTTAAAAATATTAATTGACTTGGCCTCTACAGCCTTCTGTGCAAAGAATTCCACAGATTCACCACCCATTGCCGAAATAAATGTCTCCTCATTTCCTTATTGAAGGAACCTCCTTTAATTCTGAGGTTATGACCTCTAATCCTAGATTCTCCCACTAGTGGAAACATCCTCTCCACATCCACTCTATCCAAGCCTTTCACTATACGGTACATTTCAATGAGGTCCCCCTCATTTTTCTAAACTCCAGCGAGTACAGTCCCAGTGCCATCATAGTCCCTCAAATATTAACCGACTCTTTCCTGGGATCATTGTTATAAATCTCCTCTGAACCTTCTCCAGGGCCAGCACATCCTTCCTCAGATATAGGGCCCAAAATTGCTCAAAGTCAAAATTGCAAAGGTGAAAGGGAAAGGATTTAATAGGAACTATTTTTTTTATTTGGAGGATGGTGGGTATATGCCGGAGGAGGCAATTGAGGCAGGTATTACAAAAACATTTAAAAGACACTCTGACAGGTACATGGATAAGAAAGGTTTAGAGGTACATGGGCCAAATGCTGGTAAATGTGACTAGTTTAGATGGGTCATCTTGTTCGGCATGGAGGAGTTGGGCCAAAGGGCCTGCTTCCATGCTCTATGACTGCGACTCCATCTATTCTGCTTTCCCTAAGATAAGGAAGATAAAAGAAGGGATCTCAAGGTCTGTAGCATTTTCACTATTGTGGAACCTCATTGCCCATTCTTCATGTGTGATCCAGGCTGTTAGAAATGGCAATATATTCAAGGTTCTGAAGGATTGTTGCTGAGCCTAATCCTGGCTTCATCTAACACCCAAAGATGAATTCACAAATATGGCCATTTATATCGCACCATTCACAACCTCTGATCATTCCAAAATGTGTTGCATATAGAATTATTTTTAATTATAGTCATAGTAGTAGAAAACACGGCAATCATTTTGCACGTAAAATGTCATACTGATAAGATGAGAATTGCCAATTTGTATGTTTCTATGAAGTTGATTTATGAATTTCTATTGCTCTTTTTTCATTCCAAGCTATTGCTGTGTACCTTTTATATTCATTCAAGAGAGCAGATGGGACCTCTGTTCCATGTCTCAGCTGAAAGATTGAATGATATCAGCAAAACACTGTCAATATTGTGCTGAAATCTCTGGAAATGATCTTGAGCTGACCAATGAGTGAGATAGCAACTGAACGAACAACAATTGCAAGTGGATTCATTTGCCATCCTCTCTCTGTGCTTTAAATGTACCCATTCACAGGAAGTGAATGTTGCAGGCAGGTTTATTTTCCATCCTTAATGGCTTCTGAACTGAGAAGGCAATTAAGAGTCAACATCGTTGGTGGGTCTGTTGTCACATATGAGTCTGGGTAAGGCTCAAAGATTTCCTCCCCTGAAATTATTAGTGAACCTGGTGGTTTTTTTTTGACAATCCAGTAGTTTCATTGTTATTATTACTGAGATTAATTTTTAAATTCCAGATTTATTAATTTGTTTGAATTAAAATTCCCCACACACATTGGTGGGATTGAACTCCTGATCCACTCTTTGGGAGTTAATTCAATAATTTAAGTAATAGACTACCATGCCCCATAATTTAACAGTAATTGTCTTTTCAGCTCGGATCCGTTACTCAGCATCAACTTTTCTGGTTTTTGGAAGTACATTTATTTCTCAAAAACATTTCTCAGAATGGAGAAAATGCTGTGAGGTTAACCCACTTTATTCTAATGGATTGTCTCTGACTGATAATGTTTCCTGTGGAATGATTTTGGACAACATCTGATTGGGATGTTTTCACAACACAAATTGTCTTACTGTTTGCTACAAAATAGTGCAACAGGGAATGTTTAAAGATGAAATTAAGGACCGTGGCAAAGTCAAGCAGAACACACTTTATTACTAATTTGATTGTGGTATATTTGATCTGAAGTGTTGGATGAGAATTCCTTAAAATTAAAATTCTGCTTTCATAGGAGGAAATGCAGACTTTGAAAATTATTGAATTACACAAACGAAGTGAGGCAAAAAATTATGGCTGAACTTAATTTTGCTGTATCTGCTAAAAGTGACCATTTAATAATGTAAATCCATAGAAACTAGATTATACAGATTTATTTCAGTGCTTCATGGTTCATATTGTTGTTTGATAGCAAAGAGGATAGTCATGGACTGCAGGGTAACATTGATCAGTTGACAAGATGAGTAGAGCCATGGCAGATGAATGTGAAATTAGACACTTTCGGGGGATTAATAAGGGTAAGAGATACACAATGAATAGTAAACACTTGGACAGGTAGGATAGGAAAAGATTAGCGGGATATAGGCCAAACATGGGCAAATGGGACCAGCTTAGATGGGGCATGGATAAATTGGGTCTGAGGGTCTGTTTCCAAGCTGTATGATATTGATTTTATGACCGACTCCACACTAAAGTCAGGATACAACTGCATGGAGAGGATCTAGAGGAGGAGATTCATGAGGATGGCAGCTGGGATGGAGCATTCAGTCATGAGGAAAGATGGGAAAGACAGGATTTGTTTTCCTTGGAGCAGAGGAAGCTGAGAGTGTACCTGATAGAGGTGTACAAAATTATGAGGGGCATAGATATGGTAGACATATTTGTCTTTCCTCAACCACATTCCTGCTTCCTGGAATCAAAATACACTTACCAGATTATTCTATCATTCCAGATCTGTTTTTTTTCTAATTACAAAAACATCATGGTGGCAGTCTAAAACGCAAAGCAGACTTTGGCAAAATTGTCCATTATTTCTTGAAGATTCCTGAACTGATATTTTCCCAAATGGAAGCCTGTGGCACTGGAGTAGACTAGGTTGAGTAACTTTGAGCGCCTTGTTGAATCTTTGTCAGCCTCAATCTCCTGGCAGGTATGGACAATTATAAGATTGTGAAGATCTGATTTCCACCAAGCTGGTCCAACAAATCAGCTGTTTTCTTCATATTCAACATGAAGAACCAAAGTGAATAGAGTAATACAGCGTGGAAATGAACCCTTCGGCCCAACTTGCCCACACAACCAATATGTCCCATCTACACTAGTCCCACCTGCCTGCATTTGGCCCATATCCTTTTAAACCTACCCTATCCATGTACCTGTCCAAGTGTTTCTTAAATGTTGCAATGCTACTTGCCTCAACTACCTCCTCTGGCAGCTTGCTCCATATACCCACCACCCTTTGTGTGAACCTTAGCATCTGCAGTGTGAATGATTCCTCAGGAGTTTATCAGGAACAGCTCGTACAACTCCTTCCTGCTCCTGCTCTCTCTCCAGCCATGCTAGATCTATGACAGCTATTTTAGCCTTATAAATTGGATCCTAGATCTGCGACAATCAGAAGAATGTTTCATATTTGCTACATTTCATCCTAATTTCGCACCTGTCTATCATCTTGATACTTTCCACAGTGTAAGTCCATAAAGTTGGATAACTCCTTCAACTTCATGTAACATCCAGTCAATGTTGCTTAACTTCCTGCTCACACATCAGCAGCTGTATCAATTTCCATTGACATCCTCCTCCTTCAATATGTACTGAAGAAAGGAAAGTTTCAATAGTTCTGGCATTACATGAACAGACTGTATGATCCATCCAGGTCATTTTCTACTTCTAGTTCATACATATATTGTCCTTTAATCTTCTTTCCAATAGCTTTGCAGTTCTTGGTTACTGGGGTTTGCCATGGTCTTACTTTGCTTTCAAACATACTGCTGACAAATACTCTTGCTGGTGCGCCTAAAATCAGGAGACCTAGTCTGAACGAAAGGTGCGGGCATTTAAAACGGAATTGAGGGAAGATTTTATTTTTCTCAGCATTGTGTGACTCCTTGCTCTCCACGGTAACATAGAAGGCATTCAGAATTGCCATCAATAGATAATATCTTTTGGACTCAACGAGTACGGAGAACCGTTGGAATGTAGATAAAGAAGAAAAATAGATGTGATTTACTGAATGCCTGAGCAGACATTGGAGGCCCGATGGCCTTTTTTGCTCCTACTGCCAAAGTTTTTAAAATCAAAGATGGGTCATTCTCCCATCATGAAGCTGATATACTTCTACAAACATAGAGAATTTAAAGACCTAGATGCAAAAATCTCTTGGAACTTTCCACCTTTGTATTGTTACTACTTCTTAATAATGAAGGTCCATTTGAGTGGAAACATTAATGTGAAAGTATTAAGATATTTAAATTAGAAAATATATTCTTATTCTTGTTGGTCAGAAAAGTGTTTCTCTGGATGCTGCGGGCATTATTTTCAAATTATTGGATGACAGTGAATGGTAATATCTTCCGCCTCACCCAAATTTATTTTCAAGGAAAGGGAACTGCGGAGTGTGAAATGGGCTGCCAGTTGATTATTGCTAACTTCACCCTCATTACTTTTATTCCTAAATGGCCTACTCGGGCATGTTGGAGAATATTAAAAAATAACAAGTGTATTTTAAGAGGGATTTGGCAAATTCCACAAAGCAAGAATGTGGAAAAGAGATCTGAATCAATAATGTTTTAAACTACTTAATCTGGCAGTTTTCATGATTATCCCCTCTGACAGCCAACAAATTCCCAGATTTATTAAACTAATTTCAGCAAAAATCCTAAACTATCATGAGCACAGTGTTGTTATATTGTTGCAAAAAGATCAGGATATTGACACATCAGGAAGGTTCAGGCGGGCTGAGCGAAGGTATTCCGCAAAATGATCGCCCAGTCTGCATTTGGTCTCACCGATATATAAGTCCACATCATGAACAGCGGATACAGTAGATGAGGTTGAAGGAGGTGCAAATGAACCTCTGCCTAACCTGAAAGGATTGTCGCGGCCCCTGGACAGCGTCGAGGGAGGAAGTATAACAACAGGTGTTGTATCTTCTGCGGTTGCAAGGGAAGGTACCTGGGGAGGGGGTGGTTTGGGTGGGAAGGGATGAGTTAACCAGTGAGTTGCAGAAGAAACGGTCTCTACGGAAGGCGGAAAGGGGTGGAGATAGGAAAATGTGGCTAGTGGTGGGATCCCGTTGGAAGTGGCGGAAATTTCAGAGGATTATGTGTTGTATGCGACAGCTGAAGGGCTTTGTCAGTTCTGTGCTCTTCCATGTTTTGATGTCAAATTCTGGTCTCTATGTGCCACTAGGTGGAGCAAATGCAGTGCCATACTCTTCAGAACTACTGTCATTATTGATCTGTATTGAAAGCTCATCCATTTGAATGGTTTATGTAAGCAGCATATTTGCATTGAAACTCAGTAAATGTAATAAATGCATTATAAATATGTGCTGCAGATATAAATCAGTTGCACAATTAAGCATTTATAATGCATTTTGAAGCAAAAATTGAAATAGTTGCATTTTTTGTACCTTGTGGACTTTTGCAACATGTTTTCTTTACATTATTTGTCCTCAATTATTAATTAATTAATATGAAAATGTTATAATAACAAATATTCTGCGTCAATCTTAATAAACTATGGAAACAAAATAAATAATCTCAAACATGAGGAAGGAATTAGATTCTCAATTTAAAAATATTAAATAATTAAATAATCATTTGCTTGTTGTATTTACTCATTGTTTTGTACAGTTTAGGAAAACCAAAATCAATTAAAGCCTTTGCATGAAGAGAAAAATGAGCTGAAATGTACTGAAATGAATGTGCTTGAGTATAACCTCAATTGTGCCCATTCCCATTATCTGGATTCAATTATATGCAATCATTTTTGACACATGATGGGATGTTAACTGGGTTCAACCTATCAGCAGTAAGTTTCTCAGTACTAAAATACTTACTGTTCTGTAACAGATAATGTGCATGCAATTCCAGTTGTCAGCAATATTTTTACCCAGAAAATTATCTTGTTTGCTATCAAAGCATGAATATAATGGATTAGGTTTTTAGCTTCTTATGTCAAGCATTTTGTGTTATCCCAGAATGCAAAGAGAAAGCTAATTTCAAAGTGGCAAAATTATATGGTTGCACTAAATGAATTATTCTCAGTGTGTTAAAACGCATGAGATATGAAGATAGATTGGGCAATAAGGGTGGTGCAGCTGTGTGTTTGGAGGCAGCATGAGTGAGATCAAACTGAAAACATTAAAGCACTTTGCATACCTTGTAAGGTCATCAAATATTTTGCAAAACTGCTCGCAGATCTGGAGCTAAGGATTTCCTAGTTAACATAGAGCATAGAACAGTACAGCACAGGAACAGGCCATAATATATCTGCCGAGCATGATACCAAGTTAAACTAATCTCCTCAGCCTGCATGTGATCCATTCCCTACATATACATGTGACTATCAAAAAGCCTGATAAACCTACAGGTAGGATCGTATCTGCCCCCACAATCACCACTGGCCAGTGACGTGCGGTGAGGTCAATGGCTGGGTAGGCACTGGCTAGTATCAGTGGCCCGGCCCTCCCTGTATTGATCACCAGGTCTCCCCGGGGAGAGAGAGGGGTGGAGCCGGAGCTGTGCGCGTGAAGCACGGCGACTGGAGGGGCGGGCGCGTTGCCCCGGGAGGGAACAACCCACCTCGCCCTCTCCCCCTTCTCCATTCCCCCTCACACCCCCCTCCCCGTCTACCCCTTGCTTCCCCTTGCTTCCCCCTCCACCCCTCTACTCTCTCTCCACCCCTCTCTCCCCCCTCCACCCGGGGTAGATCTACCCGGGCCGAGAGTACATTACTCCAGCGCGGGGCCCCCTTAGGCGCGGGGCCCAATTGGGAGCTCTCAGCAGCCCAGAGCCTCCGAATCGGCCGCTACAAATCAATGAATCAACCTACCAATCAGCGCCGCCCGCGGCTGGAAAGTCAGCGCCGCCAGCGGTCGAATCCAGTGCTGCGCCGCCGCTGCTGAAGCTAGCTAATGTGTAAGGAGAGTGAGGTAGCGTCAATTATGTGGGCTGAGCCTACGTAATTGACGCTCGCTCTCCCTCCACTGGGCTCAAGACACGCCCCCTCAGTGAAGCAGATGTGATCGCTGCCTCCCCTGGTGCTTTTTCATTGCATTTTTATGATGAGACCAGCGAGCCTAAATTGAATATATTTATATGTGAAATAAGCTACCTGGACTATGGAAGACGAGGACATGTAATGAAGGGGTTTACAAACATCACATTGGAGAGATAATAACAGGCACACGCTTATTGCCCGCGCTCCATCCAGTTTCTGAGGGGTTGCACAATCACAGGGGAGGCTCAGCTTGTCACTGCCTCACCTCTCATCACTCCCTGTATTTGCAGCGGAGCTGCGCAAATTTGGCGATTTTGACTATAAAAATTGATTAGATTCATATAGAAATTACATAACACAGATCAGTTGAAAAATCTTTATATTTATTTTATTTTATTACTATTTTTCATTACTTTTCTTAACAGCTATTTTAATTGGGAGTATGACAGGTGAGGCTCTGCCTCCCCTGACCGCACGTCCCTGCCACTGGGTACATTCCATGCACCTTAGTGTAAAAAAAAAACTTGCCCATCACATCTCCTTTAAATTTTGCCCCTCTTATAGAGTGTGGAAACAGGCCCTTTGGCCCAACTTGCCCACACCAGCCAACAATGTCCAACCTACACTAGTCCCACCTGCCTGAACTTGGTCCATATCTCTCCAAACCTGTCCTATCCAAAGATGTCATATCCATCTTAAAGCAAAGCCTTCTAGTCCTTCACATTTCCACCTGGTAAAAAGGGGAATGCCTACCCTATCATCTATCTATATATTACTAAAACTCTCATCTTTTGTTCGTGTGCGTGAGATCCCGAAACCTCGCAAAAACGGTACACGATAGTGCTTCAATTTTTGGCCCACCTTACTCACCATTGTCCTGGGATGTAAACGAAACAAGTTTCGTTTGGATTGATGTTATATTTTAGAAGTTATTGACATTTTAAACTTTACAAAAATCTATTTTCAAACCACTTTTCCACTTGCCCTGCCTGTCAGCTGCATTCAACATCACAATGACATCACAATAGGATCCCGTTCAACGTCACAATGACGTCACAATGGGATCCCAAATCTCATTTAAATTTTAAAAAACGCGATTTTCAGAAAAACTCAATTTTAATAAAATTCACCGTTTTAATTAACAGTTAACATTTTAAAGAAAAAAATGAGATTTTCATTGAGAATTTCACTTAAAAAACCCATTGCAATTTTTATTGTGGGGGGGTGGGATGGGGGGGGGAGGATTATTTTTTTTTTTTAAACATCGCGATTTTCATAGCGGGGAGGTGAGGAGTGGGGGAGCAGGGAGGTAGAGGAGGGAGCTAGAGAGGGGTTATGGAGGGAAGGAGTGACTGAGGGTAGGGGAAAGGAGAGGGAGGGAGAGGTGAGGGAGTGGGGGAGGGGAGGAGGAGAGGGGATAGAAGAGGGAGGGTGAAGGTGAGGCGGAGTGCTGGGGGATGAGGGGGAATGGAGGGGGATAGGGGTAGGAAGAGGGATGGCAAGGCACAGTTGGGGAAGGGTTGCCATGACTCGAATCACAATAGGGATCTCTGGCATCACAATGGGAACCCCTCAGACGCGCCTGCGCAGTTGGGGGCTATGGGTCAGTGGTGGAATATTGCCTTGGGGGATGGGTCCAATGGGTCCGCACCTGGTCTGTTATCTACAGTGGCTTGCAAAAGTTTTCATACCCCTTGAACTTTTCCACATTTTGGCACGTTACAACCACAAATGTAAATGTATTTTATTGGGATTTTATGTGATAGACCAACACAAAGTGGTGCATAATTGTGAAGTGGAAGGAAAATGATACATGGTTTTCAAATTTTTGTACAAATAAAAAACTGAAAAGTGTCACGTGCAAAAGTATTCAGCCCCCCTGAGTCAATACTTTGTAGAACCACCTTTCGCTGCAATTACAGCTGCACGTCTTTTGGGGTATGTCTCTACCAGCTTTGCACATCTAGAGACTGAAATTTGTGCCCATTCTTCTTTGCAAAATAGCTCAAGCTCAGTCAGATTGGATGGAGAGCGTCTGTGAACAGCAATTTTCAAGATTTGCCAGAGATTCTCAATTGGATTTAGGTCTGGACTTTGACTGGGCCATTCTAACACATGAATATGCTTTGATCTAAACCATTCCATTGTAGCTCTGGCTGTATGTTTAGGGTCGTTGTCCTGCTGGAAGGTGAACCTCCGCCCCAGTCTCGTCTTTTGCAGACTCTAACAGTTTTTTTTCCAAGATTGCCCTGTATTTGGCTCCATCCATCTTCCCATCAACTCTGACCAGCTTCCCTGTCCCTGCTGAAGAAAAGCATCCCCACAGCATGATGCTGCCACCACCATGTTTCACAGTGGGGATGGTGTGTTCAGGGTGATGTGCAGTGTTAGATTTCCGCCACACATAGCGTTTTGCATTTAGGCCAAAAACGTCAATTTTGGTCTCATCTGACCAGAGCACCTTCCTCCACATGTTTGCTGTGTCCCCCACATGGCTTGTGGCAAACTGCAAACAGGACTTCTTATGGCTTTTTTTCAACAATGGCTTTCTTCTTGCCACTCTTCCATAAAGGCCCGATTTGTGGAGTGCACGACTAATAGTTGTCCTGTGGACAGATTCTCCCACCTAAGCTGTGGATCTCTGCAGCTCCTCCAGAGTTACCATGGGCCTCTTGGCTGCTTCTCTGATCAATGCTCTCCTTGCCCGGCCTGTCAGTTTAGGTGGACGGCCATGTCTTGGTAGGTTTGCAGTTGTGCCATACTCTTTCCATGTTTGGATGATGGATTGAACAGTGCTCCGTGAGATGTTCAAAGTTTGGGATATTTGTATATAACCTAACCCTGCTTTAAAATTCTCCACAACTCTATCCCTGACCTGTCTGGTGTGTTCCTTGGGCTTCATGATGCTGTTTGTTCACTAATGTTCTCTAACAAACCTCTGAGGCATTCACATAACAGCTGTATTTATACTGAGATTATATTACACACAAGTGGACTCTATTTACTAATTAGGTGACTTCTGAAGGCAATTGGTTGCACTGGATTTTATTTAGGGGTATCAGAGTAAAGGGGGCTGAATACTTTTGCACGTGACACTTTTCAGTTTTTTATTTGTAAACAAATTTGAAAACCATGTATCATTTTCCTTCCACTTCACAATTATGCGCCACTTTGTGTTGGTCTATCACATAAAATCCCAATAAAATACATTTACGTTTGTGGTTGTAACGTGACAAAATGTGGAAAAGTTCAAGGGGTATGAATACTTTTGCAAGCCACTGTATCTATATTATACTTTTAAAACTCTCTGGCTGCCGTCCGTCTGTACGTCTGTACGTCTGTACGTCTGTACGTCTGTACGTCCATACGCCGCCTTTGATACCGCCCCGCGCCCGCGCGGCGCGCGGAAACGCCGATATTTTTTACCGTTTCTAAAGAGGTTACGTTTATCTTTACGAATAGACGATCCCGATTAAATTCGGTCGTGTTTATGTACGCATTTTTAAATAAAATACCTCTCCCCCCACCAAACCAAACATTTCAAAATGTTTAAAAAAACAGCTCAGCCGTAGAATGTTAGTAAAGATTCTGTTGTGTGATGTCACAATGCACAATGGTCACAGATGTCCAATCGGAATGGATACATTTACATATGCCTTGGCAGCGGCCCCAGCCCCGGCCCCTCCCCCCCAACCCCCGCAGCATTGGGCATTGTGACATCACAAAACGGAACCTTCATTTACATTCTATTGCTGAGAGCTGTTTGTTTAACATATTGAAATGTCCCCATTCCCTATCACCCCCACACACGTGGCAACGCCCTGCGACACATGTGACAAATCGGAATGAATCCGTTTACATATGCCTTTGCAGCACCCCCAGCCCCAGCCCCTCCCCCCCACCCCCGCAGCCTGTGTCGAAGGGCGTCGTCACGTGTGTGGCAATAGAGAAAGAGGATTGGGGGTGATAGGGAATGGGAAACAGATGTACTGTCCCTACCCCTCCTACTTCAACTCTCCCTCCCCACTCTTCCCCCTCTCTCCTCTCCCCCTCCCCCCCTCCCTTCCCCCTTCACCACCCCTATTCACCCCCATCTCCCACCCACCCCCTTCACCTCTCTCTTGCACCACTCCCTGCTACCCCTCTGCCCCTCACTCCCCACTGTTCCCACCTCTCTCCCTCCCCTCCCTCTCTCCCTCTCTTCCCCCTACTCCTCTCCCCTTCCACTCATCCCCTACCCCCTTCCTGCCCTCCCCGCTCTCCTCCCACTCCAAACTCTCCTCCCCCTCCCTCTCACCCACCCTGATCTCCTCTCCCTCCCCAATCTCTCCCCTTTCCTCTTTCCCCTCTCCCCTCCCTCCCCCTGTCCTCTTCTCTCCCCACCCCGTCTCCCTCTCCCCTCTTCTCTCCCCCCCTCCCCCCGAGTGTGTTTGGGGGTGGTTAGTGTGAGTTTGGGGGGTGGTTAGTGTGAGTGTGATGCCGCAGCCCACCCCCCCCCCTCCCGCAAACGAGCGTTGGGAAAACAGTCCGCCAACAGTCTCTCTGTCTTGAAGACGGAACTGCAGATGCTGGAAAATCGAAGGTACACAAAAAAAACCTATATCATCAGCGGGTGCAGCAGCATCTATGGATCGAAGGAAATAGGCAACGTTTCGGTAGAAAACCAGTCTGAGGATGGGCTTCGACCCAAAGCGTTGCCTATTTCCTTCGCTCCATAGATGCTGCTGCACCCGCTGAGTTTCACCAGCTTTTTTTGGTGTACCAGTCTCTCTGTCTCTCCCCTCTCTCTCTCTCTCTCTGCCCTTCTCTCTTCACAGCCCGCAGCTCAACTGATGAACACCCGCTCAAAACCCCCCCCTTCACCTATCTCCCACATCCTCTCCTTCCTCTCTCCACACCCTCCTCTCTCTCCCCCTTCCTCTCCCCCCTTCCTCTCCCCCCTTCCTCTCCCCCCTTCCTCTCTCCCCCTTCCTCCTCCCCCTCTTCAATTTTTTTTAATTCTAACATTAAATTTTCTCTCTCTGCCCCCCCCCCCTCTAGACGCACCTGAGAGCTGAGGGCTATTCGTCAATGGATAGGGTGGAGATGGGATAAAAGAAGCAAATTAAAAGGGTTGTGATGAGTGTGTGTGTTTGTGGGTGCCAGATTCCCACCCCGCAACCGTGCTTTGGAGGAAAGGGAGTGGTTAGTGTGACGCCACAGCACCCCCCCCCCCCCACCCGCAAACGCACGTTCGGTGTCCAGACCCAACGGGTCTGCACTTGGTCTCTCTCTCTCTCTCTCCCCATTCTCTCCCTCACCTTTCTCTCTCTCCCTTCTCTCTCTCTCCCTTCTCTCTCTCCCTTATCTCTCTCTCCATTCTCCCTCCCTTCTCTCTCTCTCTCTCTCTCTCTCCCTTCTCTCTCTCCCACTTCTCTCTCTCCTTTCACTCTCTCCCTTCTCTCTCTCCCTTCTCTCCCTCACAGCCCGCGACTCGACTCATGCACGCCCGCTCCAACCCCCCCCCTTCACCTCTCTCCCCATCCTCTCTTTCCTCTCTCCACCCCTCTCCTCCCCTTCCTCTCCACCCTCCCTCTCCCTCTCCTCTTCTCTCCCCACCCCGTCTCCCTCTCCCCTCTTCTCTCCCCACCCCGTCTTCCTTCCCCCCCCCCCCATCCTCCCGAGTGTGTTTGGGGGTGGTTAGTGTGAGTTTGGGGGGTGGTTAGTGTGAGTGTGATGCCGCAGCCCACCCCTCCTCCCGCAAACGCGCGTTGGGAAAACAGCCCGCCAACAGTCTCTCTGTCTTTAAAATATTAATATAATATCAAGGGGTGTGATGAGTGTGTGTGTTTGTGGGTGACAGATTCACACCCCGCAACCCTGCTTTGGAGGTACAGACCCAACGGGTGGTTAGTGTGACGTCACAGCCCCCCGCCCCAAACACACGTTCGGTGTCCAGACCCAACGGGTCTGCACTTGGTCTGCACTCCCCACTCTTCCCCTCTCCCTCCCCACCTCTCTCCCTCCACCCTCCCTCTCTCCCTCCACCCTCCCTCTCTCCCTCTCTTCCCCCTACTCCTCTCCCGTTCCCCTCATCCCCTCCCCCCCTGTCCCCCCTTCCTGCCCTCCCCGCTCTCCTCCCACTCCAAACTCTCCTCACCCTCCCTCTCACCCACCCTGATCTCCTCTCCCTCCCCAATCTCTCCCCTTTCCTCCTCCCCCTCTCCCCTCCGTCCCCCTCTTCTCTCCCCACCCCGTCTCCTTCTCTCCCCCTCCCCTCCTCTCCCCAACCCCGTCTCCCTCTCCCCCACTCCCCCCGCCTGTGTGTTTGGGGGGTGGTTAGTGTGAGTGTGATGCCCCAGCCGCAGCCCCCCCCCCCAAACGCAAGGTAAACAAAAAAATGAAGTATAAACTCAGCGGATGCAGCAGCATCTTTGGATCGAAGGAAATAGGCAATGTTTCATAACAAAACACGTCTGAAGATGGGTTTCGGCCACAAACATTGCCTATTTCCTTCGCTCCATAGATGCTGCTGCACCCGCTGAATTTCACCACCTTTTTTGGGTGTACCAGTCTCTCTGTCTCTCCCCTCTCTCTCTCTCTCTGCCCTTCTCTCTTCACAGCCCGTAGCTTAACTCATGAACACCAGCTCAAAACACCCCCCTTCACCTATCTCCAACATCCTCTCCTTACTCTCTCCACACCCTCCTCTCTATCCCACTTCCTCGCACCCCTTCCTCTCTCCCCCTTCCTCTCCCCCCTTCCTCTCCCCCCTTCCTCTCCACCCTCCTCCTCCCCCTCTTCAAATTTTTTTAATTCTAACATTAAATTTTCACTCTCTGCCCCCCCCCCCCTCTAGACGCACCTGAGAGGTGAGGGCTATTCGTCAGTGGATAGGGTGGAGATGGGATAAAAGAAGCAAATTAAAAAATTAAGATAATATCAAGGGTTGTTATGAGTGTGTGTGTTCGTGGGTGCCAGATTCCCACCCCGCAACCGTGCTTTGGAGCAAAGGGGGTGGTTACTGTGACGCCACAGCACCCCCCCCCCCCCACCCGCAAACGCACGTTCGGTGTCCAGACCCAACGGGTCTGCACTTGGTCTAGTATACCTATAAAAGTCTCATCTTCTATTTGTGTATGTATGTATGTATGTCTGTATGTTTTGTATCTTCCTCAAAATGCTGCGAGCTAGCGCTGAAATGTTTACATATTCTAACACATTTTTTTCCGTGCATGCCATAATCAGGCTCCAGATTTCATGTAATATTTCACGTTATTGATGATTAAAGCTTTTAAAAAGCCAAATGTAAAAATTTATATACTTAACTAAAACTCCCATTTTGTCCCCTTCCGGTTTGTGTTGTTTTTACATTTGCGCAAAAACGGTACCCGATAGCGCTATGATTTTTCGCCACCTCACTCGCCATTCTCCTGTGCTGCAAGCGCACCAAGGTTTGTTCCGATCTGTGAAATATTACAAAAGTTATTGGTCATCTCTTCTGTCATTCGCCGGGACTGCGATGCCCCTTCCTGGGAGCGGAGGAGCGGAATGAGCAGAGTGCAGGTGGGGGCTGTGTTCTGCGGGCTGGGGCAACCACCACCATGACGAGCTGGGAGCCACTGAGTGCGGCTGGAGCCAGGGCCGGGAGCCGTTTAGTCCACCACCACACAGGTGACAACCTACGACAGCCGAAGACAACCTACGTCCACCCGCGACAAGCTACGACAAGCAACGACCCTGTCGGCGACAATTGAAGACAATTCAGTCACCGGTACCTGTCGCCGGTTGATGTAGGTTGGCATAGGTAGTCGCCAATGGAAGTCAGCACCCGGCGACAGACAATGTCACCTGGCGACAACCTGCATCATCCTGGTGACAACCTATGACAGGAGAAGACAAGCTACGTCAAGCCCACAGTCGCCTAAAGGTTTTGAACATTTCAAAATCCAGCGGCGATCAGAAAAACGTTACGACTCTTTAGGCAACTTGAGGAGACTACTCAGAAACATACAGGTGTCACCCCGCGACCATGTGAAAACAGCCTAGTCGCCTGTAGTCACCAAAAAAATCGCCTAAGTGGGACAGGGCCTTTAGTGAAACGAGCCTTTGTATTCATCCTGTTCTCCTCTCTGCCATGGCATCACCTGGTCTAGGATGACCTGACCTGTGATGTTTATTGATTCATCACTGACTTCTGACATGCCTGTTGTCAGTCTAATTGGGCTTTACCTCAATGTTTAGGAAGAAACTGCAGATGCTGGTTTAAACCAAAGATAGAAACAAAATGCTGGAGTAACTCAGTGGGACAGGCAGCATCTCTGGAGAGAAGAAATGGTAACGTTTCGGATCGAGACCCTTCTTCAGGCAGGATCTCGACCCGAAACGTCCCCCACTCCTTCTCTCCAGATATGCTGCCTGTCTGACTGAGTTACTCCAGCATTTTGTGTGTATCTTGGGCTTTACCTCAATCCGTCACCAACTCTGAGTAATGATAGGTCTTACGAAACCTATGGTAACAGAGAAAATGCTAATGAAGTAAAATTGCTGACTATTTGTCAAAACCATCTAATGAGTAAATGAAATACCAGTTTCAGAATTCAAGCTACACCTGTCTATATCATTGAACAAGTTGTTCAGTGTTGGTGATGCTTATCCCAATGGAGCTGATCTTGATCTTCATCAACTGTTCAAGACTGACATTAGTTCATTGGCAGCCTCTTTGTCTCTTCACTGACTTCAGTTGGCCTCCACAAGATCAAAATGACTTTCAGAATCAATTTCAGTGTGGACAAGGAGTTTCTACAAATGTTCCCTGTAAATAAGGCCCACACTTACTGGTTATGTGGTTATTGCCATTTGAAGCCTATACTGATTTTTTTTTTTTAATGGATGCAAACGTGGTATACATCCAAAATGCTATCTTTTGTACTAAGATAAAGGCAATATTAAAATTGTTAACGGGAGCAAAGTTACCATACAAGGCAACGTGTGTGTTTCTAAACATGGTAATGATGATGGTGCTCATATAAAATTAAAAATATATGCAGGCATTCCTTTACAGATAAAGGGTTATGGATTGATACTCTGCCAAGGCAGAATACGCTAATGAGGTGAGGTTTGTGAGCTCTGTAATGAAGATAATACATTGTTTTTATTAAAATACAATCTGCATGGACTATATCTACCAACACTAGAAACTCTCTTCAGTTGTCATGTTTATCTGAGGAAGGGGAGCAGGCCCCTACATTTTAATCACTGGAGTTTGTCAGGAATGAAAAACAGCTAGCTTCCCACAAATCAACAGACATGTGCCCTGATAAGGAGACTGAGTTTGTAAAGCCCAGCAATCACTCTATTGCAGAGTCTATTCTAGTCTGATCAAAGAGCTTTAATTTGAAGTAGATAAATGCAGTACATTAAGACTCTATATGTCAGTAGATACTCCTAAAATTTAGAAACTGACAAACTTGCATCATATATGATATATAATGTTTATTCAGAGGCTGACCTACATCTAAAGGGGGTCATAAACTATCATTATGAACACCGTGTAGAATTGTGTATTGTATGTAATTCAACAAGAAGAATTCTGCTGTCTCATATATTTATTGGCAGAGCAAATTGTATTTTTATGTTTTCAGTATTAAATTGCAAAAGTTAAATTTATCTTGTAACATTAAAAATCTTGCATTTGTTTGCACTTTCTGAAACCACTTTTTTGTCATACATGTATACTACAGTCTTTGCCAATTTCTACGGTGCTATTTATGACACAAAGTAGTGCTTTTTGTGACGGTACATGCAAGCGGGGCATACTGGCAACTCTAAAAAGTTAAACATTATTATTTTATTTCCCGGCCACGGGACAGGTAGGTTTATTAAAGAAGCGTACCTGAGCCTTTTGGTCTACATAAAAAGCACTGATGTAAAGTATCTTTGGAGACTCTCAAGTGTACTTACACTATTTACCACAACTGTCATTGTAGCATGGAACATACTGTAGACACAAAATGATGGAGTATCCCTGGAGAAAATTAATGGGTGATGTTTTGGGTCGCGACAGGGTCAGCAAAACTGATTAATGTGGAATTCTCTGCCACAGAAGACAGTGGGGGC
This sequence comes from Malacoraja senta, assembly GCA_038087875.1. NCBI lineage: Eukaryota > Metazoa > Chordata > Chondrichthyes > Rajiformes > Rajidae > Malacoraja > Malacoraja senta. The sequence continues at coordinate 132,336,680 of CM075977.1, forward strand.
CAATTCACTGGATGGATTCATGAGAGAGTTAGATATACTGTAGCTCTTAGGGCTAACTGAATCAAAGGATATGGGGAGAAAGCAGGAACAGGGTACTGATTCTGGATTGATCAGCCATGATCATATTACCATATAACCATTACAGCATGGAAACAGGCCATCTCGGTCCTTCAAGTCCGTGCCGAACATTTTGTTTCCTTCTTCCTTCCCCTAGTCCCATCTACCTGCACTCAGACCATATCCCTCCATTCCTTTCCCGTCCATATACCCATCCAATCTATTTTTAAAGGATAAAATCGAACCTGCCTCCACCACTTCCACTGGAAGCTCATTCCACACAGCTACCACTCTCTGAATAAAGAAGTTCCCCCTAATGTTACCCCTAAACATCTGTCCCTTAATTCTCAAGTCATGTCCACTTGTTTGAATATTCCCTACTCTCAATGGGAAAAGCTTATCCACGTCAACTCTGTCTAACCCGCTCATCATTTTAAAGACTTCTATCAAGTCCCCCCTTAACCTTCTGCGCTCCAAAGAATAAAGACCTAACTTGTTCAACCTTTCTCTGTAACTTAGTTGCTGAAACCCAGGCAACATTCTAGTAAATCTCCTCTGTACTCTCTCTAATTTGTTGACATCCTTCCTATAATTAGGCGACCAAAATTGTACTCCAGACTCCAGAATTGGTCTCACCAGTGCCTTGTACAATTTTAACATTACATCCCAACTTCTATATTCAATGCTCTGATTTATAAATGCCAGCACACCAAAAGCTTTCTTTACCACCCTATCTACATGAGATTCCACCTTCAGGGAACTATGCACAGTTATTCCTAGATCCCTCTGTTCAACTGCATTCCTCAATTCGCTACCATTTACCATGTACGTCCTATTTTGATTTATCCTGCCGAGATGTAGCACCTCACATTTATCAGCAATTAAACTCCATCTGCCATCTTTCAGCACACTCTTCCAAATGGCCTAAATCTCTCTGTAGACTTTGAAAATCTACTTCATTATCCACAACACCACCTATCTTAGTATCATCTGCATACTTACTAATCCAATTTTCCACACCATCATCCAGATCATTGATGTACATGACAAACAACAGTGGACCCAACACAGACCCCTGACGCACCCCACTAGTCACCGGCCTCCAACCTGACAAACAGCCATCCACCATTACTCTCTGGCATCTCCCATTCAGCCACTGTTGAATCCATCTTGCTACTCCACCATTAATACCCAACAATTGAATCTTCTTAACCAACCTTCCATGAGGAACCTTGTCAAAGGCCTTACTGGTCCATATAGACAACATCCACTGCTTTACCCTCATCAATTTCCCCAGTAACCTCTTCAAATATTCAAGAAGATTAGTCAACATGACCTTCCAGGCACAAATCCATGTTGACTGTTCCTAATCAGACCCTGCTTATCCAGATGCTTATATATATTATCTCTGTATCCTTTCCATTAATTTGCCCACCACTGACGTCAAACTAACAGGTCTATAATTGCTAGGTTTACTCTTGGAACCCTTTTTAAACAACGGAACAACATGCGCAGTACGCCAATCCTCCGGCACTATTCCCATTTCTAATGACATTTGAAATATTTCTGTCATAGCCCCTGCTATTTCTACACTAACTTCCCTCAATGTCCTAGGGAATACCCTGTCAGGACCTGGAGACTTATCTGTTTTCATATGTTTCAAAAGTGTCAGTACTTCCTCTTCCTTGAATCTCATAGTTTCCATAGCTACTCTGCTTGTTTCCCTTACCTCACATAATTCCATATCCTTCTCCTTGGTGAATACCGAAGAAAATAAATTGTTCAATATCTCCCCCATCTCTTTTGGCTCTGCAGATAGCTGTCCACTGACTCTCTAATGGACCAATTTTATTCCTTGTATCCTTTTGCTATTAATATAGCTGTAGAAACCCTTTAGATTTACTTTCACCTTACTTGCCAAAGCAACCTCATATCTTCTTTTAGCTTTTCTAATTTCTTTCTTAATATTCTTTTTACATTCTTTATACTCCTCAAGCACCTCATTTACTCCATGATGCCTATAATTATTGTAGATCTCTCTCTTTTTCCGAACCAAGTGTCCAATTTCCCTTGAAAACCATGGCTCTTTCCAATTTTTACTATTTCCTTTCAACCGAACAGGGACATAAAGATTCTATACTCTTAAAATGTCACCTTTAAATGTCCTCCATTTCTCTTCTACATCCTTCCCATAAAACAACATGTCCCAATTCACTCCTTTTAAATCCTTTCGCATCTCCTCAAAGTTAGCCTTTCTCCAATCAAAAATCTCAACCCTAGGTCCAGTTCTGACCCTCTCCATAATTATATTGAAACTAATGGTATTGGGATCACTGGACCCGAAGTGCTCCCCAACGCCTACCTCCGCCACCTGCCCTGTCTCATTTCCTAACAGGAGGTCCAGCACTGCCCCTTCTCTGAAATATTGAAAGGCGGTGTTGGCTAGAAGGGCTGAATGGCCTACTCCTGCACCTATGTTCTATGTTTCTATGACCCTTCTTCAGATGCAACATTTTAGTCTTGTATCTCACAACACTTCACTTAGTCCTGATGCAAAATTCCTATGCTCTAAACAACTCAGCAATCAATCTATTATGTTTAATATTTGGCAACAAATACACAAATACAGTCTGCAAAGTCCTAACCTCAGTGGACCTGACCATTTGAGGCACATTCTGTGCTCAGGAAAACTGATTATTTCTTTACTCAGGTAACCAAAGGAAAATAGACAATAGACGTAGTTATTTCCTACAATGGAAAAGCTGTCTAAAAATGTTTAGGATTGGGATTTAGTCTAATCTCAGTGATGGAAACCTTTTGATTCCTTAATACTGATTGAAAGTGTTGAAAGTTGCTCAACCCCATTACACCCTTGGGTTTGTTGTGAGAAGGTGTAATTTAGCTTATGTTTTTGCATAGTTTGGTGAAAACAGGAAATATTAAGATTCATGATCCTGTGTTTGATTTCATGGGTGTGTTGGTTTGAAGTTTTGAGATAAGTAATGGGGCTGTAAGGGATGAAAAAGTGTTATTTTTTAAGAAGCGTATCTTTAGAGCATTATTTTTGCAATAACGTTTGTCACTGTAATGATTCAGTTTGTGATGAACAAACACCAGGGCAATTTAGAGGCCAATTAACCTACAAAACCACACATCTTTGGGATGTCGGAGGAAACCGGAGCATCCGGGGTAAATCCATGCTGTCACAGGGAGAACATGCAAAACTCCACAGAGCACCCAAGGTCATGATCAAACCTAGGTCTCTGGCACTGTTAGGGCAGCAGCTCTACCAGCTGCACTACTGTGCCATTCTGCCCCTGAACTGCTCCTGTAGCCACAGTGTTAACGTAGCTGGCCCCGATGAGTTTCTGATCAGTGTTGGATGAGTTGGATCATCCATTTGGTTCCAAGTGCTTCAGCCTTTTTTCTGGCAATCACATGTTGGCACTGGGAACCGCCTTCCCTCATTATATGTTTAATTGTCCTTCATTTATCACAAGATGCAGCAGAATTGCATAGTTTTGATCTGAGCCAATAGTTGGGAGAGTTCTTTGTTTTATCTATTTCTGTTTTTGAGCTTGCCTGTAATCCTGTGCTGCAGCTTCATATTGATGCCTCATATTTTGGTGCATTTATGCTGTTCCTAACATACTCTCCTGTACTCTGCACTGAGCTGGGTGTATCCTGATTTAATGGTAAAGGTAGAGTGAGGGATATGCTTGGCTGTAAAATAACACGTTATGGTCATGTACATTTCTGCTGCTGCTAATGCTCCCAATTATCAAATGGATATCCAGTTTAAAGCTTCCAGTTTGGTTCTGAGTCAATCCTGTTAAGATCCTGTTAAGCACAAGTGTAGTGCCAAAGAACATAATGGGGGGTAGCTGGTAGGTACCGCAATGGCAGCTGGTAGAGGGCCAGAGACCTAGGTTCGATCCTGATCTCGGGTGCTTTCTGTGTGGAGTTTGCAAGTTCTTCCTGTGACTGCTTGGGTTTCCTCCGGGTGGTCTGGTTTACTCCCACATCCCACGGACGTGCGGGTTTGTAGGTTAATTGACATCTGTAAATTGTCCCTAATGTGTGTAGGAGTGGGATAACATAGGACTAGTGGGAATTGTTGATCAATGTGAATACTGGAGTGAAACAGAAGGATTGTGTGTTAATCACAATTCTAACAATGCTATTTTGGAAGGATGAAACTGGCACTGATAGATTGGTGATGACGAGTTAGATTTATCCTGTTTGTGTTAATGGTGACAATATTACAAAACAAAATTTGTGTGGAATTAATTGCCATAGACGGCTGTGGAAGTCGTCATTGGGTATTTCTAAAGCAAAGATTGATAGGTTCTTGATTAGTAAGGGCGTCAAAGCATACGGGGTTGAGCAGGAGAATGAGGTTGAGGGAAAAATAGATCAGCCATGATTGAATGGTGGAGCAGACGCGATGAGCCAAATGGTTTTATTCTACTTGTGTCTCATAATCTTAAAACACTCCATTAGCTACAAAGCACTTTGGGACAGTTCAACACCAGAAATATAGTTATATATATATAACATACAAATGGTTTATTTAATAAGAGCTTCAAATGACTGCATTCATTCAAAGAGGAGGCCAGCAGCATCTTAATGATGACCAGAGACACACAATGAAAGTGATTTTACCAATCACCCTTGCTTCTTGGAGCAACAACAATGAAGGGAAAGGGCGATACATGATTTCTGGAAATTTGCGTAAAATTTAGAGTTAAATGTGGTTTGTACTGGTCACCAAATAAGTCCCAGAATATGTTTTCTGGTATCTAGCTGTATTCACTATTGACCACTTTGTTATATCCCTAATAGATTCATTTGGGATTTGTACATGTTAATGCAGCACTCCTTATTTATTTTACCTGTTGATTCTCTGCATAAAACTTCCCTACATTTTTTTATTGCTTCTTCATAACTGCTCACATGGGGATGACGAGACTTTTTTTGGTCAAAAAGGTCATTTGTTATTATCTAGCATTATCACTTTTTTATTGCTTCCCTTTGGACCTGTGATTCCTGTGAGTAAACTATTAAAATAAAAAGCCAATGAGAAGGAGCACACCAGCAGAACAATCCACGTTTTGAGAATTGGTATTTTAAAAGTATTTCAAAAGTCTTTTAGGTAAGCTTATGGGGGTGGGGGGGGGTGGGGAGGTGGGGGCTGCATGAAATTGCAATCATTCAAATATTTCTTTGTGCGTAAACAAGTCAAATGAAAAGCCAGTGAGCAAGAGCGCATCAACAGAACATGGATTCAAGGTCAGTTTATTGTCACATGTACCAATTAAGGTACAATGAGTTACAGAACAATCCAGTAGTGTGGAGAATTGGTATTTTTAAAGTATTATGTGTTTTAGGAAAGTCTATGGGTGTTTTATGAAATTGCATTCATTAAAATATTTGGAACAGAATCATAATTAAATACTCAATTAATACATTGCAGTGGGAATCAAAGTTGAATTTATGCTTTTATAACATTTTCCTTTCATTGTAAGTACATATGAGTCTTGGTGCTCTCTTCTGTGAGATTACTTGTGGCTAAAGACAGTTAGAATGAAAAGTTCAATACTCCATCTAAAAAGGGCATCGTAAGCAGCTGAAAATTCCAGTAGCTTTCACAGCAGGAAGTGATCTATTTGTCCTAATGTGATTTTAGTGCAAGTGGTCAGCATAAATGATTCTCTGAAGAAAATAATTTCACACTAGAGTAAAGCACCATTATTGACACTTGGTCAGTTTTTCCCCTCTTTCTTTGACAAATTGAATATGATGTGCAAGAAGTGAAACTGAAATTGTTTTGTAATTTGGTTTTGATTAAGTGTAACTAAAAAGTCAAGAAGGATGAAAAAAGAGAGGCTTAACTCCTTCTGAATAAAGACATATATTTGTAATAGGAGTTGAAGTGTAACTATAAATCCCAACGTAAACTCCACACTGACAGGGCAATGTTCCAAGCTTCCAACTTGTTATAAAAATGCAGCCAATAAATCAGTCAGAAACACTTTCATAAAAAACACAAATGACCTGACACATTAATGACATTTTCAGTTGTTTCCTTCTTTTATACTTTTCAACACTGAAACTATTTCATTTTGATCACTTGATTGGCTGCAGTGGGACTCTTAGAAAATCCTGAAATATCAATAGTCTAGTAGAAATCATGTTTATCCTGTCATTTACTGTGCCCATTGGGAATTATCTGTAGCTTTATATAGAGAAATACCATTAAAAGTTTCAAAACTAATTGTTGCTTTTGAAGGTAATGGTTGGATTTGAACGATCTGTTCATCTTTAAAGAAAGAGATATTGAGGGGTAAAATTCCTTGTAGAATGTTTAAAGATTCTGGTGACTTTTTATTACTGCTATTTATTTGGTCTATATGATGTTATTATCTCATTCAGTATTGTCTTTTTGGAATATAAAATAGCTAATATTTTCCATTTTGAGCTGTAATCTAGTTTAGAAAACTTAAATCCTCTGACGATCTTAATAGGCAAAATTGGAACAATTTTCTTTTTCGGGAAGACTCTTTTAGTAATTGTGCCTTTAATTAAATGGCACTTTTGTGTTGCTACTATACAATATGTTTATATCTAATCAATATAAGCTTGATTCTTTATAAAATTATTAGATCTGTCACCAGAAAACAGATTCAGCCATAAACTTGTGATAATAGAAATAAGTTCAGACAAAATGAGTCTCACTCCACAGAGCATTGACTGTCTGAAGCCTTAACACCTGATACTGTAAAGTCTAAGCCATTAGTCCCATTGGACTTCCATGGGTGTTCACAAGGAGAATCAAAACATGAAATGAATATTTCTGTAAATGTGCTTGTATTTCAGACGTAACAAATTGCATATATTTAGGATTTGTACACTCATGGACTTTGGAACATTACCTTTTGCAAACCATTAAACTAGAGAAACTAGTTGAAACCAAAGATCTAAGAAATGTGAGCCCTAACAGATGTTAAATTGGTGGCTTTTCACATTGTTTTTAGGTACTCCAACTTCATTACTGGAATCAGCAACAATTTGCCTTTTAATGTCTGTACATTTAGGCAGTTTACTTCAGACAAAAACCAGTAAATAAAGTGCAATTATTTGTTAACCTTTTATCTGTTAAGGAGTAGGAATGTTGTGAGGACGAAACAAGCAGAAGCTTACATACTCTTGCATGGGAAGGGAGGGAAAACTGAATTGTGAGGAATTGGCAGATGACTGGGAACAGGGCACCTACCCACCCTGAGGATCAGTACGTTGTGTGGGAGGAATTTAGTAAGGGAGTCAAATAGTTTGAGATAGTTATTTTGAATTATTAACAAGAAACTCCCTACTAAGCTGCCTCAATCATCCATCTATATCTTATAATTGTGTCATACCACTTTACTACTGTATGCAGGTTGGAAAATCTGTTTTTGTGAAACAAATGTGGTGTTTTGCAGATTCACGGTTATTTATAACTCGAATACCCTTTGAAATTTATAAAAGATATGATAATAAAGTTGTGATTGGGGAGTAGTAATGCAGTTACAGCAGGATTGACATCACACATATATATCTCTGTCTAAAAAGCTGATGCAAGGTTGGTTGATGTGGCGTGGATTAAATCTACAGTATGCGTGTCTCTTTAACTGTGGATGTTGCTTTTGGATAGAACAAGTAATTTTTACTCAAAGGGAACAAGGTTATGATATTTTTTAAATTATGAATTCTTTAGGATATGGACGAAGTACAGGAAAATCACATTGAAGCTGGAAATCATTTTTCAAATCCAAGAGCCTGTTTCAGCATTCAATTAGGATCCATAACCCGTGATACATTGGCCGAACAACAACCAATTAATTTCAGGCTTTCAAATATTAATTGACCTAGCAACCACAGCACTTTGGAGGAGAGGTTTCCAGATTTGTACTAGCCCTGGAATGGAATCATTTATCAGACAAATGTTTAAGTAAAATGACAGAGAAGGGACAAATCAGCAGGCCAAATAGCTTTTATTCTGAGCTATAGTAGTCGATGATTCTACAGATCATCAATGTAGCATACATTAGTAGAAGATTGAACCCAGGTATATTCGGTACTAATTCTTCCAGTATTCTACTTATTACTCATTACAAGATGCATTGATAATGTTTATTTGTTAGAACATAATGAGAGTTCCTTGTGCCATTGTTATTCTGACACTGTTATGAAGCATGCAACTCTGCTTTAGTGCAGCAAGTAATGCTTTGCTGCAAAATATTCCTATGATATCAATGGTAAAGAACTCTTAAAGATGCAAAGAATCTGAGCGATTAAAGAAAAAATATATCAAGTCACAAATTTATTTTGTTTTTAAATTATGGGAAAACAATTATACAAGCAAAGAAAAGGTATCTGCCCAATTTAAGTTTTAAAATTGCAAATACCATTTCTAAACCATTTTTTATCATTATCTCAGTTTGATTTTGAAATTGAAACAATAGTAAAGCATTTTAAATCCAGAGTACCACATACCAGGATCAATCCCTGGTTAAGTGCAGTTGTAGCTCTCAACTTCCTTGTCTCTGGTATTTAGTGGGCAAGGTAAAGCATATCCCTGACTGGTGGGTGTGTCAAACAGACCCCTGCACAATAGTGCAATATGGCCTCTTGACTGAAGGTAAGGTTTATCCAAAGATCCTGGGAGAGTAGAAGGAGAAAATCAAGGATAGAATTGAGTTAGGTATTACTAAATATACTTGGAATTTGAAAGTTAGACTAATGTTAAAAAAAAAAGTGCTTTAACTTTGGTTTACCCAGCTAAAAATTCAAATTGTATATTGATGAGACATTTTGGTCCAATTCTCCTCAGATGGCAGCAGATTGACAGTTGCTAGACCGAATTTTATGTTTTTATTCTGAACATGCTCTGAGTGATTATCCTGCTGATATGAATCCCTATTTTATCTTTAAATTTAGGAGAAACAAAGTAACTTTCTCAAGAGGAGACAATGAATAGCTCCACGATGATGATTGACGACAGGCAAAAAATGCATTACCAGAGGTAAATATACTTCATTTAGTTCAAAGCTATAACAAGTATACTTCCTTTTTTAGCAAAATTGTTTTTTTCTTAACTATTTTCCCAGGTTCCCTTTCCACCAGCTACCTCTTGCTCATTGTTCTGTCCATCTCCAAACTTTGCACCAATGTTAGTAGATGTTTAGAAGAATGAGAGGCGATCTCATTGAAACATATAAGATCGTGAGGGGCCTTGATCGGGTGGATGCACCGAGGATGTTCCCAATGATCGGGGAAACTAGAACTAGGGGACATAGTTGTAGAATAAGAGGGGGCTCTTTTAAAACTGAGATGAGGAAGAACTTCTTCACCCAGAGGGTGGTTAATTTATGGAATTCACTGCCCCAGGGAGCAGTGGAAGCAGAAACATTAAATATATTTAAGTCTAAAATAGATGGTTTTTTAGCTGCCAAGGGGATAAGGGGCTACGGGGAGAGGGCAGGGATATGGACCTAGGTATGGTTAGTATAGTAAGACCTGAGTGATCTCCTGGACAAGTGTCGATCGCCTGGATTGGGGTCGGAGAGGAATTTCCCGGATTTTTTTCCCGAATTGGACCTGGGTTTTTATCCGTTTTTTTGCCTCCCCCAGGAGATCACGCGGTTCTTGGGGTGGAGAGGGGTGATAGCGATATAAAGGGGAGGGTAGTGTCTTGTGTTCTGTGTCTTGTGTCTACTGTTTGTAGGTAAGGGTGTCTGTTTAGTGTTCAGCCATGAGCGAATGGCGGTGCGGGCTCGATGGGCCTGGTGGTCTACTCTCGCACCTACTTTCTATGTTTCTATGTTTCTATGCCTCAAAGCTCCAGTCCTTTGTATATGTCACAGTGTGGAGTGGATCGGTGGGCAGGCACCACAGGTGGTGAAATATGTTTCGACCACATCCAGGATGATCTGGCCCAACAACACAAGGAAGGTAAGGTTTTACAGAGCAGCTTATTGGGAACAGCTGTGTTGGGAGAGAGGCTGTGTTGAGATTTTTTTTCTTCAAATGTCGAGGAGAGAGTTGGTGAGTAACCATTTTGAGAGGAGAGAAAGCATTTTTGAAAATTTGGTGGGAGAATTGAGACAAAGTGCAGTTTGTGATTGGAATGAGGCTTTTTTTCAAGGGAAGGAGGGACATTTAAAAACCAGGAAATTGATTGCCTTAATGGGGAAAGGAGGCAGAGCCATTGTGATAGGACACTCGTTAGTTTGGGGATCAAAGAGGAGATTCTGTGGCACCAAATGAGACAGGGTTGTGTGTTTTCTACCTGGTGCCAGAATCCAGGATGTATTTGACTGGTTGCAGAACATTTTTAGAGGGGAAGGTGAGTAGCCAGAAGTCGTTGGCACATGGGTAGGAAAAGGGATGAGGTCCTGCAAAGTGAATATAGGGAGTTAGGCAGAAGATGAAAAAGCAGGACCTGAGGTTGGCAATCACTGGATTACTCCCGATGCCATGTGCTAGTGAGGGTAAGAATAGGAAGATAGAAAAGATGAATGTATAGCTCAGGAGTTGGTACAGGGGGCATGGTTTCAGATTTTTAAACCCTTGGGATATCTTCTGGGACACCTGTACAAGAGGGATGAGTTGTATCTGAACTTGGTGGGGACCAATATCCTTGCAGGGAGATTCACCAGTGTTACTCTGGAGCGTTTAAACTAGAGAGGCAGGTGGGTGAGAACCAGTGTAGTGGGCCAGAAATTGGAAGGAGTGACAGGAAGGTAGAATTCAGGCTGGCAGGGAGAGGTGAAGGTATATGGGCGTCAGCTGATGGGCTGAAATGTGTTTATTTTAATGTAAGTTTATATCTCCCTGAAAGTGGTAACATAAGTAGATCAAATGGTAAACAAGGCATATGGTATGCATGCTTTCATAGGTCGGGGCATTGAGTACAAGAGTCAGGAAGTCATGATGCAGCTTTATAGGATTTTAGTTTAGCCACATTTGGAGTATTGCGTGTAGTTCTGGTTGCCCCATGACAGGATGGATGTGGAGGCTTTGGAAAGGGTGCAGAGGAGGTTTACCAGAATGATGCCTGGATTAGGGGGTATTAAACATAGAGAGCAGTTGAACAAACATGGATTATTTTTCTCTGGGATGCTGGAGGTTGCAGAGTGTATATTAAATTATGAGAGGAATAGATAGGTTGGACAGTCAGAACATTTTCCCCAGGATGGAAAAATGAAATACGAGAGGATATAATTTAAGCTGAAAGCATGAAAAGAGATGTGCGGGCAAGTTTTTTTTACACAGAGGAGTGCCTGAACACACTGCTGGGGTTAGTGATTGAGGCAGATACAATAGTGGCATTTAAGAGACTTTTGGATAGGCATATGGATATGCAGGGAATATAGAGATAAGGGCTATGTGCAGGCAGATAGGAGTTAATCTTTGCATTATGTTCGTCACACGCATTGTGGGCTGAAGGGCCTATTCTTGTGCTGTACTGTTCTATGGAGGAAGTGAATTTGAAAGGCTAATTTTTTTCCTATCAGATTATTGCAATTATATCCCTCTCATATTCAGCACTTTTGACAATTTAACTGAATATTAGGCAATGAGTATATGGGTCATCCATTTGATAACTTTGTGCTTCTATTTAAGACCAATTTCTACATCTTTATTAAGAGTTTAGTTTAGAGGAACAGGTCCTTTGGCCCACCAAGTCCGTGCCGACCAGCAATTCCCGTACACTAGCATAGTCCTACACACTAGGGAAAATTTATCATCTTTACCAAAGCTAATTATCCTGCAAACCTGAATGTCTTTGGAGTGTGGGGGGAAACCAGAGCACCCAGGGAAAACCCACGCGGTCACGGGGAAAATGTACGAATACCATGGAGACAGCACCCATACTCTGGATCAAACCCTGGTCTCTGGCACAAAGGTAATATCTCTACCGGTGCACCACTGTACAGCCGTGGGAGTTCTACACCAAAGTTCTACTCGCCAATATCTGAGAACTGTTTTCCGGGGTAGCAGAGGATCACATTGCCCATTTTCTCCCTTCCCCTTCCTGGTCAACGGATGTATCTGCTCCATTTCTGACACTGCTCCTCTATGATACAAAATAATATGCTTTAATTATGTTGGTTGATTAGAAAAATCTTTCCAAATGCAGAATATTAGATTTGTGAAACAGCATCTCATTCCCAGTAGTTAATGGTATATCAATAAACTCATTTAATATATCATTATGAATGGCAATGCACATCATAAGAAGAGATTTTTTCAAGGCTGACATAGATTCATCATCTCGAGAATGCAATTCATCAGTGTTAACTAAAATAGGTTTGAAAGTTTGGATTAATGTCCCTTTTTCCTAAAAGATTACTTTAACAGATAAACATCATGGGCAACATACCCACAATTTCCTGCAGCCAGTAAGACCTGGTTACCACTATGTTAAAGTCAATAAGTGTGACAAAGTCCCATTCTGGATGGACCACTATAGCAACATCTGCTCGTAAAACTACTTGAATTTCAAAAGTGGTATTCTGCTCGAATAAAGTGTAAAGATATTCTTGGTAAACAATAAACAAAAATCTTATCTATGTGCCTCTAAAGGATTATATATGCAACACCTTTTGGCTAACTATTATCATAATAGTGTTAACATTTCAGATATTTTTTTACACTATTAGAGCATTTCAAGTCTACAAAGTTCTGATTTTGTGGAATAAATAAGCATTTTATCGATACTGCAGAAAATCTTTCATATCGTATATTATCTGTGTGTTACTGTGTTTACGGACATATTAAGTTGCAGTAAGTAAGAGTATTATTGTCCAATTATCTTTGCACATGACAATTAAGCACTTTTGACTCTTGAAATGCCATGAACCGTGCAAGGCAAGTATATTGGAAACTGGGAAATGTATCAGTCAATATATTATATTATTGCTTATTATACTATTGCTACCAAAAAAGATTGTAATGCAAATTCTTTAATTGTGATAAGTAATTCGGTAATTGTAATTGCATCGAATATTAATGCTATGTTATTTCTAAGTGCTGCATATATTCTTGCTTTTCACTGCCCTCAACAAATGCATCAAAGTAAATATTTATTGTATTAATTGTGGTTAATAAATAAAAGACAAAACTCTCAAGAAATATTAATTGATTCCAAGCTATTCAATCCAAAGTTATCAAAAAGTAATTATTTCACCCCTATTCTGATTCACTGTTAGCTTTGTTTATCTCTTCACCGACTGTTGTCATATTTTCATGTTAAGATAGTTAAAAGGCACGACCTTCCATTGTATAATCCCTGCCTATGAACAGTTTCTACTATTTAAATGAAACAAAAAGAATTTAAAAAAATTGAATTGAAGAAGAATTCTAAATAAATCCTGAAACAATAGCAGAAACACCATTTTGATTGATTTTTGAAATAAATTGATACTCTAATATTTTTGTAAGTGCTTTTCATAAATTACTTTTAATAAGGATGTACAAAGGTCAATATTTTTAATATACCAAACATCGTTGTTTGAAGGTTCTCCCAAGCTCTTCAGTTTTTAATGAAAGATATCACTTCTGCAGTTGACTTGTATATTGGACCAAAATGTTGCATCCCAAGTGGTCCATTACATTGTCGCCTGACTGTGATAGATTTTTAAGGGCGCTATATGCAAGTATAAACAATTGGTGAGTGTTACTGAGGTTGCTTTTGAATCATTTTAAGCCCCAAATAGTGAATTTCTTTTGTATAGGTTTACCCAAATATAATTGTCTGCTAGAAGCACTTGTGAAGATTAGGTAGACAGGAGCAAGATACAAAGCCTAAGCAGACTGTAGCATGATTATGCCAAATATATCAAACTATTCTGAAAGAAAGCTGAATGACCATTCTTTTGTTTAGTGATTGGTGTTGAATATTACTACAAGCCTAAGCGTTCTAATCTATCACTTTGATCTTTGTCTCAGATGATTCAATTATACAGCATATGTCTTTCATACTGGAATAGCTTGGGAGATTTGTTTCCATGTGAAACTATTGACTGAAGTAGTTAAGAGCAGCTCAGCTAAATTATATCATCTGTCAGCTTTTCCGAAAATAAGCTCGTAACGTTCATCACACAGCAACTTTGTATGTATTTTTGAGTAAAATAGTGAACATCCTGAAGCCTTTCAATCTTGTTATTGATCAGTGCTTATTAGCTGGATTTATTGCCTGGTAAGGAAGCATTAAAATAATGGACAGAACTTCTGTTTCAAAGTAGGTAAAAAAACAAAAACAATCCTCTAATTACATAGTGAGAAAAGACAGCAATTTTGTATGTTATAAATCCAAAGCACCATATTTTTTGAATGTACATTTTCTATTACATTACTATTGGCAATTCTGTCACTTCAGTTGAGAAATATAAATGAAAATGAACACTCGCATTGTAATGGAGCTGAAATATGTGCAGGCTAGTAATATGATTGGGTCGACACAAAGTAGTTCACAAGGTTCAGTGAATGAGTGAACTTAAATGTACGTGAGGTGCGATCCACATATCCCCGTCGTGAAAACAAAGCAGTATGTCCCTGTTCTTGTAAAAGTACACAGTGAGCAGGTTATGCTCAATTTGACTAAGTCTTTACTGTTAAACAGGGAACGCATTAAATTATTGAAAGTATCACAGGTCTGGAATTTGGCCCTTCTAGTCAATGCTAGATTTTACCTCGCCTTGCATTTTCTGTATTAGTTTCATTCTTCCATTTATTCAGCAGAAACAAAGAGAAGATGATGATGCTGAGACCAAACATGAGGCAAATAGCTCATTTGCACACAAGCAAATGACTCGAAACTAATCATTATATGTACCATTAAACTAAAGAGTTAATTAGGTGTAGACAAAGGAAAATGCAGATGCAGTTGCTTTGTGCTCCAGCCCTGAGGTACAATGTGCTGAGTAGCTCAGCGGGTCAGCCTGCTTCTCTGGAGGACATGGATAGGCAAAGTTTTGGGTCAGCACCCTTCCTCAGACTGATTGTGGTAGTGGGGAGAAGGCTGGAAGAGATGTGGAGGGCAGGTCAAAGCCAGGCAAGTGGACATAGGTAAGGGGGGTTGATTGGCAAATGGGTGGACAAAGGCCAGAGGTGAAAAGAAGACGAAAAGTTGTGAGATAAGGAGACCATTATAGAATAAAGCCTCCAGAATATTGAATGATAATGACAGAATATTCCAGAAATTACTATCCAGAGAGAGTTATGATCAGTGATATATAGTAATGTGGTGAGGTTACACTTTGAATGTTGTATCTAGTCCGAATTTCTCAAAAAAACAAAGATGATATTCAAGTGTAAGGGGTAGTGCTAAGCTGTGCCGTGATGTTAAGTTCTGAATTGTGTGCAAATAGAAGAGCTCAATGTTTCAGTCTGTAAAAGACAAATCAGAGAGTTGGTTGTAAGTTATAAAAGGTCAATTTGAAACACTGCTCTTTATGAAAACATAGGAAACCTTAAGGCAAAGAGCCAGGTAAATGTGTTCTCCATGCAACATATCGAGTGGAATACCATGCATTAGGTAGAAGCATAAGTAGAAACTTTAGTTATTAGTCAAATATTCAATTATAATAAAGGAGTGCAGAAAAATAGTCATCCTGGTGAGTTTTTAGTTGATATGATACTATTAAAATCCGTTAAGTATATTATCAATGAATATAGCAATAGATCCTATGCTTCGGAATTTCCACCATAAATCCCATTGCATTTTCACCTTTTAATCACATTTTCTAATATCTGCTTGTAAATCCACATCTTTGATCAAGGTTTACCTTCCACAGTAATTTCTTCTTTGGATTAGTACTATCCATAAACACCTATGACTATTATCCATGTGCAAAATTCTATATTAATGTATATTGCTAGCTGGCTGTTGGTCGCTGAAGTGTAATTCTACCTAGGTTTGACTTCCATTCTGTATTGATCATACTTTATTGTATTACATGGGGAAGATGACCAGGCCGTTCGACCCTTGAACCTTTGTACCTTTCAATAAGATCATTGCTGATCAATATCTTTATTCTATGGACCTGTCTTCACTCCATATCTTCTCATACCATTATTTATCCAAAATGTCTTGATATCAATTTAAAATGATTAATTGACCACTGCCTTATGTGGGAGAACATTTATCTTCAGCTATCTACATAGAAGTTTTTCTTCAGTCTTTTGCTGAATAGGCTCGATGTGATTATCTTGACTTTCAATATTTTAAGGAATGCAAGCCTAGTTTATATGAACTCGCATGATAATGGGTGGCATGGTGGCGTCGCTCCTGAGGATTGGAGGGTAGGAGTAGTTCCTGAGGATTGGAGGGTAGCAAACGTAACCCCACTTTTTAAGAAGGGAGGGAGAGAGAAAACGGGGAATTACAGACCAGTTAGTCTAACATCGGTAGTGGGGAAACTGCTAGAGTCAGTTATTAAAGATGGGATAGCAGCACATTTGGAAAGTGGTGAAATCATTGGACAAAGTCAGCATGGATTTACGAAAGGTAAATCGTGTCTGACGAATCTTATAGAATTTTTCGAGGATGTAACTAGTAGAGTGGATAGGGGAGAACCAGTGGATGTGTTGTATCTGGACTTTCAGAAGGCTTTCGACAAGGTACCACATAAGAGATTAGGATACAAACTTAAATCACACGGTATTGGGGGTTCAGTATTGATGTGGATAGAGAACTGGCTGGCAAACAGGAAGCAAAGAGTAGGAGTTAACGGGTCCTTTTCACAATGGCAGGCAGTGACTAGTGGGGTACCACAAGGCTCAGTGCTGGGACCCCAGCTATTTACAATTTATATTAATGATCTGGACGAGGGAATTGAAAGCAACATCTCCAAGTTTGCGGATGACACTAAGCTGGGGGGCAGTGTTAGCTGTGAGGAGGATGCTAGGAGACTGCAAGGTGACTTGGATAGGCTGGGTGAGTGGGCAAATGTTTGGCAGATGCAGTATAATGTGGATAAATGTGAGGTTATCCACTTTGGTAGCAAAAACGGGAAGGCAGACTATTATCTAAATGGTGGCCGATTAGGAAATGGGGAGATGCAGCGAGACCTGGGTGTCATGGTACACCAGTCATTGAAAGTAGGCATGCAGGTGCAGCAGGCAGTGAAGAAAGCGAATGGTATGTTGGCCTTCATAGCAAGAGGATTTGAGTATAGGAGCAGTGAGGTTCTACTGCAGTTGTACAGGGTCTTGGTGAGACCACACCTGGAGTATTGCGTACAGTTTTGGTCTCCAAATCTGAGGAAGGACATTATAGCCATAGAGGGAGTGCAGAGAAGGTTCACCAGACTGATTCCTGGGATGTCAGGACTTTCATATGAAGAAAGACTGGATAGACTTGGCTTATACTCGCTAGAATTTAGGAGATTGAGAGGGGATCTTATAGAAACGTACAAGATTCTTATGGGGTTGGACAGGCTAGATGCAGGAAGATTGTTCCCGATGTTGGGGAAGTCCAGGACAAGGGGTCACAGCTTAAGGATAAGGGGAAAATCCTTTAAGACCGAGATGAGGAAAAACTTTTTCACACAGAGAGTGGTGAATCTCTGGAACTCTCTGCCACAGAGGGTAGTTGAGGCCAGTTCATTGGCTATATTTAAGAGGGAATTAGATGTGGCCCTTGTGGCTAAAGGGATCAGGGGGTATGGAGAGAAGGCAGGTACGGGATACTGAGTTGGATGATCAGCCATGATCGTATTGAATGGCGGTGCAGGCTCGAAGGGCTGAATGGCCTACTCCTGCACCTAATTTCTATGTATCTATGTATCTATGTCGCGGTACAGCTACTGCCTTACCGCACCAGAGGCCTGGGTTCGATCCTGACTACGGATGCTTGTCTATACAAAGTTTGTACGTTTTCCCCGTGAACTTCTGTTTCCTCCTACACTCCAGGTTTGTAGGTTAATTGGCTTGCGATAATTCTATAAATGAAAAATTGTCCATAGTGTGTGTAGGGTAGTGCTAATGTGCGAGGATCGCTGATCGATGTGGACTCGATGGGCCGAAGAGCATATTTCCAGTTCTGAACTAAACATGTAATATAATCAATTAGTGACCAGCCTGGTGTCTCGATACCTAGAGTTATAAAGTCATGCAGCACTTATGGTCCATGTGTTTCTGCCAATTGATTGTTAGCTGGCTTGGTGCCCTCAAAACCCAACTTTGTTCACAGATACCACATTTGTTTAAAAAGAGAGATGAGCTTATTTGTTAAATTACCACAAGCTAATTCATGAAATATCTTGGTGATCAATCCTTGACCCTCAATTATTTACTTTTTATATTAATAACATGAAAAGAAGTGAAAGAATGAGTTGTGAAGAGGATATTGTGAGTGTGCAGTGGGATACAGACAAAATAAAGTGAGTGGGTGAAAACTTGACAAATGGAGTATAATGTGGCAAAGTATGAGGAATCAAAAGGCTGATAATTACCTATATGAAAAGAGACTGCAGATGTGTTGAGGTGATGTTGCGCAGGAATCATAAAAAGTTGCCAGGCAGGTGCAGCAAACAGTTAAGAGGGCAATGGGCCTTTATCACAAAGGAATTCAATTTTAAAAATAGGAAGGTTTTGCTACACAAGGCGACACGGAGGTGCAGCAGTAGAGTTGCTGCCTTACAGCGCTAGAGACCTGGAATCTAATGCCCCTGTCCGACTTATGCCCCTGTCCCACTTAGGAAACCTGAACGGAAACCTCTGGAGACTTTGCGCCCCACCCAAGGTTTCCGTGTGGTTCCCGGAGGTTTTTGTCAGTCTCCCTAATGGTCAAAAGTGGTTTCCGCTTCTTCTATGTTCCGCCGATTATTTCAAAAAATTCAAAACCGGCCGCGACTAAAAATAGGTTGCCATTTTAAAAATCGGTAATTTTTTAGTTGATGCCGGTTGCGATGCTAGTTGAAGGTGGTTGCCGGAGGTTGCAGGTAGTGGAAGGTAAGACCTCCCTGGTGGAATAAAACTGGGTGAAAAAAAGGTCTTACCTTCCACTACCTGCAACCTGAACATAGAAGAAGCGGAAACCACTTTCGACCATTAGGGAGACTGACAAAAAACGCCGGGAACCTCCGGGAAATGCACGGAAACCTTGGGTGGGGCGCAAAGTCTCCAGAGATTTCCGTTCAGGTTTCCTAAGTGGGACAGGGGCATAAGCATCTACAGGAACTACCTGCGCTAGACACCTACAGGTGCGGTCTGTACGGAGTTTGTATGGAGTTTATACTTTCTCCCTGTGATTTCTGTGGGTTTTCTCTGGGTGCTCTGGTTTCCTCCCACATTCCAAAGACGCACAGGTTTGTGGGTTAATCAGCTTCAGTAAAAATTGTAAATTGTCCCTAGTGTGTAGGATAGTGCTGGTATACAGGGTGATCGCTCTGTGCACACTCAGTGGGTCAAAGGGTCTGTTTCCATGCTGTATTTCTATAACTAAAACAAAATCAATGACATGACCATGGAGAGATCATGTCAGGAGTACTGCACACAGTTTTAGTCCTTTACCTAAGAAAGAATGTGATAGCGTTGGAGGAATTCCAATGGAGTTTCACCAATTTAATTGCTGGGATGAGAGAATTTTCCTATCTAAAAAGGTTGAACAGGTCGGGTATGCATTCCTTGGAATTTGGAAGTATCAGAGTGATCTTATTTAAACATGTGTGATCCCAAGTGTGCTTGATAGGGTAGATGTTGATACATTTGCACTGATGAGAGAGTCTCAAACTAGGACAAGGTCCTGGTTATTTACAATTTATTCTCGCAGAGGTTGGACAATCTCTGGAATTCTCTACACCAAGGAGTTGTGGAGGCAAGATCATTGGGATTATTTAAAAATGAAGTTTGTATTAAATTGGGTACTTGAGGGCTATGGGGATCTCTCACAGAAGAGTAATTGAGGTCTGGGATAGATTTTTTTAATATTAGATACTTCATATCAGGAGAGCCCACTGATGAGCTGTCTACGAAATATTTAAGAGATGAGGCATCACTATTTGTGAGAAGGAGTAAAGTATCAGTATAATTTTGTGTGTAGATGGTTTAGCATGGTTTTGATCATGTAGTTAGGCAGAAGTTATTGCTAAAGTATGTGCGTTGTATGATTTTTGATGACTGCAGCATAAATGGCTTCAAAATGGGAAATAGTTCCTGTAAAACCTTTGAGCTGTGATATCAAACTAGCTAGTAATTAATGAGGGCACAAGGAACTGCCGATGCTGGTTTACAAAAAAAAGACACAAAGTGTTGGAGTAACTCAGCAGGTCAGGCAGCAGCTCTGGAGAACATGAATAGGTGACATTTTGGTTTGGGATCCTTCTTCGAACAATGGTAGTCAGGGGGAGAAAGCTGGAAGAAAGATGGGGCGGGACTAAAGCATGGGGAGTGATAGGTGGATATGGGTGATGAGGTTTTGATTGGCATGGGGTTGGACAAACGCCTGAGATGTAAAGACAAACTCATGAGATAAGGAGGGAAGGGACATGAAACGTGAAGCCAGAGGAAGGTAAGGTTGAAAGGGATGGGCAGAAGGCGAAAGGGGAGGGGGGGTGGGGGGGATGAGATAATAGGAGATATGGGTGCATATCCAGGTGGGTAAAATGGGAAGAGTGGGGAGAAAATGAGGTGGGGAGATATTATTTGAGGGTCATTTCATTGGGTCGTACCATTAAAGAGTTTTATTTTCTAGTGTCTAAATCTGTAGCTCTTAATTTGCCTTAGGATTTTTTTAATATAAAAATTCACCAATGAGTTGGGTTGGGGCAGGCATATTTTTGGATTCACAGCAACAATCTATTTGAACAACAAAAATGTCAATAAATTCAGACAGCAGTCTATTTAAAGTGGAAGAAGCTAAACTACTTCTCCAAAATTTATATCTGGATGTTGTAATCCAATTATCAATCATCCTCGAGACTAGTAGATCAAAAGGCACCACTTAATTTTCACACCCAGTCTACAATTCCACAAGTATTAACTTTTCACAGTTCACCTTTCAGGATTTTTGCAATCCCTTTCAATACATTTGATGCATTAAAAGCTTCCTTGTTTATTGGAAATACTCAGAGAAGATATTGCTGTGTTAAGGGCCCACTTGGGCGACCTAATCCGCAAGTTAAGAAGAGTGTCTTCGCCCTTCAAGCTCGAGGGCACTCGCCTGGAAAGCCTCGAGCAGGATTGACCGACAGCGTTGAAACCGCGAGCTGGATCGAACGCACGCGCACACACAATAAGAAGGGGGGGAGAGAGAAGGGGGGGAGAGAGAAGGGGGGAGAGAGAAGGGGAGGAGAGAGGAAAGGGGGAGAGAGAATGGGGGGAGGGATAGAAGGGGGGAGAGCAGGGGTGGAGACACTTTTAAGAAGTACTAGACTAAGTGGGCCCATGTTCACACGGGAGGGCTGGTCCCCCAATGCAATATTCCACCTCTCCACCAATTCCAATATTGGTGGCCAGTGGGGAGGGGGGGCTTTCTGGAGTGTTAGTATGGGGGTTGTGGGCTGAAGGGACTGGTTTCCAGAGAGCTGGTATGGACATTCTGGGCCAAATGGATTCTTGGGGTGGCAGCTCAGTCACTCAAGCCTGATGTGCTGGCAGCTCACTCACGGCTGGTGGGCTGGCAGTTGACTCACGGCTATTCCTTGAAATCCCATTTCAAGCAGTGTGCAAGGCCACCAAATTCAAATGCAGTTTCCTACCATTTCAAGCAGGGTGCAAGGCCACCAAATTCAAATGCAGTTTCTTACCACTTCAAGCAGGGTGCAAGGCCACCAAATTCAAGTGCAGTTTCATACCACTTCAAGCAGGGTGCAAGGCCACCAAATTCAAGTGCATAGAAACATAGAAAATAGGTGCAGGAGGAGGCCATTCGGCCCTTCGCGCCAGCACCGCCATTCATTCTGATCATGACTGATCGTCCCCAATCAATAACCCGTGCCTGCCTACTCCCCATATCCCTTGATTCCACAAGCCCCTAGAGCTCTATCTAACTCTCTCTTAAATCCATCCAGTGACTTGGCCTCCACTGCCCTCTGTGGTAGGGAATTCCAAACTCCTTCTAAACTCCAGTGAATGCAAGCCTAGTCTTTTCAATCTTACCTCATATGACAGTCCCGCCATCCCAGGGATCAATCTCGTGAACCTACGCTGCACTGCCTCAATCACAAGGATGTCCTTCCTCAAATTAGGAGACCAAAACTGGACACAATACTCCAGATGTGGTCTCACCAGATCCCTATACAACTGCAGAAGAACCTCTTTACTCCTATACTGAAATCCTCTTGTTATGAAGGCAAACATTCCATTAGCTTTCTTCACTGCCTACTGTACCTGCACACCAACTTTCAGTGACTGGTGTACAAGGACGCCCAGGTCTCTCTGCACCGCCCCCTTGCCCAACCTAACCTCATTGAGATAATAATCTGCCCCCTTGTTTTTGCCGCCAAAGTGGATAACCTCACATTTATCTATATTGCAGTTTCCGACCACTTCAAGCAAGGTGCAAGGCCATCAAATTCAAGTGCAGTTTCCGACCACTTCAAGCAGGGTGCAAGGCCACCAAATTCAAGTGCAGTTTCATACCATTTCAAGCAGGGTGGAAGGCCACCAAATTCAAGTGCAGTTTCGTACCACTTCAAGCAGGGTGCAAGGCCACCAAATTCAAATTCAGTTTCATACCATTTCATGCAGGGTGCAAGGCCACCACATTCAAATGCAGTTTATACCATTTCATGCAGGGTGAAACCACCATAAAACCATCATAAAACCACAAAAAACACCACTGAACACCACATAAACACCACACTCACAGTTCAGTAAACATTCAGTTTGTTCAGTTGATTCACAGCTCAGACAGATTCATGACCTCTCCCTCCCCCATCTTGCAGAGATTGAGCCACACCCACACTTCTGGGTTTTATAATCCCTCCCACCGGAAGGGGCGTGGCCTTCATGGCATGATTGACAGGGGAGAGATTCTCAACATTATTTAAACACTCATTTGTACTTTTATTTTTCATTGATGGGAAGAATCCTCTGCACCTGATGTGCGGAGGGGGGCTGAGTAAGATGGCCAAAAATCACAGCCGTAAATGGTAGAGATTTTTCTAAAATCAATATACAATGCAAACAGGATTGGCTTTAGGCTTTTAATCATTTGCCATTTCAAACCAACCACCACCAACAACCATTTGCTGTGCTTTATTTCAAACCAACCACCACCAACAACCATTTGCTGTGCTTTATTTCAAACCAACCACCACCAACCACCATTTGCTGTGCTTTATTTCAAACCAACCACCACCAACAACCATTTGCTGTGCTTTATTTCAAACCAACCACCACCAACAACCAATTGCTGTGCTTTTTCAAACCAAGCACATCAAGGGCACTCAAGGTCAGTAAAACCACACTCACAGTTTAGTAGACATTTGTTCAGTGTTATTCACAGCTCAGACTGGGAGACGTGACCCTCTCTCTTCCCCCATCTTGCAGAGACTGACTGAGGCACTCAACACTTCTGGGTTTTATAGTCCCTCCAGAAGGGGCGTGGTCTTCAGGTGAGAGAATCTCAACATTTTTTAAACACTAATAACTCTTTTACTTTTCATCGATGGGAAAAATCCTCTTGTCCTGTGCAGCAGCGGAGGGGGACTCTGAGAAAGATGGCCAAAAATCACAGCCGTAAGTGGCAGCGTTTTTTCTAAAATCAATATAAAGAACAACAGGAAGTGGTCAAGATCAGACTTTTAGTAATATAGATAATAAAGTTTAGCGGGCATTTTACCTACCGGTAGGTTTTCCTTGGTCCTGAAAACTCCAATGAGCCAATCAAAATGCCCGGTCAGCGAAGGAGATTGCCTACGGCTGCCCTCGACTGCCTGTAATTAAATAGCGACCCCACTCCACTGCACTACAAGTTCAAAAGAACCATGCCGACCCAATTTTACTCGCGGAAAATTTTTCAGCATGTTGAAAAATTTCCACTACCTAGCTGAGGGCACGAGTATTCGGGAACTTCCCTTGAGCATGAAGGAGAGTTCCAGCGACCTCATAGGACCTCCTAGGACCACGTGTCGACCATGCTGCGAGTTTGAAGGTCGAAGACACTCTTCTAAACTCGCAGATTAGGTCGCCCAAGTGGGACAGCCCCTTTAGGATTATCATAAGATCATGTGATAGGAGCAGAATTGGCCCCATAGCAGAATCGTTCTGAAACTGGAAGTATTCCAAGCTATTTCTGCTACCACCATCATCTATTGCAACAAGTGATGGCTCCCACTGATTGTCGCCGGAAGCCTGTGTCCTTTTCAGGATGGACAATGACAGCGATGTCAACATTTGAAACATGGAAGATGGGCACGAAAGAAGAAAAAGCAGAATTAGGCCATTCAGCCCATCATGTCTATGCCATTCAATCATGGTTGATCTATTTCTCCCTCCTAATCCCATTCTCCTGCCCTCTACTCATAACCTCTGACACCTGTACTAATCAAGAATCTATCTAGCTCTTCCTTAAAAAAATATCCACTGACAGCCTCCACAGCTTTCTGTGGCAAAGAATTCCACAGATTCACCATCCTCTGACTAAAGAAATTCCTCCTCATCTCCTTCCTAAAAGAACATCCTTTAATTCTGAGGCTATTACCTCTAGTCCTAGACTCTCCCAGTAGTGGAAACATCTTCTCCACATCCACTCTATCCAAGCCTTTCACTATTCTGTACGTTTCAATGAGGTCCCCCCTCATTCTTCTAAATATTGGCCCAGTGCCGTCAAACGCTCATCATATGTTAACCTGCTGAGGAGAAGGTTAATGAGGAGAAATTGTAATTTGATGACAAGATGCAGGATGACAGAGTGATTGCAATACAGAGAAGCATCAAGGAGATAGAGCGTAAATGAACTGGGACATGGCTGATGGCATATTATGTTAAAAAATATATACTTGTCCATAAAAAAAGTAAATTTATAATTCGAGTGGTGAGGGATTGAAAAATGCTAGTATTCAGAGGGATCTGGGTGTCTATACACACAAACCACAAAAAATTAGCGTGCCTTTACAGCAAGATATTAAAAAGGCAAAGGGTATCTTGACCATCATTGCAAGAGTATTTAAATGCAAAAATAAAGAATTAAACTGCATCTTGAAATATTATGGTTCGGTTCCATTGTCATAAATTAAGGAGGGACATGCTTAGCTAAGAGATACAGCGAGGAAACAAGCCCTTCGGCCCACTGAGTCTGCGCCGACCAGCGATCCCAGCATATTAACACTATCCTACACACACGGGGGACAATTTACACTTACACCAAGCCAATTAACCTACAAACCTGTACATCTTTGTAGTGTGGGAGGAATCCGAAGATCTTTGAGAAAACCTACACAGTCACGGGGAGAACGTACAAACTCCGTACAGCCAGCACCCGTAGTTGAGATCGAACCCGGGTCTCCGGCATTGCAAGCGATGTAAGGCAGCAACTCTACTGCTGCGTCACCCTGCATTGCTTATGGCAAGGAAGTACTGCAAAGTTTCATTGTATTGATTTCTGGGGTGAGTAGTGTGTCCAATGTGGAGAGATTAAGTAGTATCTCAATACTCAAATTCAGAAGAATGAGAGGAGATCTCATTGAAACATATAACATTCTTACAGGGCTTAACAGAGTAGATGAAAGGATAAAATTTCCTCTGAATCAGACATCACAGTCTACTACCCTCTGGGTGAATAAATTCCTTCTCAACTTAGTTATTAGTGGATGGCCATTCAAAACTAAGTTGAAGAATTTTATTCGCCAAAATAGTAGTAAATCTTTGGAATTCTCCATTGAAGTAGAAATTGGAGGCTTAGTCAGTCGGTATTATTCAGGGCAGAGATTGATATATATTTGGATATTAAAGGGATCAAAAGATAAGGAGAACAGAATAAGAAAGAGGGGCTGAAGTAAAAGATCAACCATGATATTATTGAATGATCGAGCAGCTGCAATGGGCCAAATGGCCTGCTCTGCTTTTATTTCTTTTGTCTTCTGTTTGTTTCTCAATTGAGCAGTGGAACAACCTGTACAATTTCTTTCACTTAAAAAAAAAGATTTTTAGAGATACAGCGTGGAAACAGTATTTTTGGCCCACCAAGTCCGTGCCAGAACTCCCAGAGAAAACCCACAGTCACAGGGAGGACATACAAACGCCATACAGACAGCATCCAAAGTCAGGATTGAAACCGGGTCTCTGGCGCTGTAAGGCAGCCAGAGACTACTTGTACGCCACCCTGAATGATCCTATTTAGTGAATTTGCTAAATTCACATGGCACACCAGTTAAAGGGCTTATTCATCACCGAGAGGCTCAGAGGGCATTTACAGCAGCATTGTTTCATGTAAATCTTATTGCAGAACCACCAAGGGCAGGAATGTTTCCCAAATCTACTTGAGACACAAATAAGATGAACTGTATTGCCCTCTCGAAGCAAATCCCCTCTCTCCCCATCACCCAAACGTATGGACCACTGCCAGCAAGATTGGTAGCTCACACTTGATGGTCCCTATTGAACGTTATCTCAGAAGGCATGATCCCCTTTGTCACGGTGCCAATTATTCTAATAAGGCAGAGGACCTGTTTTTTTTTATTAATCATCCAGCTTCAAATGCTAAATGAACCTAAATATATGACTTATTTATAAATAACCCAGTATGGGTTGTTCCTTTTATTCTACAAGAGTTTTTCCTTCAAGTGTTATTTTTAGCAGAGCTATGGCTAGTTAGAGTATAACCATGTGTCACTTTGACATATCTACAAGAAACCCATTTCTCGAGAGAATATATCACAATTTAGTGAGACAAATTTAGATAAACTTTGGATCTTTTTTTCTTTCACATGCACCGATTCAACTAGTGTCCCTTCCAAAGATTGCCTCTGAAGATAAATGGACAGTCAGAGCAATTAAAGTAAGAAAAAATCCGCAGATTGGCTGACATGATTTAAGTTTCCTGCTGAGGCAGTTTGTCATGTTGTCCACTCTAGTCTCTATCAGAATTGACTACAAGAGTAAACATGAATCATTATCCTAATTTATTTCACCACAGACTAACCCAACAGTCAGGAAATTGGTTTTCACTGACTTCAGGGACTGAGGTAGTCACCATGAACTTTTTTTCTACCAGGGATCAATGTAATTAGTAACACTGTCTAAAAAAATATTTTGCTCTAGTGAGCAAATTGGCTGCTGGAAGTGACTTATGTTCACATCAGTTCTAAGTGATCATTGGGCACCAAAATAACAAACTCACACTTAGACTCGACGAGCTTATTTTAAGATTGTTGTACCTACACATTTTAGTATTACTCTACCTATGTGACTAAAACCAACACATTTATAACAGAAAATGTTTATATATACATTATGCAGAAAAGATAAAAATACAGAGAACAAAGTATAGTATCATCATCGTTTATTTAGAGTAACTATTTTTGTAAAGTATGGATAAGATATAAGTTGCCCCAGAGGAACCTTGAAGGCTATTTTGCTTTATTTTCTCACAGAGCATATTAGTGTCTCGAGATATTAGTTTTTTTGAACGTGAAGTTAAACTGATAAATTATGCTTCATTCATCGAACAACAGTTAGAACAATTGTCCAGGGAGTCATTTGACACCTTTGAACACCCTGCTAACTTAATTGGTGATAGTTTGGGGAAGAAGGAAACATTTAAGCAAGTAGCAGCACTCTGCAATGTGAGAATGGAAAAAGCAAGCTTTTGCTCTCTGACAAGGGAAGTCATATATAGATTTTTGTGTCCATTGTTTTGGCTTATTTGTGTGCGCTTTACTCAGTCAATCAAATATAATTGACACCACTGGGTTCTTGTGCTTTGTGGATGACAGGAGCTAATACAGGGAAAAATCTGCAAGTAAACTTCTCTATGGATGCAGTGAAAAGGTTTCTTGCCAGGCCTGTGACATTTTTCCTCAATTGTATTACAGTAATTGACTCGCATTGAGGCTCTCATTGAAACTGGCCACCGTGTCCTTTTAAGGCAATGAAAATATCTCAGCAATAATGGTACAAATCAACAGGTAGCTGTAACAGAAAAAAACAAATAGATAGTTACAAAATTACAAATAGATAGTTACAAGAGGAGCTGGATAAAGCAAATGAGAACAACCTCTGCACCAAAACAGGTAGACCTCATTTGGGCTTCATTTAATATAAAGTTGTTGGACCTGAATGCACAGCTCCAGTGACTGTGCCCAGGAGTAACGGCACTTTCCTGGAAAATAAATTTCCTCCTTAGTTTGCTCCCAGGAGAATCGGCAATTTAAAATGTTGTCACAGAGTGCTTCACCCATTCTCCCAAGTATGAGATAATTAGTTGCTTTTTTGGGAAGATTCTGGTCGATATTATCTCCAGGAGAGAGTCTCTATCACATGCCATTAGGGTTGAAGAGGACAAGATATAGGATGGGGGAGGGCTGGGAATCTTAGATGTTCCCATTTCTAAAGAAACAGCATTTGGGGTGTCTCAGCATCTGATAGGATCTATGAAATATGGTCCATCCCCACCCCTTTCCGCCTTCCGCAGAGACTGTTCCCTCCGCAACTCCCAGGTTAACTCATCCCTTCCCACCCAAACCACCCCCTCCCCAGGTACCTTCCCCTGCAACCACAGGAGATGCAACACCTGTTCCTATACCTCCTCCCTCGACTCTGTCCAGAGACCCCGACAGTCCTTTCAGGTTAGGCAGAGGTTCACTTGCACCTCCTCCAACCTCATCTACTGTATCCGCTGTTCAAGATGTGGACTCTTATACATCGGCAAGACCAAACATAGGCTGGGCGATCGTTTCGCTGTACACCTCCGCTCAGCCCACCTGAGCCTACCTGATCTCCCGGTTGCTGGACACTTTAATTCTCCTTCCCATTCCTACACAGACCTTTCTGTCGTCGGTCTCCTCCATTGTCACAGTGAGGCTAAATGCAAATTGGAGGAACAGCATCTCGTATTTCGCTTGGGCAGCTTACAACCCAGGGGTGTGAAATTGATTTCTCTAACTTCAAGTTACCCCTGCATTCCCTCTCTCGCCATCCCTCCTCCCCCCAAGTCACATCAGCTTTTATTCTCATCTAGCTACAGCTAACAATGTCCTGTTTCCTTTATCATTGTTACTTTTTTGCCTATCTCTCACACATTTGTTCTATATCTCTCTACATCATTGTCTATATCTCTCATTTCCCTTTCCCATGACTTTCAGTCTGAAGGGGGGTCTCGACCCAAAACGTCACCCATTCCTTTTCTCCAGAGATGCTGCCTGTCCCGCTGAGTTACTCCAGCATTTTGTGTCTATGGTTCATTGAGTTATGGCTTAACAATTCCTCTGTTCAACTCAACATTCCTTGAGCTTCTGTTAATTGGTTAATGATAGGAATCAACAATCATTAAACTCAACGGTCTCAAACTTATAAGGAAATTGTAAAAGCATTTCAATTGATCTGGCAACATATTAGAGATGGAGATACAGCTTGAATGACTGCAAGAAATTGCAGAGTTGTGCTCAAAGCCCAGACCATCACACAAACCAGCCTCCCTTCCATTAATTCCATCTACTCTTTACGCTGCCTTGGCAAGACCTTCAGCATATTCAAGGACGCGTTTCACCCCAGTCACTCCCTCTTCTCCTCATTCTCATCAGGCAAAA
This sequence comes from Malacoraja senta, assembly GCA_038087875.1. NCBI lineage: Eukaryota > Metazoa > Chordata > Chondrichthyes > Rajiformes > Rajidae > Malacoraja > Malacoraja senta. The sequence goes on from CM075977.1 coordinate 132,366,478, forward strand.
GGTGCAGAAGTTTGAAAACATATACCTCCGGATTCAGGGACAGTTTCTTCCCTGCTGTTATCAGACAACTGAACCATCCTCTCATCAGCTAGAATGTAGTCCTGACCTGTCTACCTCATTGGAGACCTTTGAACTATCTTTAATCGGGTTTTATTGGACCTCAGTGTTATATCTTGCACTAAGAGCTGTACCCTTTATCCTTTATCTGTGCACTGTGGTCAGCTTGATTGTACTCGTGTATAGTTTTTTCTTTGACTGGATAGCATGCAAACAAAGCTTTTCACTCGGTACACATGACAATAAGATACTGAACTAAATTAAAACATGTCCAATGTATAGATGTTGTGATGATGTTGTGCTGGAGTGGCACAGTGATGCAGTGGTAGAGTTACTGTCTAATAGCGCCAGAGACCTGGGCTTGATCCTAGCTTTGTGTTCTGATTGTACAGAGTTTGTATGTTCTTCCTGTGACTACATGGTTTTCTCTGGTTTCCTCCCACATTCCAAAGACATGCACGTTTGTAGGTTAATTGGCTTCTTTAAATTGTCCCTAGTGTGTAGGATTAGAACTAGTGTTTACAGGTGATCGTTGGTCGGCACGGACATGGTGGGCCAAAGGGCCTGTTTCCACATTGTCTCTATAAATTAAACTAAACCGATCAGAATATCACACATTCACATTTCCAGAAATGGATGCATCTGTCATAACATCAGCATTCATCCCCAAAACGCTTCTGGGGTAGAAAATAATGATTGAGAGGAGCCAAGAGGAGCTAGCAAACAGCAATGGATTGTCTATGGAGATCGGAGCAGCCCTCCTACATTTCTCAGCCCAGCACTCATTATCACCCACTGATTCTTGGGATATACTCATTTTAAACCGAGATAACGAGAAATTTCAACTCTCCGACAGCTGTGAATCTTCAGTTCTCTATCCCAAGATGTGGTGGCTGAACGGCAATGATAGATTTTTAAATGAGAGTAAAATTGAGTGTTATATGGTGGCTCGGGCTAGGAAGTGTTGAGATCAATGATCAAATCCACCATTATCCTATTGATTGTCAGAGAAGTCTCAAGGCCCATGTTGCCACCTCCTGCTCCTACAGTTCCTGCTCTTATGAGGTAGCAAACGCGGATATGTAGCAAGTAAAGTTTAATGCAGAGAGGGGCGAGTCTGCACAGTTGGATAGGAAGAGGGAGAATGGATAATATTGATTAAATTGGATAATTCTAAATGTGAATCTGGGACAGTGGGACCAACTGTAGGTGTACGTATATCTTTGAAGGTGGCAGGACACGTTGACAAATTGGTTATTAAAGAATATAAGATCCATGGCTTCACAGATGAATACAAAGTACCAAACAGTTGAACCTTTATAAAGAGGATTTTGGGTCAGTACTGTGACTGGTTTTGGTCAATACTTTTTAAAATGTTATGGGGAGCTCAGAGAAGATACAGTAGAGATTTGCTGAAATACAGATTCTTGGGATAAGGGATTTCAGTTACGCACTGCCTGGCAGGTAAGATTAGTTTATCTTGGCGTCAATTTGGCATGGACACTGCCAGAGTTTGGTCCATATCCTTTTAAACCTATCCTATCCATGTATCTGTCTGAATATCTTTTGAATGTTGTGGTAGTACCTGCCTCAACTACCTCCTCTGGCAGCTCATTCCATTTACCCACCATCCTCTGTGGGAAAAGGTTGCCCCTCAGATTCCTATTAAATCTTCCCCCTCTCACCTTAAACTTGTGTCCTCTGGTTCTTGATTCCCTTATCTATTCCCCTCATGATCTTATACACCTCAAAAAGACCATGCCTCGTCCTCCTACATGCCAAGGAATAAAGTCCTATTCAATAGCAGTAACTACTTGTCTCCATTAGAGCCCAGTTTGTCTCAATCTGAAAATTCCCAGCACAAAGCAGCTGATGACTTCTACAACTGATTTAGGTTGGACATGTGATGAAATATTGACAGTTCTGATGGGATCTATAGGCATTTCACAATAAACTCAGTGTCGTATTTTGCTCAGTTATTTTGATTTCTGATGATTTTACACATTGTAAATTTATTTCCAAACTAGACTAAGTGGGACCCGTTGGGTCCCAGCATCGCACGGGAAGGCTGGTCCCCCAACACAATATTCCACCTCTCCACCAATTCCAATAATGGTGGCCAGTGAGGGGGGGGGCTTGCTGGAGCGCTAGTATGGGTGTTGTGGGCTGAAGGGACTGGTTTCCAGAGGGCTAGTATGGACATTGTGGGCCGAATGGATTCTTGGGCTGGCGGCTCAGTCACTCAAGCCTATTGTGCTGGCAGCTCACTCCCTCACGGCAGGTGGGCTGGCAGTTGACTCATGGCTATTCCTTGAAATTCTATTTCAAGCAGGGTACAATGCCACCAAATTCAAGTGCAATTTCTTACCACTTCAAGCAGGGTGCAAGGCCACCAAATTCAAGTGCAGTTTCATACCATTTCAAGCAGGGTGCAAGGCCACTAAAGACAGCGAGTCCTGACCTCTCCCTCCTCCATCTTGCAGAGACTGAGCCATGCCCACACTTCTGGGTTTTATAGTCCTTCCCCCCTCCCACCAGAAGGGGCTTGGCCTTCATGGCATGATTGACAGTAGAGAGAATCTCAACATTTTTAAAACACTAATAATTCTTTTGTTTTTCATCGATGGGAAAAATCCTTGTCACCTGATGAGCGGAGGGGGACTCTGAGTAAGATGGCCAAAAATCACAGCCGTACGTGGTAGCGATTTTTCTAAAATCAATATAAAGCGCAAACAGGAAGTGGTAAAGATTAGACTTTCAATTATATAGAAGGCAAGGCAACTTTAATTAGGCAACACAGCTGTAGCATTTCCAAACCAAAGGCAACACAGCTTTAGCATCTCCAAACCAAAGGCAACACAGCTTTAGTATTTCCAAACCAAAGGCAACACAGCTTTCGCATTTCCAAACCAAAGGCAACACAGCTTTCGCATTTCCAAACCAAAGGCAACACCGTTGATAGGAGGAAGATCACATGGAGAGAGCTGTGGACCATGGAGTCAAATAAGTTGAGCTTCATTATCAGAGCCACATATGACGTCCTTCCCTCTCCCACAAACCTAAATCTTTGGCTGGGAGAGGATCCAGCCTGCCCCCTGTGTGCAGTTCCAGCAAACCTCAAGCACATCCTGGTCAGTTGTAAGACCAGCCTAACACAAGGCAGATACACCTGGCCACACAACCAGGTGCTGAGGTGTTTGGCAGCTGAACTCGAGTGCAAGAGAGTTACCACCAACGCCATGCCTATCAATGCCCAGATAACATTCCCGCAAATACCATCCTTCATCCGGGAAGGAGAGAAACGGAGGACTAACCCCTCGCCTCTCAACTCATGCCCACTGAACGCAGCCAGGGACTGGGAAATGCGTGCTGACGTAGGCCAGAGGCTTTCGTTCCCAGTTGAAATCGCAGTTACCAACCTGCGACCAGACCTCGTTCTCTGGTCCAAATCCTGTAGGTGTGTTTTCATCATTGAGCTGACGGTCCCATGGGAGGAGGCTGTGAAAGGAAAAAGCTTCGATATTCAAACCTTGCAGCAGAGGCAGAGGAGAGAGGTTGGAGTGTAAGGGTGTGTCCAGTGGAGGTGGGGTGCAGGGGCTTTGTAGCCAGTTCCACCGCAAGGCTCCGAAGGAAGTAGGAGTCAAAGGGCAGGCACAAAGGAGGGCAATAAAAGAACTTGCCAATGCCGCCAAACGGAGCAGTCACTGGCTGTGGCTGAAGAGGAAAGATGCTCTCTGGGCTGCCACATGACCATCTAGAGGCTAACAATAAGACACACACCCAGGTCTGATCAACCTGCGGTGGGCCTGCCTCGACTGAGGGTGTCTTGTGATAAAAGGCAGAAACACCCAGACGTTGAGGTACACAACTGAAGATGTGTCTGATTGTTAGCAAATTCACCTAGTGGTCATACCCAAGAATGTCAATTGTAGTGAATATTAGGGATTGTAACATCCAGTCCTACTAATCAATCTAAAGTTGCCTTCCAATTAATTTTATATTCTGAGTTACCCAATCATATTGTCTCCCAAACAAATAACTGCATCCATCCACAAATTCTAGGTACAAAGTAGGAAGTGTCAGTGGTAAACAACTCCATAACTATAAAAATGTCCCGGTCAAATTCATTTGTGAACTCAGGAAAATCTTTTTGGCGCAGAGAATAGTTAGCATGTGAAACTGTTGAGGCAGCTAACATTAAGGGGATGCTTGATAAACACATAAGGGAGGAATAAATAGATAGTTGGTTGATGGGATTAGTTGAAGTAGGATGGGGAAGAGATTTGTCTGGAATGTAAATATAGATGGGAAAATGTTGTGCTGAACAGTTTGATGCCATGAGGTAAATACAATGAGCAATAGAGATTGTTCACAGTTTATTCATTGTTCCTCTTAAGGTTATGGTGAAATGCTGTCTTAAATAGCCTTTGTATGGTCAGTTTGTAATGCAAGGCAACTGCAATGTCGCATGATAATTGTGCAACATTCATTAGACAATTCCTTTAACATTTTTGAAAAACTGTAATATCATGTAATTTTATGCACCTGTAATATATAACTTTTTTATATAACAGCTTTTTCTTTTCATACTCCAAATACAATCAGAATAGTCACACAAGAAAATTTTGTTAGACCAAAGTTCACATAAGGCTCATGGTCAGCATCTGTTAAATTAGACTTACTCATGGATTTTCAGGAAGTAGAAATTGATTTTAAAGCATTTTCAATGTTTTTATTATGGGTTTTTTTTCAATTACATTGTTTTCAATTACTATTTGATTAAAAATATTCCAACTAGAAAGAAAAACGATATAAAGAAAATGAATTATAGATAGGATTTCTCTATCAGGCCACTTACTCTCGGATTGTGAGGTAAAATTACATTGAGGTTATATCGATACATTTGGATACAAATTTAGCTCCCAGTCCTTTGGATTTCAAGGGTTTGAAAACCCTATTTTATCTGAAAGCTACTTGACTTCTTCATGATTAAGTTATTTCCATAAAATTAGTCTTGCGAAAAGTATTGGCAAACAATTCCACTTACCCATTTGACTTCAATATGGATTAAGATCAAGATTTCCTTGGGTAATATTATATGATATTGCCTTAACTCTTTGGTAAGCCATGTTACATAATTGTAAGTGCAGTGAAGTATTTTAACATAGTTATAGCCTGACTGGGTTAAGTTGATGCATCGACTAAAAATGGATGCAGGTAAACCTCCCAAAATAATCTCTCCAAGTTATGGTCCAAACTTGGTAGCTTTTTCTCCTTTTGTTTAATTGTCATCCTCTCTTTTCGCCTCGCAACTTATTTTATTGATCTGCGTGTGGCTCGTGACTGCATATTCCTGAAGGGATTGAAATTGCTTGTCCCAGCAAGCCTCAGAGGCCTAAGATTGACTGGCTCATTTGCACCACAGTGGAATCCTCCTTACACCAAAGCATCATTTAGGTCTGTGTTCTTCCATCTACCTTGTTTGCTGTAAATAGCTGCTCATTATGTCGGGTCAGGCAAGCGCTGTGGCGTCATGGCTCAGTGGTCGTGAGCAGCTTGCAGAATACTGCAGGGAAGCCTCCAGGGGGAGATGCATGTGCCAAGCTTTGTAGTTGTCAAGGTTATAAGCGACAGTTTAGCTTGAAGGTTTAAAACGTCCTAGCAAAACCCTAACTTCTCTGGCAAATGACTTTACAAAGTGTTGACACTTGGTTTGAAATAAGACAGATGTTGGTGTAGTTTTCTTCAAGTTTGCTCTAATTCTGGAAGGGGCAATTCACCAAACTTAATCCTTTACATTGACTGAAAACTGACTGTATGAGACAGGCCCATTTATTTTCTGAACACTGTGACTAAATTTTTTTGCTGTAGTTTAAATTCATTACTTTAATTCCATGAAAAAAAAAATGTATGCATTCAGCTATACGTTATTGGGCAGGGAGAATGCTGTGAATCTGAAAAGCTATTTTGTGAATATACTATTGCATACTTGGAGTCAGCAACAGTGCAACCACACTGCAATTGAATGGTACTGTGTGTTATGAGCTACCCAATTATCAGTGTTCCTAGATTCACGAAATTAAGCTGGTGCTATCAGGAATTATATTAGGGTAATTTTGTGTAAAGTAATTGCAATCTTCTGGAACAGAGAAATGTATAATTGGCACAGTAGATATTAACTGTCATAACATTTTGCAGAACAATTGAATTTATGAATATTTTTTTATATTTTCTTATTCTGCCATTTGATTTGAAATTGTTTTTAAGTTGCAACTGTGCTGAAAGTCCATTCAGTACTAATATTTCGATTACGTTTAGTAATATTTTAATATTCACTAGACATTAAGTAGAAAAGTGAATTTAGAAATAAATATTTTTAAAGACTTTTCCCCAAGAATTGTTAGCGTTTTTCTGCAAGTTATTGGTTCATTGTGATTTAATAGTCAGCACGATTGAAGCTGAATACGTGTAGACAAGAAATTATCCCATTGTGACACGCAACTACAATAGTCTTTGTTTACCATTAATTACACTTTTCGAGACTTTTGTATGAGCATCTGATTTTACTTCGGAGTCACGTGAGTGACTACGTGAAGAAGCCCCGTCCAGCTGCACACGCGTCATTATCGATCAGACGCATAGCGTTCATGACCGTGTGTGGAGGAGCAGGAGCTCCTCCAGCGGTGAGTAAAAAGCAAAGTTAAAGTAAAAATCGGACAAGGTAAGTGGTTTCGTTTTTACTTACAGGGCGCTTTTCTTCCCGCTCAGACGTGTTGGCAGAGGTCCACACAAACTCAGAATGGAGAAAGAGCATAGGGGAAGGAGAGGCCAGGGACGCACCGCAGGTAAAACCCCCGATGCTAAGGGTAGCGGGCGTCAGGAAGAGGAGGCAGTGGCATCGAAGCCATCAACTCCCGTTACGGTCGAATGTGCCGTTAAACCGCCGGCGGCGGGGCGCAAGGCTGGACAAAAGTCGGCCCGACCTGCAGACTCGGAAGAGTCAGACCCAGAGGTATACCCTCCTGCAGCAGAAAACGTTATGGCTGCAAGGGTCGCAGGTTTAGAGCTCCTGATGGGGATTTACAAAGAACCCCCACAGGAGGAATCAGGTCGGTGTTGGCCAATGGAGGATACAGCACAGGGTGTGCCTTGGTTGGGACAGGCACAAGGGTGGCCTACAGGAGAGCCATCAGAAATGACTGTGCAAAGGTATTACAGTGGTTGGCCTACAGGAGAGCCAGTGCCAGAAATGCCGGAAAAAAGGCAGTATATGTGCTGGCCTACTGAAGAGCCAGTACCAGAAATGTCTCAAAAAAGACAGTACAAACGTACTTATGTGCCAGCACCGAAAGTTCCTAAAGGGAAAATTATGAAGCGTTGGCCTAGAGTTGAGCCAGCGCCAGCAGCACCTGAAACAGGGCTGCCTATCCGTGGGCCTATAAGAGAGCCCGCGCAGGGGGAATCTGGCATAGACTTACCTGAAACAGGAGAGCCAGAATTTACCAAACCTGAATAGGAACATCTAGATTCACAAGATGAATTCTATGAGGATGAGAGCCCATTATCAGAGCTGAAAGTTCCTGGACTAGCACAAAAGTTTGCTGTTCCTAGAATAAAGGGGGAACCTTTGAGGGAGGAAATAGCAATGACTATAAACTATCTACTCTCCCATCAGCTCCAGGAAGTAACTATGGATGAGACTATGAAACAGTACGAGGCCCCAGCAAATTGTGAATTGCTGACAGTTCTAGCAGTAAATAACTTGATTTGGGGTTATTTGAGCATTGGTTTACGCTCACAAGGATTGAAATTGCTGGGGTCAGGCATCACGGCATTTGCCAGAGGTTTGGATGATCATTATGTATCAGATTCACAACAAGATGCTCGAGCACTGATGTGTGGTGCACATTTTTGAAATAAATTATATTCGTAAAAATACAATAAGACCAAATATTCATCCTAAGTATGCAGGGTTCTGCAAACCAACCAACATACAAATGCCTAAGCTGCTGTTTGGAGAAAATCTAGCAAAGAAGCTAAAAGGACTTGAATGAAGAGTCAAGAACCTTGAGTGGCATGATGATGAAACCACCGATGATGAGCAGAGCGGTGCGAAGGCAGTATCCCTACAGGCGGAATACTGGTGCTGGAGAAGGAACAAGCCGATCATTCTCGTGTACACGTTGGCGTGCTGCACCGGAGATACCAGAAGCGGACAATTGCCGGTGGCAAACCCCGAGGTAGGGGGTCCTGGTCTGGTAAGGAATACAATAAATGTTTCACATTCACAAGTAGGGGGAAGGTTACGATTCTTCCTAAAAGAATGACAGTTAATAACAAATGATTCATTTATTCTAAATAGCATTGTAGGATTCAAAATTGAGTTTCTATCCACATTTGGATCCTCCAAGGCAAGACAATTCAAACTGGTCACGAATTTTCTCAAAAGAAGAGAATAAGTTGATCAAAGGAGAATTAGAAACTTTAACGAAAAAGGGGGTAATAGAGAAGTCAGTAGAACAACACCATCAGTTTGTATCAAATATTTTTCCAAGAACAAAAAAGGATGGTGGATGTAGAATCATATTGGATCTGACAAATCTTAACCTTTATGTACAATACAAACATTTCAAAATGGAAACATTTACTAATGCAATTCAGCTAATCACAGAAAATTGCTACATGGCAAGCATAGATCTGCAAGATGCATATTATTCCGTGGCAATGCATGGTAATGATCAAAGATATTTGAAATTTAGATGGATGAGTCAGTTATGGCAATTTAAAGCATTGCCCAATGGTCTGACTTCAGCACCAAGATTATTCACTAAATTGCTCAAACCAATTTTAGCTCTGTTAAGAGCTGAGGGCCATTAATGGCTTATTTAGAGGATATCCTCATTGTAGGGGACACTTTGGCTGCTGCAAAATTGTCAGTATCCAGAGTCAAATACATTTTTGAGAAATTAAGTTTCATTATTCACCTACAAAAATCTAAATTGTTACCAAGCAAAAAGATTGATTACCTAGGGTTCACAATTAACTCCGAACACATGGTAATCACTTTGCCAAAAGATAAAAGCTGCAGTTAATTGAAGGTTGCATAAAATACATTAACGAGGACACACCTTCAATTAGAGAAGTGGCAAGCTTGCTAGGCAAATTAATTGCAGGGTTTCCAGCGGTCACGTTTGGACCATTGCATTATCAATGTTTACAGAGAGCTAAGGTACAAGCGTTAAAAATGAATAGAGGGCATTTTGACAGGCCCATGAAATGAATGCTGTGAATCTGAAAAGCTATTTTGTGAATATACTATTGCATACTTGGAGTCAGCAACAGTGCAACCACACTGCAATTGAATGGTACTGTGTGTTATGAGCTACCCAATTATCAGTGTTCCTAGATTCACGAAATTAAGCTGGTGCTATCAGGAATTATATTAGGGTAATTTTGTGTAAAGTAATTGCAATCTTCTGGAACAGAGAAATGTATAATTGGCACAGTAGATATTAACTGTCATAACATTTTGCAGAACAATTGAATTTATGAATATTTTTTTATATTTTCTTATTCTGCCATTTGATTTGAAATTGTTTTTAAGTTGCAACTGTGCTGAAAGTCCATTCAGTACTAATATTTCGATTACGTTTAGTAATATTTTAATATTCACTAGACATTAAGTAGAAAAGTGAATTTAGAAATAAATATTTTTAAAGACTTTTCCCCAAGAATTGTTAGCGTTTTTCTGCAAGTTATTGGTTCATTGTGATTTAATAGTCAGCACGATTGAAGCTGAATACGTGTAGACAAGAAATTATCCCATTGTGACACGCAACTACAATAGTCTTTGTTTACCATTAATTACACTTTTCGCAACCACTTTTTACACTTCCGGTTGCGACATGCTCTGCTAGCAGTCGCAAACTTTTTAGCTCCGCTGAAAAAATCGCGATTTTTCGCGTTAAAATCGGGTCTGGAGGTCGGGACCGTTTTTAAAAACTTACCGGAGCTTCATGTCGCGGTGCTGATGACGTCATCAGTAAGCGCCGCGATTTTAACGGAGGGAAAGTCATTTTAAATGAAAAGTACATCTCCAGGTCAGAGCCCACAGAGGAAAATCTCAAAACATCTGCTGAAGACTCTGGAACAGCAAGAAACTTCAGAACTGACCTCTGGAGAGGTCTCTGCAATGGCTACTCGATCTGCAAAAGAGAAAACCGAAATGGAGGACTTAAGAAACTCGGTAAGAGATATCAAAAAGGATATGGAAGCTGGGAACAGTAAATTGATAGCCGGTAATGATAAAATACTTGAGGGTATTGAGGCTCTCCAAAAAAGAATTGAAGGTGTGGAAAAAGGACTATCGATAAAAATTGAAAAGGTGGTAGAAGAGACCACAAAGATGTTTGAGGCTGTGCACGAAACTGTGGCTGCAAATGCATCTGCAGTGAAAGATTTGGAAGCTGCTGTGGAAGTGATGGCTGGAGAGATGCAGACTATGAAGTCAGAAATAGATAGTCTCAAGAACCAAGTCACAAAGGTTTCGAATAAATGTGTTGACCTAGAAGCTCGCTCAAGACGTCAAAATATAAGAATACGTGGTGTAAAAGAGGGAGCTGAGGGGGACAATGTTTGTGAGTTCGCTGCCAACCTAATTAAACACGTACTGAAGCTACCAGAAGTACCTGTAATTGAAGTAGCACATCGACTCCCCAGATTTAAATCAAGATCTCAAGGAGAACGTGCCTACCCACGACAGATCATAATTAAACTTCGGGATATCTCAACAATGGAAGCGCTGATGAAAAAAATCAACCACGGAGAGAAGATGATGTACAGAGGTGATACTATTAAACTCCTACGGGACTACCCTTATGAGATTGAGCAAAAGAGAAGAAAGTTCTCACAGACCAGAGAAGTTCTTTATGGTGTTAAGGGAGTTTTGTGTGGAGTGTTTTACCCGGCTAGAATGCGTATCACCTTTGAGGGAGTGTCAAAAACATTCACTAATTCGGATGAATCTCTCAAATACGCTCAAGAAATCGCGACTAAGGCTGCATCAACTGGAGACTGAAAACCAAGACGACATGAACAAATGAACTTGCTTATTCTTCCAACAAGAATATTACAAGGAAAGTGAATTAACTGAACACTGATTTTTTATTTTTTATTTGACTTCAAGCAACAGATTCTTAGTGAGACGTGGCTAGACATTATTATCTTCGCTGGAACATTGTGCTATGTAATTCAAGGACACTACGTGCTCAAACGAGGAAAACCTGATAACGGGACGAACTGCTGGGCTGAGAGTGAAAAACATCACATGGCTTATATTGTTTATAAAAAACTGAAAAAACTGAGAACTAATAATAATTAACAATTAACAATACTAATATAGAAATAGCAATTGAAATAGATAAAAAATGTGCAGTCTGCTCTGTTTAGCAGATAACAGCAAGTGCTATGCAGCTCGAGAGTGGAGGGAGGGGGAGACCGGGTACCTGGCATAACTCCAGGAGCCAGACTCCCGTTAACCCTTCCAGCGAACAGCTCATTTTTAACAATATTAAAATCAATTTAAAATAGTTAAGAGATAATATACACTCGAGGTTGATATGAAAAATATATACGGCTTATATAGTTTTACAAAATGCTGAGAATTAATCATAATTAATAATTAACAATACTAATATAGAAATAATATTTGAAACTGATAAAACTGTGGTGCCTGCGTCATAACGCAGACAGCAGTTATCACCTATGTTCGCAGCTCGTGGAGAGGAGAAGAGATCAGGCACCTGGCACAATTCCAGGAACCTGACTCCGGTTAATCCACTCAGTAAACCGCTCACTTTAACAATACTAAATTCATTTTAAAATAGTTAAGAGATAAAGAGTGAGTAGGATATGGAATCGAATACATTTGACATATATATAAATTGTAACTGGGTGAAATAGAACTGAATTGGAAACGGTAATGACCCCATAGATTTTGGGTAAGAAATACAGCGGGGCTAACTTTATACCAACTACGCCGGAAGCGTTATGGATGTCGTACCCCACAGACGAGTGGGCCACTCACTACGGTGTTGAAATTTTAGACACCGTAAATTTATTTGATTTATATATATATTTTTTTTTAATCACAATATGTCACATCTGTGTGTTTTTTCTTCAAGGACAATCGCGCAGGAGAACTACCAAGGAAGTCTATAATAGAAATACTCCCAAAATAACCAGAGTCCGGAGGTATGAACGCACCACAATAATTAAGGTCATTAAAATTGGTAAAAATGCATGACGACAATCAAAAGAAAATAGGAGGAATCACATTATGTAGTTGGAATATAAGGGGGATTAATGAACCTATTAAAAGGGGCAAGATACTAGCTCAGTTGAAATCATACAACACGGACATAGCGTTTCTACAGGAAACACATCTTAAACAGCAAGATCAGACAAGACTGAGGGCGAACTGGATAGGCCAAACATTTCACTCTTCATTTACCTCTAAATCTAGAGGTACTGCAATTATTATTCGTAAAGGAATTCCATTTAAATCAAAGAACACTATTTTAGATAAGGAAGGGAGATATCTTATAGTAGCAGGGGAGATCAATAATATGCCAATCACGCTGGTAAACATATATGCGCCCAACTTTGATAACCCTCAATTTTTTAATAAAATTCTGAATATAATTGCAGAATCTAATTATCAAAATGTTATAATCGGAGGAGATTTTAATTGTGTTTTAGATCCTTATTTAGATAAATCGATGCAAAAACAAAAAGGTCAGACGAAATCTAAAACCAGTGAACTCTTACACACATATATGGAAAACACAAATATAACAGATGTATGGAGGATTGCAAACCCGACGGGAAGGGATTACTCGTTTTATTCAATGGTGCATAAAACATATTCACGGATAGACTATTTTCTAGTGGATACAAAATTAATCTCGCAATCTTTGAATCCTAAATATCATATTAATGCGATCTCAGATCATTCTCCGTTAACTTTTGTTCTAAAACTAGAAGGAATGTCTATGAATAAACCGTTCTGGAGGTTTAACTCACAAATTTTAAAAGACCCTCAAGGGAGTATCTATCTAAAAAAACAGATGGATCTATTTTTTGAGTTAAATGATACACCAGAGATATCCCCCACGTTATTATGGGAATCCTTCAAAGCATTTATAAGAGGAGTCATTATTTCATTTCAAGCTTATCAAAATAAAAAGAATAAGAATGAACAAAGACACTTAGAAGATCAAATAAAACAGTTAGATATAGATAATGCTAAAGACCCAACTATGGATAAACATAATAAAATACTACTACTGAAATTTCAGTTAAATAAATTACTGTCAGAGAAAGTTATAACATTATTTCAAATCACAAAACAAGAACACTTCGAATTCGGGGACAAACCCCACAAACTTCTAGCACGACAACTTAAAAAACGGGAAAAAGAGAATGCAATATTAAAGATTAAATCAGATAGAGGGGAAGTATTAACACTACCCAAGGATATTAATAAAAGATTTGCTCAATTTTACCAGAATCTATACACATCTAAAACGTCAATAGACAATAATAAAATCTCAGAATTTTTAGATAATTGTAATCTACCACAATTAGAACGCAGGGAACAAGAGGAACTGGGAGCACAAATTACTTCTAAGGAGATAGAAGACACAATAAAAACACTAAAAAATGGAAAAACACCAGGACCAGACGGATTCAGTAATGAATTTTATAAATCTTTTTATGATATAGTTACTCCACGATTACAAAAAATGTATACATATGCTTATAAAGAGCAAAACCTACCTGAAACACTAGCGGAATCAACGATCATATTAATACTTAAAAAAGATAAAAATATAGAAGAACCAGGATCATATAGAGCTATTGCTTTGTTAAATACGGATCAGAAAATAATAGCAAAAACATTAGCCAATAGATTAAGCAAGTATGTTAGTAGACTAATACATGAGGATCAAACAGGATTTATACCTAAGAGACACTCATTTAATAATTTGAGACGTTTGCTTAACATAATGCATTCACATAAATCTTATGACCAAGAGTTAGCTATCATCTCACTGGACGCAGAAAAAGCGTTTGATCAAGTAGAATGGGACTATATGATCAAAGTATTGCAAAAATTCCAATTGGGAGAAAACTTTATTGCATGGATAAAACTACTATATAACAAACCTACGGCTAGAATACTAACTAATAATATATTATCTTCAAAATTCGAATTATCTAGGGGCAACAGACAAGGATGTTCACTATCACCGCTGTTATTTGCTTTGGTAATTGAACCCCTGGCTGAAAAAATAAGAACACACTCGAATATTCACGGTTATAACACAAAATATTCAAACAACAAACTATCCCTATATGCTGATGATGTACTACTGTACATCACAAAACCACAAATTAGTATACCAAATATATTAAACTTAATTGAGGACTTTGGATCCTTTTCAGGATATAGAATAAATTGGAACAAAAGTGAAATTATGTCGATTAAACCAAAAGATTCAACACATCTCAGGAAATTCCCTTTTAAAATAGCTATGGAAAAATTCAAATATTTAGGAATTGAGATTACTAGAAATTACCATGATATGTTTAAAGCTAATTATAATCCCCTACTTAAGAAATTAAATAATCTGATTAAATTTTGGAAAACACTTCCGATGTCCTTAATAGGTAGGATAAATGCTATAAAAATGATTTTCTTACCACAAATCCTTTACCTATTTCAATCAATACCTATATATCTCCCAAAAAAGTTTTTCAAAAAACTGGACTCAGACATTACAAATTTTATATGGGATTACAAATCCCACAGAATACAAAGAACACACCTTAACAAACGAAAAGAGTTGGGGGGTCTAGCGCTCCCTAACTTTATGTATTATAACTGGGCAGTAAATATTAAAAATATGATTCACCTGCTGGACAATTCTGCCCAGCAGGTGGACTGGATTATAATGGAAAAAGGGGATTGCTCCCCGAATAATATAGGAGCGATTATTCTCTCTCCAATAAACTTGAATAATAAAAATTATAATAAAAATCCAATTATATATAGCACTATTAGAACATGGAAGCAAATAAAACAGAATCTAAAATTAAGAAACCTATCTCTCTTAATACCAATAGTCAATAACCCATCGTTTAAACCTTCAATCATAGATAAAGCATTTATACAATGGGAAAGAATGGGAATTAAAACGCTCGAAGATCTGTATGAATTAGAAAAATTACTATCATTCCAACAACTACAACTGAAATATAATTTGAAAAATAATCAATATTTTAAATATATACAAATCTGTGACTATTTGAAAACACACACAAAAGATTATTATAATACGCCTTCCGACTTACTAGATGAAGCAATGAAGACAAAGGCGGAATCAGCTAATTTAATATCATACTTATATAATATCATTTTAAATATAGAAATACCCACAACAGATGGAATTAGAAGAGATTGGGAACAAGATCTAGGTATAAAAATTTCAAAAGAGAGTTGGGATAATCATTTATTACAGGTGCATAAATGCTCGATCAACGTACGACATACGCTTATCCAATTTAAAACATTACATAGATTATATTATTCAAAAACCAAACTAAATAAAATCTTTCCTAACGTCTCACCAATCTGTGATAAATGTATATGTCAAGAAGCTACCATAGCACATTCTTTTGTTTTTTGTACAAAAATCCAAAAATTCTGGTTTGAAATATTTGATATTTTTTCAAAATTAATCAAAATAAAACTGGTACCAAAACCAGAATGGATTATTTTTGGAATATCGGAAGGTATTCCTGAATTAAACGTGTATCAGAAGAATTTACTCAATTATGGGCTAATAATGGGAAAAAAGCTTATACTTAAATTCTGGAAAAATGCGCCCACACCAACAATAAAAATGTGGACATCAAATATGTTGGAAACATTACATCTGGAAGAGATGAGATTCCTCCTAGTAGGCAAAGCAGATCAATTTCAAAAGACGTGGTCTACGTTTTTGGACCTATTACAAGCATGAGGTGCAATAGTAATTTAGAAAAACAAATAAATAAATAAAAGGTATCTGGACCTGGTAATGGGAGGTAAAATAAAAATAGACTTGGTTGGTAGTTCCTTCTCTATGAAGTATGGTATAAGAGTCATAATAGAGCGATTGTTCCTTCTTTCTTTCTCTTTTTTTTCTAGGGTCTATTTTCTAACTTTACTTCCTTCTCTAACCTCTTTTCTAAGGGGCTTTCTTTTCCCAACACTCTTTTGCACTTCACAACCTTTGCGCACTTTCTTTACTTTTCTTACTTCTTTCTTTTTCTTTTTTAAAGTTTAAAAAAGTGAAGCGGTACAAAAAATGTATTAATATATACGTGTTGTACATTACTGTAATCTACCGTACTTCTAAAAAATAAAAAATTAAAAAAAAAAAAAAAAAAAAAATTACACTTTTCGAGACTTTTGTATGAGCATCTGATTTTACTTCGGAGTCACGTGAGTGACTACGTGAAGAAGCCCCGTCCAGCTGCACACGCGTCATTATCGATCAGACGCATAGCGTTCATGACCGTGTGTGGAGGAGCAGGAGCTCCTCCAGCGGTGAGTAAAAAGCAAAGTTAAAGTAAAAATCGGACAAGGTAAGTGGTTTCGTTTTTACTTACAGGGCGCTTTTCTTCCCGCTCAGACGTGTTGGCAGAGGTCCACACAAACTCAGAATGGAGAAAGAGCATAGGGGAAGGAGAGGCCAGGGACGCACCGCAGGTAAAACCCCCGATGCTAAGGGTAGCGGGCGTCAGGAAGAGGAGGCAGTGGCATCGAAGCCATCAACTCCCGTTACGGTCGAATGTGCCGTTAAACCGCCGGCGGCGGGGCGCAAGGCTGGACAAAAGTCGGCCCGACCTGCAGACTCGGAAGAGTCAGACCCAGAGGTATACCCTCCTGCAGCAGAAAACGTTATGGCTGCAAGGGTCGCAGGTTTAGAGCTCCTGATGGGGATTTACAAAGAACCCCCACAGGAGGAATCAGGTCGGTGTTGGCCAATGGAGGATACAGCACAGGGTGTGCCTTGGTTGGGACAGGCACAAGGGTGGCCTACAGGAGAGCCATCAGAAATGACTGTGCAAAGGTATTACAGTGGTTGGCCTACAGGAGAGCCAGTGCCAGAAATGCCGGAAAAAAGGCAGTATATGTGCTGGCCTACTGAAGAGCCAGTACCAGAAATGTCTCAAAAAAGACAGTACAAACGTACTTATGTGCCAGCACCGAAAGTTCCTAAAGGGAAAATTATGAAGCGTTGGCCTAGAGTTGAGCCAGCGCCAGCAGCACCTGAAACAGGGCTGCCTATCCGTGGGCCTATAAGAGAGCCCGCGCAGGGGGAATCTGGCATAGACTTACCTGAAACAGGAGAGCCAGAATTTACCAAACCTGAATAGGAACATCTAGATTCACAAGATGAATTCTATGAGGATGAGAGCCCATTATCAGAGCTGAAAGTTCCTGGACTAGCACAAAAGTTTGCTGTTCCTAGAATAAAGGGGGAACCTTTGAGGGAGGAAATAGCAATGACTATAAACTATCTACTCTCCCATCAGCTCCAGGAAGTAACTATGGATGAGACTATGAAACAGTACGAGGCCCCAGCAAATTGTGAATTGCTGACAGTTCTAGCAGTAAATAACTTGATTTGGGGTTATTTGAGCATTGGTTTACGCTCACAAGGATTGAAATTGCTGGGGTCAGGCATCACGGCATTTGCCAGAGGTTTGGATGATCATTATGTATCAGATTCACAACAAGATGCTCGAGCACTGATGTGTGGTGCACATTTTTGAAATAAATTATATTCGTAAAAATACAATAAGACCAAATATTCATCCTAAGTATGCAGGGTTCTGCAAACCAACCAACATACAAATGCCTAAGCTGCTGTTTGGAGAAAATCTAGCAAAGAAGCTAAAAGGACTTGAATGAAGAGTCAAGAACCTTGAGTGGCATGATGATGAAACCACCGATGATGAGCAGAGCGGTGCGAAGGCAGTATCCCTACAGGCGGAATACTGGTGCTGGAGAAGGAACAAGCCGATCATTCTCGTGTACACGTTGGCGTGCTGCACCGGAGATACCAGAAGCGGACAATTGCCGGTGGCAAACCCCGAGGTAGGGGGTCCTGGTCTGGTAAGGAATACAATAAATGTTTCACATTCACAAGTAGGGGGAAGGTTACGATTCTTCCTAAAAGAATGACAGTTAATAACAAATGATTCATTTATTCTAAATAGCATTGTAGGATTCAAAATTGAGTTTCTATCCACATTTGGATCCTCCAAGGCAAGACAATTCAAACTGGTCACGAATTTTCTCAAAAGAAGAGAATAAGTTGATCAAAGGAGAATTAGAAACTTTAACGAAAAAGGGGGTAATAGAGAAGTCAGTAGAACAACACCATCAGTTTGTATCAAATATTTTTCCAAGAACAAAAAAGGATGGTGGATGTAGAATCATATTGGATCTGACAAATCTTAACCTTTATGTACAATACAAACATTTCAAAATGGAAACATTTACTAATGCAATTCAGCTAATCACAGAAAATTGCTACATGGCAAGCATAGATCTGCAAGATGCATATTATTCCGTGGCAATGCATGGTAATGATCAAAGATATTTGAAATTTAGATGGATGAGTCAGTTATGGCAATTTAAAGCATTGCCCAATGGTCTGACTTCAGCACCAAGATTATTCACTAAATTGCTCAAACCAATTTTAGCTCTGTTAAGAGCTGAGGGCCATTAATGGCTTATTTAGAGGATATCCTCATTGTAGGGGACACTTTGGCTGCTGCAAAATTGTCAGTATCCAGAGTCAAATACATTTTTGAGAAATTAAGTTTCATTATTCACCTACAAAAATCTAAATTGTTACCAAGCAAAAAGATTGATTACCTAGGGTTCACAATTAACTCCGAACACATGGTAATCACTTTGCCAAAAGATAAAAGCTGCAGTTAATTGAAGGTTGCATAAAATACATTAACGAGGACACACCTTCAATTAGAGAAGTGGCAAGCTTGCTAGGCAAATTAATTGCAGGGTTTCCAGCGGTCACGTTTGGACCATTGCATTATCAATGTTTACAGAGAGCTAAGGTACAAGCGTTAAAAATGAATAGAGGGCATTTTGACAGGCCCATGAAATGAATGCTGTGAATCTGAAAAGCTATTTTGTGAATATACTATTGCATACTTGGAGTCAGCAACAGTGCAACCACACTGCAATTGAATGGTACTGTGTGTTATGAGCTACCCAATTATCAGTGTTCCTAGATTCACGAAATTAAGCTGGTGCTATCAGGAATTATATTAGGGTAATTTTGTGTAAAGTAATTGCAATCTTCTGGAACAGAGAAATGTATAATTGGCACAGTAGATATTAACTGTCATAACATTTTGCAGAACAATTGAATTTATGAATATTTTTTTATATTTTCTTATTCTGCCATTTGATTTGAAATTGTTTTTAAGTTGCAACTGTGCTGAAAGTCCATTCAGTACTAATATTTCGATTACGTTTAGTAATATTTTAATATTCACTAGACATTAAGTAGAAAAGTGAATTTAGAAATAAATATTTTTAAAGACTTTTCCCCAAGAATTGTTAGCGTTTTTCTGCAAGTTATTGGTTCATTGTGATTTAATAGTCAGCACGATTGAAGCTGAATACGTGTAGACAAGAAATTATCCCATTGTGACACGCAACTACAATAGTCTTTGTTTACCATTAATTACACTTTTCGAGACTTTTGTATGAGCATCTGATTTTACTTCGGAGTCACGTGAGTGACTACGTGAAGAAGCCCCGTCCAGCTGCACACGCGTCATTATCGATCAGACGCATAGCGTTCATGACCGTGTGTGGAGGAGCAGGAGCTCCTCCAGCGGTGAGTAAAAAGCAAAGTTAAAGTAAAAATCGGACAAGGTAAGTGGTTTCGTTTTTACTTACAGGGCGCTTTTCTTCCCGCTCAGACGTGTTGGCAGAGGTCCACACAAACTCAGAATGGAGAAAGAGCATAGGGGAAGGAGAGGCCAGGGACGCACCGCAGGTAAAACCCCCGATGCTAAGGGTAGCGGGCGTCAGGAAGAGGAGGCAGTGGCATCGAAGCCATCAACTCCCGTTACGGTCGAATGTGCCGTTAAACCGCCGGCGGCGGGGCGCAAGGCTGGACAAAAGTCGGCCCGACCTGCAGACTCGGAAGAGTCAGACCCAGAGGTATACCCTCCTGCAGCAGAAAACGTTATGGCTGCAAGGGTCGCAGGTTTAGAGCTCCTGATGGGGATTTACAAAGAACCCCCACAGGAGGAATCAGGTCGGTGTTGGCCAATGGAGGATACAGCACAGGGTGTGCCTTGGTTGGGACAGGCACAAGGGTGGCCTACAGGAGAGCCATCAGAAATGACTGTGCAAAGGTATTACAGTGGTTGGCCTACAGGAGAGCCAGTGCCAGAAATGCCGGAAAAAAGGCAGTATATGTGCTGGCCTACTGAAGAGCCAGTACCAGAAATGTCTCAAAAAAGACAGTACAAACGTACTTATGTGCCAGCACCGAAAGTTCCTAAAGGGAAAATTATGAAGCGTTGGCCTAGAGTTGAGCCAGCGCCAGCAGCACCTGAAACAGGGCTGCCTATCCGTGGGCCTATAAGAGAGCCCGCGCAGGGGGAATCTGGCATAGACTTACCTGAAACAGGAGAGCCAGAATTTACCAAACCTGAATAGGAACATCTAGATTCACAAGATGAATTCTATGAGGATGAGAGCCCATTATCAGAGCTGAAAGTTCCTGGACTAGCACAAAAGTTTGCTGTTCCTAGAATAAAGGGGGAACCTTTGAGGGAGGAAATAGCAATGACTATAAACTATCTACTCTCCCATCAGCTCCAGGAAGTAACTATGGATGAGACTATGAAACAGTACGAGGCCCCAGCAAATTGTGAATTGCTGACAGTTCTAGCAGTAAATAACTTGATTTGGGGTTATTTGAGCATTGGTTTACGCTCACAAGGATTGAAATTGCTGGGGTCAGGCATCACGGCATTTGCCAGAGGTTTGGATGATCATTATGTATCAGATTCACAACAAGATGCTCGAGCACTGATGTGTGGTGCACATTTTTGAAATAAATTATATTCGTAAAAATACAATAAGACCAAATATTCATCCTAAGTATGCAGGGTTCTGCAAACCAACCAACATACAAATGCCTAAGCTGCTGTTTGGAGAAAATCTAGCAAAGAAGCTAAAAGGACTTGAATGAAGAGTCAAGAACCTTGAGTGGCATGATGATGAAACCACCGATGATGAGCAGAGCGGTGCGAAGGCAGTATCCCTACAGGCGGAATACTGGTGCTGGAGAAGGAACAAGCCGATCATTCTCGTGTACACGTTGGCGTGCTGCACCGGAGATACCAGAAGCGGACAATTGCCGGTGGCAAACCCCGAGGTAGGGGGTCCTGGTCTGGTAAGGAATACAATAAATGTTTCACATTCACAAGTAGGGGGAAGGTTACGATTCTTCCTAAAAGAATGACAGTTAATAACAAATGATTCATTTATTCTAAATAGCATTGTAGGATTCAAAATTGAGTTTCTATCCACATTTGGATCCTCCAAGGCAAGACAATTCAAACTGGTCACGAATTTTCTCAAAAGAAGAGAATAAGTTGATCAAAGGAGAATTAGAAACTTTAACGAAAAAGGGGGTAATAGAGAAGTCAGTAGAACAACACCATCAGTTTGTATCAAATATTTTTCCAAGAACAAAAAAGGATGGTGGATGTAGAATCATATTGGATCTGACAAATCTTAACCTTTATGTACAATACAAACATTTCAAAATGGAAACATTTACTAATGCAATTCAGCTAATCACAGAAAATTGCTACATGGCAAGCATAGATCTGCAAGATGCATATTATTCCGTGGCAATGCATGGTAATGATCAAAGATATTTGAAATTTAGATGGATGAGTCAGTTATGGCAATTTAAAGCATTGCCCAATGGTCTGACTTCAGCACCAAGATTATTCACTAAATTGCTCAAACCAATTTTAGCTCTGTTAAGAGCTGAGGGCCATTAATGGCTTATTTAGAGGATATCCTCATTGTAGGGGACACTTTGGCTGCTGCAAAATTGTCAGTATCCAGAGTCAAATACATTTTTGAGAAATTAAGTTTCATTATTCACCTACAAAAATCTAAATTGTTACCAAGCAAAAAGATTGATTACCTAGGGTTCACAATTAACTCCGAACACATGGTAATCACTTTGCCAAAAGATAAAAGCTGCAGTTAATTGAAGGTTGCATAAAATACATTAACGAGGACACACCTTCAATTAGAGAAGTGGCAAGCTTGCTAGGCAAATTAATTGCAGGGTTTCCAGCGGTCACGTTTGGACCATTGCATTATCAATGTTTACAGAGAGCTAAGGTACAAGCGTTAAAAATGAATAGAGGGCATTTTGACAGGCCCATGAAATTAACAATTTAATCCATTACAGAAATAGAATGGTGGATTAACAATGTTTCTAATGCTTCCAGAAAGGTTCTGGTAGAAACACCTTCCGTCACTCTACAGACTGATGTAAGTGCGCTGGGTTGCGGCGCTACTAACATGATTTCCAGCTGTGGAGGTAGGTGGAATGTGAATGAAGTACCTTTGCTGGAAAGTCTGGGAATCAATTACCTAGAACTATTAGGCGCATTTTACGGCCTTAGAGCTTATTGCACTGATATGGGAAATGTGAATGTTCAGGTACAGGTTGACAATACTACAGCTGTAGCATACATAAATCACATGGGTGGTATAAAATCAGAATCATGTGATAAATTAGCGAATGAAATTTGGACCTGGTGTATTGTCAGGAACATTTGGCTGTCAGCAATATATTTACCAGGTACATTTAATACAATTACAGACAAAAGATCATGTAAATTTAATGATAATACAGAATGGATGTTAAATCGGAAAATATTCACACAAATTATCACACAATTTGGAATGCCAGAAATTGATCTGTTTACATCAAGATTGAACCACCAGTTTGCCTAAGTATGTGTCATGGGAACCTGATCCTGGAGCAGTAGCGGTGGATGCTTTCTCGCTACATTGGGGTGGTATGTTTCTGTATGCGTTTCCGCCATTTTGTTTAATCCACAGATGCATACAGAAAATTAAACAAGATTCAGCCTCAGGGATTTTGGTAGTACCAGATTGGCCTACACAGGTATGGTACCCACTGGTGTTAAAAATAATCAAAAAATCCCTTATGGTTATTCCAAAGCAGATTAAACTGCTTGTACACCCTGTGACTGATGAACCACATCCTTTACATGATCATATTGGTTTGTTGATTTGCAGATTCTAAGAAGGCCATATCTTGGAAAAGGATTATCAGACCGTACGGTGGATGTTATAACAACAGCCTGGAGGAATAGTACCCAGAAGCAGTACATCTCCTATATAAAGAAATGGGAGGAGTTTTGTTCAGGGAAACATATTGCATATAACCCAGCAGAAATTTTAGATGTAATAGAGTTCATTTCTACTCTATGCTATGAATTAAAATTAAATTATAGTGCAATTAATGCACTCTCTGCATATTTAAGCAGTGAATCAGAACAAACTCCAATAGGAGCACATCCTTGGGTCTGTAGGTTTATGAAAGGAATTTTCAACTCTAATCCTCCCAGACCTAGGTATACAGAAATTTGGAATGTAAAAGATGTACTGATGTTGCTAAGGAATTGGAATCCAGTTGAAACTCTGTCATTATCCAAAATCACCATGAAATTGGTTATGCTCATGGCATTAGTTTCAGCTCAGAGAGTTCAAACATTACAGAAACTCAGAATTGATAGAATGAAAGTAGGGCCAAATGCCGTGACATTCTATGTCTATGATTTACTGAAGCAAAGTAGACCTAGGTTCACAGGATGCAAGTTGGAATTTTTATCATATCCTACAGATCCACGACTGTGTGTAGTAACATATGTGAAATGTTACATAGAAACAACAAAAGTTTTAAGAGGCACCGAATTGGCATTTTTTATTAGTCATAAAAAGCCTCATAAGAAAGTGTCAACACAAACAATTTCACGATGGTTGAAACAGGTGTTGAGATATTCAGGTATTGATACTGATAAATTTAAATCTCATTCCACCAGGGCGGCATCAACATCAGCGGCCAGGGATTCAGACAATAGACCTTATTCTCGCGGCCGCAGGATGGGCAAGTGAACAGATGTTTCACAAGTATTACCATAAGGAGATTAAAGATCTCAGAGGGTTTGGTGATGCCGTGCGGGATACAGTATTAAATCCCCCATTATACTAAATGGGCCTAATTTTGTTACTTTTATTAAAATAAATAAAACCATTAACTGATTACATTCAAATGTTGTGGTTATGCATTGTTGATTGTGCTTACTCAAATAGAGTCAATCGATGCAGTGAACACCTGGATTTGAATCCACGGTGTGAAATCACAGAGCTTTGAAATCTTCACATAGTCACTCACGTGACTCCGAAGTAAAATAGTAA
Source organism: Malacoraja senta (assembly GCA_038087875.1). Classification (NCBI taxonomy): domain Eukaryota; kingdom Metazoa; phylum Chordata; class Chondrichthyes; order Rajiformes; family Rajidae; genus Malacoraja; species Malacoraja senta. Next base: position 132,391,187 of record CM075977.1, read on the forward strand.
GATTAAACGAGAACTTACCAGTTTGAAATTTGATCTTTATTTTATGAGGAGTAACGTTGAGAGATTACGTGCCCTCCGCTCCCACCCTCATAAAAGGATCAAGCTGGTAGTTCTAAGTCTTTATGCATCTTACTATCATACTTCAGTAATTATCGTCTGTGATTGTCACTCCGCTGCTTTGAAAGATTGACGCGTGTGCGGCTGGACGGGGCTTCTTCACGTAATCCCTCAACGTTACTCCTCATAAAATAAAGATCAAACTTCAAACTGGTAAGTTCTCGTTTAATCTTACTATTACTGTTGTATCATGTTTCTGTCTATTTTTAGCTTGTAAGCATAATGGACGAACTAAGACAGTTACCACTACTTTTGCTAAATCATTCAATTTCTCTAAATTCACCAAACAACAAAATATACATCTTTTACTGAATTCTAATTTAGTAACAGCAATTTAGATTCTCAACAGTTTCGGGAAAATGGCACACCTATTCAGACAATGAAGGGAGAGATTAATTCTTGCACACAACCAGCATCGAGTTACAACAATCAAGCTGTCTGCAAAATTGTATGTATGACTTGCTGCCATGGAAACAACTAAACTTTAGTTTCCAAAGCTGACTTTTCAGTCATGTTATGTGTAAGTAATGGTGACAAGAATTGTTGTGTGTTTGATCCAAATTATGTTATTGTATCAGTCTGACAAGATTACCAATTACTATGGCAAGATTGATTCAAGTCTCCAGTCTTTGGAAGTTGCACTTTGATTTATTCCTACTGTTGTACAGCTGTACTCTGAAAACCAGAATTTTACAAAATTGTTTTGGTGAGAGCTGCTATAAGGTCATTGTTTTTTTTGTAACATCTCTTCCCTTGTGGAATATGTTGACTTAAAGGTAATGGCTCAGTAGGTAAGTAAATGTGTTTCATGTTGTTCTTTTATTGATTGTTTTTGCACTTGCTTACTCCTGAGGACAGCACCTGTGATGTTTCTTCTTTGAGGCCCACTGAAATCGTCTTTTTTGATGCGAAGTATTGTTCATTTGCAATTTAGTAGATTCTCAAAACAGCTTGCTATTGCGCTGCAATAAAGAGTTGTGAAAGAGGCACAAAGGCTTTGTTTCCATGACGCAAGTCGTATCATTAAATCATTTTTTTTTTCTTAGTTAAATCTGATATCATGATAATTTATATTATATTTTCAATTCAAATTTTACTGCCAGAGATTTAATATTATATGCAAAGGTAATAGAAAAACTCATAGGTAATATATATTCTTCATTGGTAAAATAAAACCGGATGACGATATAATTGAAGGCTAATTGTGTGCATTTCTTAAATACCAATTGCTTCCCTGTACTGCCTTATGTGTATATTATGCTGCAAAACATTTTTCTCAAGGAGAGTAACTGGCCCCTGCCATCCATTAATGTTGTTCCCAAGTAGTTTTTCTGTTTCCAACATGAAGTCTGTTTTTGCTCAGTGATGTTATAACTGTTGCTGGGAATTCATAAAATAAAGAACTGAAGGCGCAAGGCTAAGATCTCACTACTCTGCTGTGTAGCTCTTGCTAAAAATATTCAACAGCTGTAAAATCCTACACAATGCTAGCTAGATATTGGAGAGAACACAATATATGCTGAACAGCATAGAGCACCTCCAATTGTGGGGAAAAAACCCAGAATGCTTCTAAAATTGGAGGAATAATAAATTGGACGCACAGTGGTGCAGTGCTAGACTTGCTTCCTTATAGCACCAGAGTCCTGGGTTTGATCCTGACTACAGGTGCCATTCTGTACAGAATATAATTACTCAATCTTTAATGCTCAGCTTCTGTAATACATCAGGAATGTTGTGTGAAATTCAATGTTCTAATCAATAGGAAGGATGTATTTATGTATTAGAGCAGGGACAATTTATTTGTATGATTGTTACAGCAAAAAACTGCAGATGCTGGAAATGTGAAACAAAAACAAAAATGTTGGAAGTCCTCAATAAGTGTTGCAGTTTGGGTAGTTGAATGTAAGGGCGAAATCTGTTATTAATGGAATGACCCTTGCCATTAATTTGTCAATGGCAAGTCCCTGCTCTAGTACAGTATTGATTTCCAGAAGAATCATGGGGTCCAAATCCACAGCTCTTTGAAAGTGGTAACACAAGTAGAGAGACTAGTGAATAAGGCAGAAGATATGTGTGCTTTGATCAGTCAGGGCATCAGTCAGAAAGCATTTGTGGGAGAAAACAATGGATATGGAGAGGATGTTTCCACTGGTGGGAGAGTTTAGGACTAGAGGTCATACGCTCAGAATTAATGGACGTTCTTTTAGGAAGGAGATGAGGAGAAATGTCTTTAGTCAGAGGTGGTGAATCTGTGGAATTCTTTGCCACAAAAGGCTGTAGAGGCCAAGTCAGTGGATATCTTTAAGGCAGAGATAGATAGATTATTGATTCATATAGGTGACAGAGGTTAAGGGGAGAAGGCAGGAGAATGGGGTTCGGAGTAGGGTTGCCAACTTTCTCACTCCCCAATAAGGGACAAAATGTCAAAATAAGAGACAAATTCCCTACGGCAATTCGTTGACCGACTCGACCATTGCTGGGTGAATGATGAGTTGGCCTGGGTGCTGGACAGCACACAAAGTCCAGCCGATGGGCCAGCAGAGGAGTTTTGGTCTGGCACCCCATCCAACTCATGAACCAATGATCGGCCATGAGAAGGAGGGGTGGTGGTGTCGGCGGTAAGCGAAGGTCCGAAGGTTGGACAGCTGGCTGGGCTGCCGACCGACGGCGCTCCTGCCGCACTCCATGGGCTGCACTACGTCGGGACGGGTGAGGCGGGGCCGGATGCGGTGCTCCGACCCGACAGTCCCGTCGACCCAAGTAGTAGCAGTCAAATACAGGACAAACCAACTTAGCCCAATATACGGAATGTCCTGGCTAATACGGGACAGTTGGCAACCTTAGTTAGGATGGAGAGATAAGCCATGATTGAATGGTGGGGTAGACTTGATCGGCCGAATGACCTATTTCTACTCGTATCACTTATAATAATAATAATAATTCATTTTATTTACTGGCGCCTTTCTAAAACCCAAGGACACCTTACAAGGCATAGAATCACAAAAAAATAAAAAACACATAATCGGAAAAAATTAAATATAAAAACACCACAGTACACAAATCAAGGACAGAATTCAATTTCAAAAGCACAAAAAGAAAATAAGAAACACAATTTGAGGAGAGAGCAGCGGCGACCATATGACCTTAATGTTTGGAAACATATTGGAGACTTACGTAGATTGATATCTGAAACATTCTGACAACCAGCCAGTAGACTATGGAAAACATCAGAAAATTAGTGTGAGAAGCCTGGGGTGCTCCATGTGCATCATTACCTTCATTACATGGGGTGCTCCATGTGCATCATTACTGGGGCACATTACTTTCCAACATCTGCAACCCAGTCGCCAATGGATGCCTACTCAACCACTCACAACGGCCATGGCAGCAAGACCAGCAGAACGTGGAAGCGATATTTCTGCAGAAGTGTAGTTTGTGGGCTAGTGTGGGCAAATACGGTGAAACATGGGCAAGGATCCATGCAATCCAACCCAATGTCAACCATTACGAATAGATTTGATCAAGTATTGGAGAAAAGTTATCTGTGAAAAAGTGGACATAGTAGACTATGAATAATAATCATGGGTGATAAAACAGTAATATGGATTAATTTCAAACACCAGCATCTGTACTCTTTTATGATTCTACGCAGTATAGTAAAGTATAGTCTCTGACCACCATAAACTGCCATTTTAATATCCTAGACACCTCAATAATACACGGACTGCTCTCTGACCACAGCAACTGTTTGATCTGTGGAGCATGAAAGACTAGCAATGACCTGTAAAAAAAATCCTCTTGTGCTATAGTGTAATTTACTTATTCATTTGTTCTGTGAGGTAAAAGTCAAGAGATACATTTGTATCTAATGTGGGTTAATATCTTACCATTCTGGAGAAATAAAATATGCTGGTTTATTCCAATTACATAGTGATAAAGAATTTCATTCATAAAACTGGTATTCTTAAACACATTAAAACAAATATTAATGACTGTAGTGCTTAGAAAGTTCAGAAAAATAAAAATAATGAGCATAATAAATTCTTTAAAAATATTACAATTCTGGAAAGTAAATGACAAAAGTTCCACTGTACCAGGAACTTTAAAAAAAACACGAAAATGCTAGAATAGCTTAGCAGGGCAGGCAGCATCTGTGGAAAGAGGAACCTTAATATTTCACGTTGCAGATACTACATTGGAACGTTCTGACTTGCAAGTGTTTGTATGAGTGTGTATTAATTCATGCACATTGACAGACTCCATATGAGTTTAAGAAAGAAGGCAAGTATGATTCACTACAAGGATTTGTTAGAGAGTTTGCGAGAATAATTAAAAAGGCAATATGGGGAGAAAAGATGAAGTACGAAGGTAAGCTAGCCAAGAATATAAAGGAGGATAGAAAAAGCTTCTTTAGGTATGTGAAAAGGAAAAGATTAATTAAGACAAATGTAGATCCCTTGTAGACAGAAACAGGTGAATTTATTATGGGGAACAAGGAAATGGCAGACGAATTGAACAGGTACTTTGATTCTGTCTTCACTAAGGAAGACACAAACAATCTTCCAGGTGTATTAGGGGACAGAGGATCTAGGGTGATGAACAGAAGGAACCACATCAGTCAGGAAATGGTGTTGGGTAGACTGATGGGACTGAAGGCTGATAAATCCCCAGGGCCTGCTGGTCTGCATCCTAGGGTACTCAAGGAGGTGGCTCTACAAATCATGGATGCATTGGTGATCATTTCCCATTGTTCTATAGATACTGGATCAGTTCCTATGGATTGGAGGGCAGCAGGCAGTGAAGAAAGCTAACAGCATGTTGGCCTTCACAATGAGAGGATTTGATTATAGGAGCAAAGTGGTCCTTCTGCAGTTGTACAGGGTCCTGGTGAGACCAAACCTGGAATATTGTGTGCAGTTTTGGTCTCCTAATTTGAAGAAGGACATTCTTGTTATTGAGGGAGTGCAGCGAAGGTTCACGAGGTTAATTTCCGGGATGGCAGGACTGTCAAATGATGAAAGAATGGAACGACTGTGTTTGTATTCACTGGAATTTTGAAGGATGAGAGGGGATCTTATAGAAACATATAAAATTATTAAGGGATTGGACACGCTAGATGCAGGAAACATGTTCCCGATGTTGGGGGAGTCCAGAACCAGGAGCCACAGTTTAAGAATAAGGGGTAGGCCATTTAGAACTGAGACAAGGAAAAACTTTTTCACCCAGAGAGTTGTGAATTTATGGAATTCTCAGAATGCAGTGAATGCATTCAAAAGAGAGTTAGATAGAGTTCTTAGGGCTAGCGGAATTAATGGATATGGGGAGAAGGAAGGAACGGGGTACTGATTGGGGATGATCAGCCATGATCACATTGAATGACGGTGCTGGCTCGAAGGACCGATTGGCCTACTCCTGCACCTATTTTCTATGTAACTATGATATTCTTATGCCCAGTCCTCATTGATAGGCCTAGCTGGCTTCTCAGAAGCAGACTGTATTCAAAGCAACTCCAAGAAGGTGACAAGCAATCTCAACAGTCAATGGAATATCTGACATTCTTTTTAGGGGCCTCAAGACTATCTGCTGCTATCTGCAAGGTTTCAAAACCAAAAGCTGACTTCGCATAGTCCATAACTTGCTGCTTCACCTTATTCGTTCTTTTCAACTGTGCTAGTACGCAACACTATAAGCCGACTAATGCTTTTCATTAAATAGAATCATGCCCAGCATTTTGCCCATTGAATGATTATGAACTTAAATGGAGAATAACCAAATTAATAAAAATACTTTAGAATGTTAAATTCAAGTTCAGCATGAAGCGTTGTACAGCAATTTGTACCACAGTTTAAGGTCCATAGAGCAAATCCTCAACAACCTTCTGCGCATGTTTATATGAGAACAAATTGATATCAGCAGCATGTTTGAGGGAGTTCATAAGGTCCCTTATGCTTCTTCTGAAACATTTTCAGACAGCTGCATAAACGACTGTCTTCAGAGTGACAGCAAGTTTTATTCTTTCTTTCCCCAGAGTGCTCCAATATCTCAGCAAGTCAAAAACCCTTGACAAAAGCAAACAGGGGAATTTTTCTCCCTGACCTTTTAGTTGCCTGCTTCAACAGAGGTAATGCTTCCTGATGAATCAAGAAATTTTGTCTGAAGAAATTTGTTTTGTAATGCTTGCGTTTGCATTATGCATTCAGTGCATAGTTCCTCTGTGTCCTTAGACTACAAATTCCAATTACTTGTGACTAGCCATTTTACACCAGGTCAGTCCTTTTAAGAGTGTACAGTTGAATGAAAAACTTGAAAATCTGCTCCGTGGCACAATCTCATGGGTAACATCGTGTGATTATGTTATGTATAGACTTTTGCACATATTTTGAAATTCTGCTGTCAGATCAAGCCAGTTATTTTTCTGTTAACCTTGAATAAATTATGCAGTCACTGTGCTGTTTCCCCTTTGCTGTAGCATAGGTGGCAATGCTTCAATGCACATATCTTAACCTATCCAAGTATCATATTATCCCTTACCACTACTGGATAGCTGTTCTGATATCAGGATGTAAACAAATAAATTCTTCCCAGTATTCCGTTTGCATCCAGGGAAAGCCCACTAGTTTGACAATAGACAATAAACAATAGGTGCAGGAGTAGGCCATTCGGCCTGTCTAACCAGCACCGCCATTCAATGTGATCTTGGCTAATCATCCACAATCAGTACGCCGTTCCTGCCTTCTCCCCATATCCCCTGACTCCGCTATCTTTAAGAGCCCTATCTAACTCTCTCTTGAAAGTATCCAGAGAACCGGCCTCCACTGCCCTCTGAGGCAGGGAATTCCACAGACTCACAGCTCTCTGTGTGAAAAAGTGTTTCCTCATCTCCGTTCTAAATGGTTTATTCTTAAACTGTGGCACCTGGTTCTGGACTCCTCCAACATCGGGAACATGTTTTCTGCCTCTAGCGTGTCCAACCCCTTAATAATCTTACATGTTTCAATAAGATCCCCTCTCATATATCTGAGCAGGCCTCAGCCAGCAAGGCCTGCTCAGATATATCTCTCTGACATCCTTTTAATGGATAATGTGAACTATTAATAAATGGTCAAGGATGTGATTGCGCACAATTTGCACAGTCCCGAGCCAACAGTGTGATGTGCATATGTGCAATTTATCACTGAGCTTCTATTATTCTGCATGGAAAGTGAAGATTGAAGGTGTTTTTCTGCATGTTAGTGGTTCAAGGCCAGTAGAAAAAAGGTTAATGCTTTTCTGGATTTTGCCATTGCTTTCATTACTTATATCTGTCAAGTAGCAATCAGCACTTAATAGTAAAAGCGCAACTGCAGCAATCTCTTAATCAAAACAAGGGGTATTGAAAGGATCTGACTCCTGATACTGTTATGCCAGTATTTTGTTTATTGCTAGTGCTTGTGACTTAGTGCATTCTTGCTCCTCGGAAATCTGTGTTTTATAGTCCTGGGCCAAATTTTAATCAACTCAACATTGAAAGTTAATTAATGATTTAATTAAAGAAAAAATATCACAAGATAAAGTGTACCGTAGCATAATTTTGACTCACTATTAGTTAGATCTGTACGCTTTTTCACCAAAGACATTGGATTATTTGGACAGAACCTGATTTGGACAGAACCACCAAGCTATTCATCTGTAGTTCTCATTCCTTGATCCAAATCTGACATCCCCCTTAGAGTTTGGGAATTATAGAGTCATGCAGCACGGAATTTGGCCCAATTTGTTCATGCTGACCAAGATGTCCCATCTAAGCAAGTCCCATTTGCCTGTGTTATCACTCTAAACCTTTCCTATGCATGTACCTATCCAAATGTCTTTTAAATGTTATTATTGTACCTGCCTCAACAATTTCCCCAGGCAGCTTGTTCCATATACCTATGATCCTATGTATGAAAAAGATGCCCCCCCGGCTCCTATTAAATCTGACCCCTCTCATTTGTAAACTCTACCATCTCATTCTCAATTCCCCTACCCTATGGAAAAAAACGGTGCATTCATCCCATCTATGTATCTATGCAAAAACTGTGCATTCGCCAACATCTTGTAAACTGTAATATACTCAATTCCATAACCAATGAAGGCCAACATGCCAAACCTCTACTTCTCCACCTTATCCACATGTGATGCCACTTTCAGGGAACTATGTACATATTCCTCAATCTGTCTGCTCTGCAACACACCCAGGAACCCTGCCATTCAGTGTGAAGGTGCTGCCCTGGTTTGACTCTGCCCACGGTTTCAAAGGGCAGATACTAGTATGAATAGCAGGTTGGCTGGATGGCAGAAGACAAAGCGTGGCAATAAAGGGGGCTTTTTCTGGTTGGCTGCCAGTGACTAGCGGAGTTCCACAGGGGTCGGTGCTGGGGCCGCTACTCTTCACATTGTATATAAATGATTTGGACGAGAGGATTGAAGGCTTTGTGGCCAAATTGGCGGATGGTACAAAAATAGGTGGAAGGGCAGGTAGTGTAGAGAAAGCAGGACTCTGCAGAAGGACTTGGACAGGTTGGGAGAGTGGGCATTGAAGTGGCCGATGGAATATAGTGTAGCAAAGTGTGGAGTCATGCATTTTGGTAGTAGGAATAAAGGCCTAAACTATTTTCTAAATCAGAATCAGAATCAGAATCAGAATCAGAATGCTTTATTGTCATTGCATGTGTCACATACAACGAGATTACCGTCTCTCCATTTAAAAGAACTTCAAACATTCACATACTCAAACTTTTTTACACTCCCTCCCCAAACCCACCCATGGATTCACATTTACATAAATTAACATGTCTCCCACCCCTCCTCCTTCCCCATAACCCCGCTCCCGAGACAGAGTTCAGTTCCAAGATTGCTGATGGATAAAAGCTGTTCTTGAGTCTGGCAGTGCGTGACTTTAGCGACCTGTACCTTTTTCCTGAGGGCAGCAGTGTGAAAAGGTGGTGACAAGGATGTGTAATGTCTTTCACGATATTACAGGTCCTGCTGCGGCATCTGGAGTGGTAAATGCCCTCCAGAGGGGGCAGGGGGAGTCCAATGATACCCTGGGCAGTTTTTATCACCCTCTGGAGAGCTGCTCTGTCAGCTGCTGAACAGTTCCCAAACCAGGCAGTTATGCAGTAAGTCAGTATGCTTTCTACCGAACAGCGGTAGAAAGACTCCAGCAGTTTAGCAGACAGATGGGCCTTCCTCAGTGTTCTGAGGAAGTAAAGTCTCTCTTGCGCCTTTTTTACAATTACAGCAGAGTTCGCAGACCATTTAAGATCCTCACTGATGTTGATCCCCAGAAATTTAAAACTAGGCACCCTCTCCACCTCCTCGCCCCCTATCTCCAGTGGCCTGAGCTCCGCTCTATGTCGCCTGAAATCAGTGATGATCTCCTTTGTCTTTTTAGTGTTCAGAGAGAGATTGTTGTGAGCACACCACTCAGAAAGTCTGTGCACCTCCTCTCTATAGGCGTCCTCGTTCCCATTAGAGATGAGCCCCACCACGGTTGTATCATCCGCAAATTTTATGATCCTATTTGTGGGGTGATGGGGCAAGAAGTCATGTGTGTATAGGGCATAGAGGAGCGGACTGAGCACACAGCCCTGCGGTGCTCCTGTGCTGAGGGTCAGGGATGTCGAGGTGTAGGGTCCAAGTCTCACCGTCTGTGGGCATTCACTGAGAAAGTCCAATATCCACCGACACAGTTGACTGCTGAGGCCAAGGTCTAGCATTTTTGTGATCAGCTTGCTGGGTATGATTGTATTAAAAGCTGAGCTGTAATCAACAAAAAGCATCCTGACATATGACCCCTTCTCCTCTAGGTGTTGTAGTGCAGCATGGAGGACCGTGTTTATGGCATCCTCTGTAGATCTATTAGCCCTATATGCATACTGGTGTGGGTCGAGTGAGGGGGGGAGAGATAATTTAAGGTGACCTAGGACCAGCCTTTCAAAGCACTTGGAGACTCCAGATGTAAGAGCAACGGGCCTGTAGTCATTGAGGGAGTTGATGTTTGTCTGCTTGGGCACCGGGATGATAGTGGTGGTTTTCAGGCACGTTGGCACGGAGGAGAAAATGGGGAGAGAATCCAGAAATCAGAGGTGCAAAGGGACTTGGGAGTGCTGGTGCAGGATTCCCAAAAAGTTAATCTGCAAGTTGAATCGGTAGTAAAGAAAGCAAACTCAATGCTAGCATTTATTTCAAGAGGGCTTGTATACAAAATAGGGATGTAATGCTGAGGCTCTATAAGGCCACATTTGGAATATTATGAGCAATTTTGGGCGCCATATCTGAGGAAGGATGTGCTGGCACTGGAGAGGGTCCAGAGGAGGTTTACAAGAATGATTCCAGGAATGAGTATGTTAACCTAAGATGAGCATTTGTCGGTACTCGCTATGGTTTAGAAGAATGAGGGGGGACCTCATTGAAACATACAGAATAGTGAAAGGCTTGAAAAGAGTGGATGTTGAGAAGATGTTTCCACTAGTGGGAGAGTCTAGGACTAGAGGTCATAGCCTCAGAATGAAAAGATGGTCTTTTAGTAAGGAGATGAGGATACATTTATTTAGTCAGAGGGTGGTGAATCTGTGGAATTCTTTATCACAGAAGGCTGTGGAGGCCATCAGTGGTTTTTTTTTAAGGCAGAGATAGATAGATTATTGATTAGTACAGGTGTCAGAGGTTATTGGGAGGGCAGGAGAAATGGGGTTAGGAGAGAGAGATAGATCAGCCATGATTGAAAGGCAGAGTTGACTGGATGGGCCAAATGGTCTAATTCTCCTCCTATCACTTCTGGCCTTATGGCTTCCCAAAATGCATTCCCCACACTTATTTGACATAAACCCCATATTGCCCAACTGAACAAGATCCCACTGTAACTCTTGATAACCAACTTCACAGTCTATGATACCACCTAGTTAAGTGTCATCTGCAAACTTTCTAATCATGCTTTGTACATTCTCATCCAAATCACTGATATTGATGACAATCAACAATGGGCCCAGCACCAATCCCTGAGGCACGCCACTAATCTCAGGCTACCAGTCCTTAAAACAACCTTCCACACCACCCTCTGCCTCCCACTATGAAGCCAATTCTATATTCAGTTAGCTAGCATCCCTGGGTCCCATTCAATTTAAATTTCCTGAGCAGCCTATCTGCCAAATCTTATGAAATTCCTTGCTGAAGGCCATTTGGGTAATATCTACATCCTTGCCCTCATCCACCTTCCATCCCCTGCCCCTCTTTTGCCCTCCTGATTTCCTTCTTAAGTAAGCTCCTCAATCCTCCAGGTATACACTTGATCCCAGTTGCCTATACCTGACCCATGACTTTTTCTTGACTGGAGCCTCAATTTCTCTCGTCTTCTGGGATTCGTTACTCGACCTTTGCCCTTCATTCTAACAGGAATATGCGTACCTTGAACTCTCACTATCACGATTTTAAAAGCATCCCACATTTTGATTGTCCCTTTCCCTGCAAACAACTTACTTCAATCAACATTTGCATGTTCCTGCCTAATGCCCTCAAAGTTGATCAAACCTGCCATCATTACCCAAATTTAGAATTTTAACTTGTAGACTGGTCTTTTCGTTATCAACAACTATTTTAAAGCTAATAGAACTGTGGTCGCTGGTCCCAAAAGGCTTTCCCACAAATTCTTCATTCACTTGTCCTGCCTAATTCTATAAGAGTAGGAAAAGCTTTGCCCCTTACCTTGCCCTTGTAGGGCCCTCAAAATGTTTTCTGAGGAATCTTTCTCAAACACTTTTTGACAAATTACACCCCATCCTTGGCACTATGGCTGTCCCAGTCTATATTGGAAAAGTTAAAATCCCCAACTATGATAACTCTGTTCGCCTGTTTGCAATCTTCTGGCATATACAGTATGTTCCTCCAATTCCCATCGACTAAATGGGGGCCTATGGTACAATCTCAATAAGATGATAATCCCCTTTTTATTTCTTAGCTATACCCATATAGCCAAACGGGACGATCCTTCAGTAACGTCATCTTTGACTACTGTCATGATGTTCTCCTTCATCAATAAAGTAACTACCCCTTCTCTTTCTCTCCCACCTCTATATCACTTGTAGCATCTATTCTCTGGAACATTAAGCTACCTGTCTTGTCTCTTTGTTAGCTAGGTTTCTACAAAGGCTATAATGTCCCAGTCATACATACCTATCCATGCCCTGAGTTCATCTGCCTTACCTGCCAGGTATCAAGTTTTGAAATTAGTGTAATTTAATCCAACCATCTTTCCTCACTCTTTGCCACGTTCCTGTCTAACCTGGATACTGAACTTGCTGTCATTGAGCTCTGTACCAACTTCCAGCTTCCCATCTGTCTCACTATTGCATTGGATCTAGTCAAGTTTAAACCTTCCCAAGTCCCACTGGCAAACCTGCCTGGTCCCCATCTAGTTCAGATGCAACCTGTCCCTCTTTTTCAGGTCACCTCTGCGCATATGAGATCCCAATGGTTCAAAATGTTCTGATTTCCCATATCCAGCAGGTGGAGCACACCACTGCCCCAGCTGCCATCCATCCCCATTATACTATGACCAAGTGAGTCACAAAAAGAAAAATAGACCTTACCTTATCTTGCTGTCATCCTCCGGTCAGCCTCGTAGCTGAGGCCGCAGGAGCAATGATATTAGGCCCAACACATCCATGCTGACCAAGATGAACTCCTATGCAAATCTCATTTCCCATTGTTTGGCTGATATCCCTCTGACCCTTTCCTATTCATGTAGCTGTCCAAATGTCTGTAAAACATTGTTATAGCACCTGCTTCAACCACTTCCTCTAGCAGCTCATTCCATATACATTCCATCCTCTGTGTGAAAAGTTGCCTCTTAAGATCTATTAAATCTTTCCCCTCTCACCTTAAACTTATACTCTCTAATTCTTGAGTCCCAAATCCTTGCAAAAAGACCGTGTGCATTTGCCCTATATATGTTTATTTTTCTGAAGTCAATTTAGTTTGTATAAGTTGGCAACTGATGTGTTTTCTAACAATTTTCATGTTGTTGCAATGGTCTATGAGTGTTTGTTTTGCAGGTCTTCATCTTTTTATATTTAAGCTTTCACAAACTTAGCAATAACATTAGATATTTCCTGATTACAGTATTGGGCTCAAATATGCAAGAAATAAAATGAGATTCATGAAGATCTGAACTGTGAACGCATAAACTATCACCCATGCCTCTTCATTATTGAAGGCAAATCCTGGAGTATCAGTTGAATGTGAGCATACCAGAGACACTTATAATAAACCGATGGAACCAGAAGAAGAAAGAGAAGAAATTAATTCAAACCACATCAACTCTGGAAGATCATTAGTGAATGAAGGTAATAGTTATTTCAATTTAAAAAAAGGACAATTCTTTCAATTATTTCTAAATATCTACATGATCTTTATAAATATGCAAGATAACTTTGTCTTAGCTTGGTCGAATTTCTCTGATGCCAATATCTCAGTTACCTAACATGCAATTCTTGTGTTCTAATTGGTTGTCAAAACAGTACCAATGATGCCAATCAATAATAAAAGAGAAAATATTCTATTTCTGAGCTTTTCAGGGTGCACAAATAACTTTTTAAACCTGATTGAAATACAAAATTCCTAATAATTGAATATATAGAACAAATGGACTTAGAAAAGGTTGCATGTATTTACAATGACAATAAACTGTATTATTATTATTAAATAACAACTTCATTGTGCTTGCCATTTTTCTTGGATCTTAGTTTACTGGATTTTGGCTATGTTATCTATAAATGTGATTGAGCTCTAAATTGCCTCTAGTAATTCAATTCAGAATCCAAATTAATTTTTCGAATGATAAAATGTCAAATTAACATGGTTTTGTTGCTGTTGCATGTTAAAGCTACCTAGTGCTTCTGTATTATCCAAATGTTTTATTTTGTTTAATATATTAACCATGTAGGTCCAAGTTATGTGTTGTTCTTTAGATTCTCCCCAGATTCTAGACAATTATAAATATAAAGGATTCAATTTTCATGTGAACCTAAGGGATACATGAGAAAGGGATGGTAACTCTAACAATGTTTAGTTTAAATTATCATTATGTTGCATTCTAGTATTAATTTACTGTTGGATATATTTATCTGAATTAGGAAATAATTTCGATTAAGTTACTTATTACTGATTTACAGTTGGTTGACAAAATGACGTGTATTTTGTCGTCCCAGTAGGGACATTATTTTGACAGAGATTGCAGGCAATTGAACAGTTGAAGTGTTCTTAGCACTGGCTATACTTGCATGTTATTAAGCAAGAAAATGGTTAGTTAATGTGGTTCTGGTTCTGGACTTATCTTCATTTAGAAAAGCACAGATTAATCAGAGATAGTCAACATGGATTTGTTAAGGGGATGTTGTGTGTGAATAACTTGATGAATTGTTGAAGTAGGTAACAATACATGTCAATGAGACCAGTGAAGCTGATACAGTCTCAAAGGCTTTTGACAAAGTCCAAATGGCACGAAGGTAAAAATAAAGTAAAAGTACATGGAATCGCAAAGAGAGTGGCGAACTGATCCAAAATTGGCTCACCAGCAGGAAGCAAACATTAATGGTTGACTGTATGTGTTCCTACAGCCAACAGCCAACATGGACTGAAGATAGACACAAAATACTGGAGTAACTCAGCAGGTCAGGCAGCATCTCTGGAGAAAAGGAATAGGTGGTGTTTCAGGTCGGAACCCTTCTTCAGACTGGTTGGTTTGTGACTGGAAGGTATTACCACTGCCTTCAGCACCCAGTCCCTTTCTGTAGGATACACTAGTATACCGTTTAGTACTGCTCTGCCAATTTCTTATTCGTACTTAAGGGCAGCACGGTGGCGCACGGTAGAGTTGCTGCATTACAGCGCCACAGACCTGGGTTCGATCCTGACTATGGGTGCTGTCTGCACTGAGTTTGTACCTTTTCCCTGTGTCCACATGGGTTTTCTCCAGGTGCTCCAGTTTCCCCCCACACTCAAAAGACGTACATATTTGTAAGTTAATTAGCTTCAGTAAAGATTGTAAATTGTCTCTAGGGTGTAGGATAGTGCTAGTGTGCGGGGATCGCTGGTCTGTGTCAGCCGAAGGGCCTGTTTCCACGCTGTTAAACTAAACTAAACTTTTAGACCCCCAGTCCAACATATGTAGGCGTGTACCACCCTGTACTTTCCAAAAATGTGCTCAAACTTTTCTCCACAGGTGCTTCCCCAGCCATCAATTGGGCCAAGTGGAAAGGCTGCCTGGTAGCATTGATGTGGGACACACCAGGGCAAGTGATGCACTTAGTCAGTGCTGAGATATGGAGCATAGTGTGCATTCTAAATATGGACCATTGATACAAGCTATAGTGAACACTAATGGCACTAATTCCATGCATGCTCTTCTTCCTGGGTGCGCATCCCAAGCACTAAGTGAGGCAACAGTGCATGTAAATGTCATTATATGTTAATATTAAAGTAGGGAGCAAGATGAAGAAGTTTGCGCAATCTCAGAACAAGTAGTAGAACATAGATGGGTGACATTTTATTGTCCTTTCTTCAGACACCGCTCTTCAGAATAGCTGTTTCTCCTAACAGAATTAGAAATTTAAAGTAATCATTCCCCAAACAATTTACCAGAGAATACATTATTTCAAATGTTTAAAATATGATCATGTATGAGTGAGGATATTATACAACCTTTGAGGTCATTTTAATATTTTATTTCAGAACAACTATAACTCCTATGAATCTAAGTCTTTCTCAATAAGTTTTCTTCACAAAGGAAATCCTTACAGGATACAAATTCATTATCTTGAAAACAAATATCTTTTAATCTGGTTTAATATATTCCTGAGGGGCTTTGAAGGGCCAGCAAACAGCACAAGTTGTTTTTTCTCTCTAATTCCTGGAATTAATTCTTGTCTTAAATGTTCAATTTACGTTTTATTTCAAAGTGCATCTTATTGTGTTTGGTTTTCCTTTTCTTTGTTTTAAAGGTACAAGAGATTCTATTCCATTTTCTCAAACTGAGGCTGAGAATGGAGAGCTATCTGAACTGCCTACACCAGCAAGGTCTGCAGAGCTTCACTGCAGCAGAGTTAATACCTCTGAGACAGTCAGAGAGGTCCTTTTGGAGCACAGTATTGATCAAAAGGATGAACAGACACTGGTATCAGCAAGCTATTCATTTTGTGATAATCAACTCTTAAAAATCCCTTTAATCAAGTGTTTAATGCATTACCTGGTAACAGATAGGATGGCAGTACTTTTATTGCATAGTATGTAAAATTAGTTCAATTATCAATATCTTAAATGGCACATATGCAAATACTGGTAAACCTTCCATGATTGTACCTTTCTTTATGTTAACTGGTACATAATACACACTGTATTTTTTGTAAATTTAATTTTATTTGATACTTTATTTAAACTTGAATTCCAAAGTATTTTTCAAAATTAAGATAAAGTTATTCACCTTATATTGTCAATCCAACAAACCCAAATCACATTGAGGAATTCATTCTTAAGAATCAAGTGGAAAGGTGTAAGCTTATTTGTTATTATTGTTTCAAGAAAAAAAGTGAAATGCAGAAAATGGAACTCAACTGAGCTTCAAATCCAAAGTTTTTCTAGTGTAAATAATTTCCTAATTGGAAACATCTGCCATTTATTTTCTGATTAGTTACAAACTTGGAAGTAATGTAATATGTAAGGCTTTTGGTATGCATACTGATTGAATGCTACAAATAATTAAAATTATGGTAAGATTTTGCTTTTGATACAAATGAAAAACTATTAAGCTGGTTAAATGGTAGTGAATTATTTCATTAGTGAAACTATTGGATATACAGACCAGTGGACATTGAAAAATAGCTGCCGGTTTGAATTAATGAAACCTTTTTATTGGTAAAGCCCTTTGTAGGAATGGGTTAAGTAAAGAAGAAATGTGTTGGGCTTCATCTGTTATCCTGTGGCCTCAATGTGTTTTTCTTAATTTGGATTTATAGCAGGGACCAAACAAGGAATGCCTCTGTAATTTGTAATTTCTTTCGGATTTAGTTATTTTTGTATCTGTAAGAACTGACATTGTACAATAAATACTTTTGGTATTTTCTTTTCAGGACAACAGTAATGCTGAAGCTATAGCAGCACAGTTTGCAGTGTACAGAAAAGAGGTAAAATGTTGCAACTGAATTAAAAAAAATGTTCTTATTACTTGTATTAACAATCAAATGTGCCTGCTTTTGAAAATATACTGTAGCAGAATATCTTATATCACCATTGCTCAGTTAATTATATATTCAGAAATATTTACACAAATATTTCAGCTCTGTTTTTAGCATATTTGTATGCTAAATTGTATATAATGTTGCCAGCCACAATAAATGATTTTGCATTTGTGCAATTCTTTGTATGCTGAATATTTTAACCCAAGAACTGATAAAGGAGGAGGTGGATAGTAGTGGAAGGATCTTCATTTACTGCACTTCCTCTGTGACTGAAGTGCTACAATGTGAACCACTGTGGAGTGTTTTTTGCTACACTCACAGCAATAAAATCACACACAAATATTCAAAACCAGCATGAAGTATGTATATTTCAACTGCACTAAGCAGAGTTGAAACATTTTTCTATGATTCCTTGTATCCCAGTGCAACATATGAGTTAAATGAAAAGTAGCAGCATCTTCATGGAAGCTGGAGTAACTCAGTGGGACAGGCAGCATCTCAGGAGAGATGTTTCGGGTCGAGACCCTCCTTTAGCAGTGACATCTATTGTATAATGAGTTATAAAGATATCATGGCATGGAATAGAAAGCTATCTGTCCAAACCTCTTCAAAGATGCATAGAAGATATGAGAATACCAAAACACTGAATGAAGAATATAATAAATCTGCAGAAATATAATCAGAATTTAGCCTTTTGCAATAAATCTCACTGAATAGTGACCAGTTTACCCGAGCCCAAGGCCTAATCTGATACACCTACACTATCTCAGTTTCAGTTGAGATCAGACTCAACCAAACCCAACCAAACCAGAGTAATCTCCCACAAGAGGAATGGACCGATATTTCTCATTCTGTATGGCCCAGTTACTTATGTGTATCTAATGGACCTTCAGAGTGATTGATGATGTCAGTTTAAAATACTATCCCACCTTCCATTCTACTACCTCCAGGACTGTTGTGGAGACATTCTTCGTGTAATTGTACCATGACCGAGGTGAAAAGCTTCTGTTGTGTGCTTACCAGTTAATGGAAAGACAATACATGATTACAATCGAGCCATTCGTAGGGTTTAGTAAAGTCTGATCAAAGATAGTCCGAGGGTCTCCAATGAGGTAGATAAAGCTCATGACTTTTCTTTAGTTGTTGGTAGAAGATGTGCAGAGCACATTTTTTACACAGAGATGGTGGGTGCCTGGAACATGCTGCCCGGTATCGTGGTGGGGGCAGATACGATAGTGGCATTTTCAGTAAACGGCTTTTATATAGATACATGGATATGCAGGGAATGGAGGGATTTGGGTCATGCGCAGGCAGATGAGATAGATTTATCTTGGCATCATATTCATCACGGACATGTGGGCCAAAAGGTATGTTCCTGTGCTGTACCTTTCTATGTTTTATGTTCTATTAATTTAATTACCTTCATTTAACTTGACCAGCTGCCATCAATGCTCTTTGGCATACCTAGCTACTTAACCACTCATAATGTAAGTTGCATGACATTTATGTAAACTTCCTACGAAGTGCAGCCAAAATATCAAGTCGAGGTTATTGTAAAATGTACAAGTACCTGTACAAGTACCTGCATAGGTACAGCTACAATAAAAAATATTGCTTGCAGCAGCATCATAGAACATGAACATGAAATTGACATTAACATTGGTCAATTTTTAAATATACATTTTGTTTTTGAATGTTAAATGTTACAATATGTCATTAACAATTAACAGCTATCCCCATGTTACATGGTGCTCTTTAGAAAGGCACAGATGAGGTCTCCACTCCTGTTAAACCCCTGTCCCACGGTACGAGTTCATTCCAAGAGTTCTCCCGAGTTTGCTCTGAATCGAACTTGGAGATTTACGGTAATGGCCACTCGTCGGTACTCGGGGCTCTCGTGGACATTTTTCATCATGTTGAAAAATCTTCACGAATCGTCCCGAGCTGACCTGCTGTTAGCGAGTCTTCCCGAGTACCTGCCGTTAGCGCTAAGAGACGTCCCCGAGCTCCGACGTACCCGCTACGTTCATTCTCCGTGCTTACCACGAGTTTGATTATTTTTTTTACTCGTGAGAGCTCTTGGAATGAACTCGTACCGTGGGACAGGGCTTTAACTGTTTAAGTTGTGTTTATATATCTCTATCAGTTGGAGTACTTACAACTTGCAAAAGTTACAATAGTTTTGATTTTTGTTAAATCTTAGAGCGATTCCAATGGAGTCATCTAAACTAATATAATAGATCTGGAAATGAGGGACTTATGACAAAAATACCTTTGTATTTTCTGTACTCTTTTACATTTATTCAATATTAAGTGCATCCAGTTCTAGGACACACCTTCCTTTCCCATTTTCATACTGCCCTTTTTATCCTTGGCCTCCTCCATTGCCAGAGGGAGGTCACACGCAAACTGAAAAAACAGCAGCTCATATTAGTTTGAACATAGAAATCTCCAGTTTCACGTAATACCCCCCTAGCCCTCATCTATTTCTCTGTCCGCCCTTCCACTCTGGTATAGACACATTTCTCCCGCCATCTCCCACCACGCTGATCACCTAGTTTCTTTCCCCTCCTTCGTAGATGGAGAGAACAAAGGTAATAGGACTGATAGGATGAGATAATTAAGTAGAAGATTGTGTTTCTTTATGTTATTTCAGTTTAGTTTAGAGATATAGCGTGGAAACAGGCCCTTTGACCAGCGATCCCCATACACTGGCATTATCCTACACACTAGGGACAATTTACAATCTTTTACCGAAGCCAATTAACCTACAAACCTGTATGTCTTTGGAGTGTGGGAGGAAACCGGAGCACCCAGGGAAACCCACGCAGTCATGGGGAGAATGTACAAAATCCTTACAGAAAGTACCCATAGCCAGAATCGAACCCAGGTCTCTGGCATTGTAAGGCAGCAACTCTACCACTGTACCACCAAACCACCCGTTATGTGTTGCTAATAGCAAAGGGATTTTGGCAGCAAACCCGGCTATATAAATAGAATGAGCGGTTCTTCTATAAGCTCTGATATTGTCTGATTCACCTCCACCCCATTGCGAACAATGAATTTTGTCCATGACAATGGTGCTCTATAATACTTATTCCTCAAACACTAATCAGATATTCACTTGATTATTTGTTAGTTCATAAATTCATTAGTTCTCGTAGCAGAATTAGGCCATTCAACCATCAAGTCTACACCGCCATTCTATCATGGCTGATCTATCTTTACCTTTCAACCCCATTCTTTTGCCTTCTCCCCATAAATTCTGACACTGTTACTAATCAGGAATCTGCTAATCTCTGCCTTAAAAATATCCATTGACTTGGCCTCCACAGCTGCCTTTGTCAATTAATTCCACTGATTCACCACCCTCTAACTGAAGAAACTACTCCTCATCTCCTTGATGGAAAATATACTGACTGGAATTGAAATTGAACTGTGGGATCTTTTGCATTTGCCTGAGAGGAAACCAGTCCTCAGTTTAATAGTTCATTCACTTCATACTTAATACTTCTCTGATGACAGAGAAGTCGTCCAGTATTGCCCTAAAATGATGGCCTAGTTATGTATGAAAGTGGCCCTTGAACCCATAACCATCCAACTCAGAAACGAGTGGACACAAAAAGCTGGAGTAACTTAAAGGGACAGACAGCCTCTCTGGAGAAAAGGAATGGGTGACGTTTCGGGTCAAGACCCTTCTTCAGTCTGAGATGCTGCCTGTCCTGCAGAGTTACTCCAGCTTTTTGTGTCTATCTTTGGTTTAAACCAGCATCTGCAGTTCCTTCCTACACATTAAATCATGAGTGTCGAGCAAATCTAAACTTCATGGCAATGCAAACAATTATCACAAAAGCTGCAGTGAATGTGTATTTTATAATGTGTATACTTTATTTTTTGCTGCTTGTTCCCATGTCTATTATTTTAAAACAGAATAGTATTGCATCTCATGATGGTTTCTCTGGTTGTCAATAAGTGCAATGAAAGACAGTTTGGTGCACATTTTGACTGTCATTTATCGATGATACCTTTCTTGGTCACAGGCTGCTGCCAGGTTTACAGAATTGCAAAATGAAATTTCAACGATGAGAGAAAATTACAATCAACAATTAAGAAAACTGCAGGAACAGTTCAATAGAAAGATGTCTGGTTGGGAATCGGTGTGTATATTTTCTCTTCACTCCAGCTAAAGACACATTTAGGGTGGAAATGTCCAACACTAAAGGGCAATAGACAATAGGTCAGGAGTCGGCCATTCGGCCCTTCGAGCCAGCTATCTTTAAGAGCTCTATCTAACTCTCTTGAAAGCATCCAGACAATCGGCCTGCACTGCCTTCTGAGGCAGAGAATTCCACAGATTCACAACTCTCTGGGTGAAAAAGTTTTTCCTCATCTCCGTTCTAAATGGCCTACTCCTTATTCTTAAACTGTGACTCCTGGTTCTGGACTCCCCCAACATCAGGAACATGTTTCCTGCCTCTAGCATGTCCAATCCATATAACCATATAAACATATAACCATAACAGCACAGAAACAGGCCATCTCGGCCCTTCAAGTCGGTGCCGAACACTTTTTTTATTTTTTTTTATTTTTTTTTACTTCGCCCAAGTCCCATCTACCTGCATTCAGACCATAACCCTCCATTCCTTTCCCGTCCATATACCCATCCAATCTATTTTTAAAGGATAAAATCGAACCTGCCTCCACCACTTCCACTGGAATCTCATTCCACACAGCTACCACTCTCTGAGTAAAGAAGTTCCCCCTAATGTTACCCCTAAACTTCTGTCCCTTAATTCTCAAGTCATGTCCCCTTGTTTGAATCTTTCCTACTCTCAATGGGAAAATCTTATCCACGTCCACTCTGTCTAACCCACTTATAATTTTAAAGAACTCTATCAAGTCCCCTCTTAACCTTCTGCGCTCCAAAGAATAAAGACCTAACTTGTTCAACCTTTCCCTGTAACTTAGTTGCTGAAACCCAGGCAACATTCTAGTAAATCTCCTCTGTACTCTCTCTATTTTGTTGACATCCTTCCTATAATTAGGCGACCAAAATTGTACTCCGTACTCCAGAATTGGCCTCACCAATGCCTTGTACAATTTTAACATTACATCCCAACTTCTATATTCAATGCTCTGATTTATAAATGGCCAGCACACCAAAAGCTTTCTTTACCACCCTATCTACATGAGATTCCACCTTCAGGGAACTATGCACAGTTATTCCTAGATCCCTCTGTTCAACTGCATTCCTCAATTCGCTACTATTTACCATGTACGTCCTATTTTGATTTGTCCTGCCGAGATGTAGCACCTCACATTTATCAGCATTAAACTCCATCTGCCATCTTTCAGCCCACTCTTCCAAATGGCCTAAATCTCTCTGTAGACTTTGAAAATCTACTTCATTATCCACAACACCACCTATCTATCTTAGTATCATCTGCATACTTACTAATCCAATTTTCCACACCATCATCCAGATCATTGATGTACATGACAAACAACAGTGGACCCAACACTAGTCATTGAGGCACCCCACTAGTCACCGGCCTCCAACCTGACAAACAGCCATCCACCATTACTCTCTGGCATCTCCCATTCAGCCACTGTTGAATCCATCTTGCTACTCCACCATTAATACCCAACAATTGAATCTTCTTAACCAACCTTCCATGAGGAACTTTGTCAAAGGCCTTACTGAAGCCCATATAGACAACATCCACTGCTTTACCCTCATCAATTTCCCTAGTAACCTCTTCGAAAAATTCAAGAAGATTAGTCAAACATGACCTTCCAGGCACAAATCCATGTTGACTGTTCCTAATCAGACCCTGCTTATCCAGATGCTTATATATATTATCTTTAAGTATCCTTTCCATTAATTTGCCCACCACTGACGTCAAACTAATAGGTCTATAATTGCTAGGTTTACTCTTAGAACCCTTTTTAAACAACGGAACAACATGCGCAGTACGCCAATCCTCCGGCAGTATTCCCGTTTCTAATGACATTTGAAATATTTCTGTCATAGCTCCTGCTATTTCTACACTAACTTCCCTCAATGTCCTAGGGAATATCCTGTCAGGACCTGGAGACTTATCCGTTTTCATATTTTTCAAAAGTGTCCACACCTCCTCTTCTTTGAATCTCATAGTTTCCATTGCTACTCTGCTTGTTTCCCTTACCTCACATAATTCCATATCCTTCTCCTTGGTGAATATCGAAGAAAAGAAATTGTTCAATATCTCCCCCATCTCTTTTGGCTCTGCAGATAGCTGTCCACTCTGACTCTCTAATGGACCAATTTTATTCCTTGTTATCCTTTTGCTATTAATATAGCTGTAGAAACCCTTTGGATTTACTTTCACCTTACTTGCCAAAGCAACCTCATATCTTCTTTTAGCTTTTCTAATTTCTTTCTTAATATTCTTTTTACATTCTTTAAACTCCTCAAGCACCTCATTTACTCCATGCTGCCTATAAATATTGTAGATCTCTCTCTTTTTCCGAACCAAGTGTCCAATTTCCCTTGAAAACCATGGCTCTTTCCAATTTTTACTATTTCCTTTCAACCGAACAGGGACAAAGATTCTGTACTCTTAAAATTTCACCCTTAAATGTCCTCCATTTCTCTTCTACATCCTTCCCATAAAACAACATGTCCCAATTCACTCCTTTTAAATCCTTTCGCATCTCCTCAAAGTTAGCCTTTCTCCAATCAAAAATCTCAACCCTAGGTCCAGTTCTGACCCTCTCCATAATTATATTGAAACTGATGGTATTGTGATCACTGGACCCGAAGTGCTCCCCGACACATACCTCCGCCACCTGCCCTGTCTCATTTCCTAACAGGAGGTCCAGCACTGCCCCTTCTCTAGTAGGTACCTCTATGTATTGCTGCAAAAAACTATCCTGCACACATTTTACAAACTCCAAACCATCCAGCCCTTTTACAGAATGTGTTTCCCAGTCTATGTGTGGAAAATTGAAATCTCCCACAATCACTACCTTGTGCTTACTACTAATATCTGCTATCTCCTTACATATTTGCTCTTCCAATTCTCGCTCCCCATTTGGCGGTCTATAATACACCCCTATAAGTGTTGCTACACCTTTCCCATTTCTCAATTCCACCCAAATAGCCTCCCTAGATGAGCCCTCTAATCTATCCTGCCAAAGCACTGCTGTAATATCTTCCTTGACAAGCAATGCAACACCCCCACCTCCTGCCCCTCCAATTCTATCACCCCTGAAGCAACGAAATCCTGGAATATTTAGTTTCCAATCACAGCCCTCCTGCAACCATGTTTCACTGATCACCACAACATCATACTTCCAGGTGTCAATCCAGGCTCTAAGCTCATCCACCTTTCTTACAATGCTCCTAGCATTAAAATATACACATTTAAGAAACCCACCACCACTTATTCTCTGTTTATTATCTTTTTCTTCTTTCTCCCCTACATTTTGGGTCCGAGTGCTTCCCTTCTCTGCCTCCTGCCTCCCACATTTTCTACTAGCTTTCTCTATTTGAGTCCCTCCCCCCAACCGTTCTAGTTTAAAGTCTCCCCAGTAGCCTTTGCAAATCTCCCCGCCAGGATATTGGTCCCCCTCGGGTTCAAGTGCAATCCGTCCTTTCTGTACAGGTCACACCTTCCCCAAAAGAGGTCTCAATGATCCAGAAATGTGAATCCCTGTCCGCTGCACCAGTTCCTCAGCCACGCATTTATCCTCCACCTCATTCCATTCCTACTCTCACTGTCGCATGGCACAGGTAATAATCCTGAGATTGTTACCTTTGCGGTCCTTCTCCTTAACTCTCCTCCCAACTCCTTAAATTCTCCTTTCAGGACCTCTTCTCTTTTTCTGCCTATGTCATTGGTACCTATATGTACCACAACCTCAGGCTCCTCTCCCTCCGATTTCAGGATATTTTGGACGCGTTCAGACACATCCCTGACCCTGGCACCAGGGAGGCAAACTACCATCCGGGTCTCCTGACTGCGTCCACAGAATCGCCTATCCGACCCCCTAACCATAGAGTCCCCTATTACTATTGCCCTCCTCTTCTTTTCCCTAACCTTCTGAGTAATAGGGCCGGTCTCTGTGCCGGAGGCCCGGCCGCTGTCGCTACCCCCAGGAAGGCTGTTCCCCCCAACAGTACTCAAACAGGAGTACTTATTTTCAAGGTGTACAGCCACCGGGGTACTCACTAGTCCCTGCCTCTGTCCCTTGCCCTTCTTTACCGTGACCCACTTGTCTGCCTCCCATGGTCTTGGAGTGCCCACCTCCCTATAACTCCTTTCTATGACCTCCTCACTCTCCCTGATCAGACAGAGGTCATCGAGCTGCTGCTCCAGGTTCCTAACACGGTCCCTTAGGAACCCCATCTCGATGCACCTGGCACAGATATGGACGTCTGGAGGGGTATCAGACTCCATGACCTGCCACATCTGACATCCAGAACAGTAAACTGCCCTGGCCCTCATACTCCCCCTTACCCTGGATACAAGATTCAAGATTCAAGATTCAAGAAGTTTATTGCCATGTCAACAAGTTGATAGGAATTTGACTTGCCATACAATACAAACTGGTGGAGGAAATCAGCAGGGATCTATCTCCCAATCAGCTGCTTCCTCTTAGTCCTCTTCCACCAATCAGCGGCTTCCTTACTTATAGGAAACTTGAATGGACCGTTGCAGTTGGGTTCCTCCTCCTGCAACGGTCCCTGGGCCTCTGGAAAGCAAAGCCCCGTGCCGTTTATCTACTCACCACCCGGACGGCGCTCCTCCTCATGCAACGGTCCCTGGGCCTCTGGGAGCAAAGCCCCACGCCGTTTATCTACTCACCACCCGGACGCCGCTCCTCCTCCTGCAACGGTCCCTGGGCCTCTTAATAATCCCTTAATAATCTTACATGTTTCAATAAGATCTCCTCTCATTCTTCTAAATTCCTGTGTATACAAGCCCAGTTGCTCCATTCTTTCAATATATGACAGTCCCGCCATCCGGAATTAACCTTGTAAACCTACTCTGCACTCCCTTAATAGCAAGAATGTCCTTCCTCAAATTCGGAGACCAAAACTGCACACAATACTCCAGGTGTGGTCTCACCAGTACCCTGTACAACTGCAGAAGGACCTCTTTGCTCCTATACTCTCCTCTTGTTATGAAGGTCAACATGCCATTAGCTTTCTTCACTGCCTGCTGTACCTGCATGCTTACTTTCAGTTACTGATGTACAAGGACACCGAGATCTCGATAAACTTCCCCTTTTCCTAACTTGCCACTATTCAAATAATAATCTGCCTTCCTGTTCTTGCCACCAAGGTGGATAACCTCACATTTATCCACATTAAACTGCATCTGCCATGCATCTGCCCACTCACCCAACCTGCCCAAGTCACCCTGCATCCTCATAGCATCCTCCTCACAGGTCACACTGCCACCCAGCTTTGTGTCATCTGGTGTCGGTCTCGCCGGTCGAGTCTCATTGCTAGGATTGGAGCCACCGACCTG
This sequence comes from Malacoraja senta, assembly GCA_038087875.1. Lineage (NCBI taxonomy): Eukaryota > Metazoa > Chordata > Chondrichthyes > Rajiformes > Rajidae > Malacoraja > Malacoraja senta. Next base: position 132,418,077 of record CM075977.1, read on the forward strand.
TCCGCCGCTCGGACTGGAAGCGTCATCTGAACTGACAGTTTCCAATAGGGTGTACCTGTTTTCATTAGGTACAGCCGCCGGGGTCTCCTGCACTCCACGTTTACTCCCCTTTCTCACAGTCACCCACCTTTGATCTTCCTTTATCCTTGGCATAACAACCCCACTGTTGGCATAGCGATAAGGTGAGAAGGGGAAAGATTAAGGGAGATATGTTTCTTTTACACAAAGGGAGGGGCCAGGAGCGCATTGCCAGGGGTGGTGGTGGATACTTTTAAGGTGCTTTTAGATAGGCACATGGTAGTGCAGGGAATGGAGGATATGGATCATGTGCAGGCAGGTTTAACTTGGCATCATGTTTAGCATTCCTGTGCTGTACTGTTGAATGTTCTATGTTCTACGACATTTTCTAATGCTAAGAAGACAATTTGCAGCAATAAAGTATCTTGCATTACGTTAAAAGAGAAGTATAGTTTAAATAGTTTAAATTGTTAAATTGTAGCTCATTTCACCCATTATTTAAAGGGAACCTTTTACTCTATATGTAATTTCATCAAGTATCTCTAATCAATCTGAATTCAAATAATCATTATTGAGTGTGCATTGGATTTTGCTCCCACCATGGAGTCAAGGCTTCCTCTGGGTGGTCCCATTTCCTCCCACATCCCATTGATGTGCGGGTTTGTAATTGACCTCTGTAAATTGCCCCATGTGTGTAGGGAGTGCATGAGAAAATGAGATAAAGTAGAACTCGTGTGAACAGGTGATTGATGGTTGGCGTGGACTTGGTAAGCCGAAGGGCCTGTTTCTATGTTGTATCTCTAAACTAAAATATATCGTACCATTTCTCTATTTTCCATATTTTTTTTAAATTGCACATCTTGGCTGTGCTGTCTCAGATTGCGAGGCATTTCCTCGCAAAGAGTGAAATACTGATTGAGAAACCAGTCTACTGGTGCTGTGGTCATTAGCACCTCCAGCGACTTGTTACAGGGCAATATTCTCCAGGCCCTGTGGGAACAAGATGACAGCCGAAACCATTGTTCAGGTAATGAACCACAGCACAAAGGAAATTAATGAGTGGGAGAAAAATTAATTGAAAACAAGAATCAAGATTGTTTTTGAGATAGTGTTGAGCAATAAATAATTATATATTTTTAAATTTCCCTTTATTAGAAGACGGTCTTGAGGCAGAATAAAAGTCAAATAAAACTAACTGTCATTAATAACGCCAAAAAAACCGCAATCATTTAGAAAATAGTTGTAGGAGAAAAAGACCAATGTTGGGAAAATGCTGAAGTGTACCTTAAAACTAAACATTATTTTGGCAGTGTGACTCGTGATAAAAATGAAATGCACCCATTTATCAAGCTGTTCCCCATTAACCCAGAATCTATTTGTATTATTCTAAATAAATAGGTAATCAATTCATGCCAACTAACATGTAATTTATAAAGAAAAGTTCCTATTAACCAAAATCCTTCAATTGACAGGATCTGTATATCTATCAAAAAAAAAAAAGAATGGATGTTTACTTATCTTAATGATTCACTTTAGGGAATACAATCTGCATGATATCTATTTTGATTACATAAATCCAAGCCTTTAAAGAGCATATTTAACAATAATGATTTCCTTCAGTGAATGAATTGTATTACAACAAAAAACAATTACTAGGGAAAAATTGAGGAAATATGGTTGAAATAATGGGGTCATTTAAACGCCATGAGTTAAAATAACTTGCATGTCTCTGCAAGTAAAATAGAAAAATTAATTTCATTTAGACAATAGACAATATGTGCAGGAGTAGGCCATTCGGCCCTTCGAGACAGCACTGCCATTCAATGTGATCATGGCTGATCATCCCATCCCGTTCCTGCCTTCTCCCCATATCCCTTGGCTCCGCTATCTTTAAGAGCCCTGTCTAACTCTCTCTTGAAAGCATCCAGAGAACCTGCCTCCACCGCCCACTGAGGCAGAGAATTCCACAGACTCACCACTCTCTGTGCAAAAAAGTGTTTCCTCGTCTCCGTTCTAAATGGCTTACTCCTTATTCTTAAACTGTGGCCCCTGGTTCTGGACTCCCCCAACATCAGGAACATGTTTCCTGCCTCTAGCATGTCCAAACCGTTAACAATCTTATGTGTTTCAATGAGATGCCCTCTCATCCTTCTAAACTCCAGAGTGTACAAGCCCAGCTGCTCTATTTTCTCAGCATATGACAGTCCCGCCATCCCTGGAATTAACCTTGTAAACCTACGCTGCACTCCTTCAATAGCAAGAATGTCCTTCCTCAAATTAGGGGACCAAAACTGCACACAGTACTCCAGGTGTGGTCTCACTAGGGCTCTGTACAACTGCAGAAGGACCTCTCTGCTTTCTTCACTGCCTGCTGTACCTGCATGCTTACTTTCATAGACTGATGTACAAGGACCCCCAGATCACGTTGTACTTCCCTTTTCCCAACTTGATGCCATTTAGATAGTAATCTGCCTTCCTGTTTTTGCTACCAAAGTGGATAACCTCACATTTATCTGCATTAAACTTCATCTGCCATGCATCTGCCCACTCCCCCAACCTGTCCAAGTCACCCTGCATTCTCATAGCATCCTCCTCACAGTTCACATTGCCACCCAGCTTTGTGTCATCTGCAAATTTGCTAATGTTACTTTGAATCCCTTCATCCAAATCATTGATGTATCATTGCTGACTAACCAACCTCACTAATATGCTCATAGTGGTGTCATTTATTTTCTAACATCATGCTAATGACAGAAAGCCTCTCCCAGCAAGTGTCCAGATCACAGATTTAAGCCGATGCATCATATCATTTTCCAGCTGCAATTTATCAAAAATTCAGGTACTGTTCACACCTGAATTGCCAAAAGTATTTCTCAAAAGGTGAAGCATCCTGAACATAAACTCCCAGTCAGAAAACAGAGACCTGAAATTTTATTTTAAAGGAGAACAGTTCCTTCTGGAGCCATTAGTACTTTCAGTATCTCCATAACTGTTAAATAATTAAAGGTAGACACAAAGTGCTGGAGTAACTCAACGGGTCAGGCAGCATCTCTGGATAGGTGACGTCTCAAGACAGAACCCTTCTTCAGACCCGAAACGTTGCCTATCCATGTTCTCCAGGGATGCTGCCTGACCCGCTGAGTTACTTCAGAATTTTGTATCTACTGTATCTTTGGTATAAACTAGCATTTGCAATTCCTTGTTATTGAATAATTAAGGGACCCTGCACACCTTTGTGCAATTAGAAGTCCTGAAAATCCCACTGGCTTTTCATGGATGTCATCCTGAACAATTGGATGTGATATTCCTGCAGTTTCCCAGCCATTATGCCAGGAACATCTGCCTGGTGTTTCAATGCCAGGTGTAGTTTGGCACTTGCTCCACAACTTCATTCATTGCAATGGAGAGGAATGGCTAAGAGTGAGAGAAGTAATTTTCAGAAAGTTCATGTCCCATTTTATTGAGTTAACATATGTGCAGTTAATTGCCTTTAAGTATTCCCTGTAGTTTGTGCTTCCATTTTTGTGTGTTAATATGTTAATTGTGTAATTAATTGTAATCATTTTTGATAGTGTTTGAATGAATTGAATGTCACGGACATTTAAAGTTATTTCATCTTTGGGCCATGGTAGTCAGTGTTCTTTCGGTCTTTAGATGGGAAGGCACCGCATTGCACAGGGCCAGAGGTTTAACAGAATGCTGCCTGAATTAGAGGATATTAGCTACAAGGAAATGTTGGATATACTTGCATTGTTTTCTCAGAAACACTGGAGGTTGAGGGGAGACCTGATGGAAGTATATAAAGCTACGCGAGGCATAGATATTCAGAACCTTTTTTCCAGGATGCCTTTTTTCCAGGATGGAAATGTCCAAGACAAACGATGTCGGAAAGAAGGGGATGAATATTCTGCAGCGTGACTTTAGAGAGCTCGGAAAAATGCTGAAAAGCAGGACCTCCAGGGTGGTTATCTCTGGTTTGCTTCCAGTTCCTCGTGCTGGCAAGAGCAGAAACAGGGAGATACAGGACCTGAATGTGTGGCTGAGGAACTGGTGCAGGGGGCAGGGATTTAGATTCTTAGACCACTGGGATCTGTTTTGGAGTAAGGGGGAGCTGTACAAAAGGGACGGATTGCACCTTAACAGGTGGGGGACCAGCATTCTGGCAGGCAGGTTTGCCACTGCTACACGGGTAGTTTTAAACTAAATAAGGGGGGGGGGGGGCAAATGGGATAGTCAAGGACAGAGTTAAAGGGATGGTTAATGACCCCCAGAATTAACAGGAAAGAAAGCTCACTAAGATATAGGAGAGTATGGCCAAGTGTAATAAGGATCGATGTGAAAGGTGAGATGCGTAAGGAATTAAAAGTATTGTATATTAATGCGCGAAGTATAAGAAGTAAAGTAGATGAGCTTGAGGCTCAGTTAGAGGTTGGTAGATATGACATTGTGGGAATTACTGAGATGTGGCTGCAGGAGGATCGGGCCTGGAAACTTATTATTCAGGGTTATACATCCTATAGAAAGGACAGGCAGGTGGGCAGAGGAGGGGGGGGGGGGTAGCTCTGCTGGTGAGGGATGGAATTCAGTCCCATGTGAAGGAAGACATAGGGACTGACGAGGTAGAGTCACTGTGGATTGAGTTGAGGAATTGTAAAGGCAAGAAGACACTAATTGGTCTTATCTACAGACCCCCAAATAGTAGCCCGGATGTAGGGTGTAAGTTGCAGCAGGAGTTAAAACTGGCATGTAACAAAGGTAATGCCACTGTGGTGATGGGGGATTTCAATATGCAGGTAAACTGGGGAAAATCAGGTTGGTTCAGGACCCCAAGAAAGAGAGTTTGTAGAATGCCTCCGAGATGGATTCTTAGAGCAGCCGACCAGAGAAAAGGCAATTCTGGATTTATTGTTGTCTAATGAACCAGATTTGATAAGAGAACTCGAGGTAAAGGAAACCGCTTGGAGGTAGTGATCATAATATGATTAGTTTTAATCTGCAATTTGAGAAGGAGAAGGTTAAATCGGAAGTGTCAGTGATGCAGTTGAACAAATGGGACTATGAAGGCATGAGAGAGGAGCTGGCCCAGGTAGACTGGAAAGGGATCCTAGCAGGAATGATGGTGGAACAGCAATGGCAAGAATTTCTGGGCATAATCCGGAAGACGCAGGATCATTTCATTCCAAAAAGGAAGAAAGATTCTAAGGGGAGTAGGAGGCAACCGTGGCTGACAAGAGAAGTTAGGGATAGAATAAAACTAAAAGAAAAGATGTATAACACAGCAAAGAGTTGCCGGAAGCCAGAGGATTGGGAAACTTTCAGAAGACAACAGAAGGAAACAAAACGGGCAATACAGGCTGAAATGAAGTACGAGGGGAAGCTGGCGAGGAATATAAAGAAGGACAGTAAAAGCTTCTTTAGATATTTTAAGGGAAAAAGAGTAGCAAAGTCAAATGTGGGTCCCTTGAAGGCAGACACGGGTGAAATTATTATGGAGAACAAGGAATTGGCAGAAGAGTTGAATAGGTACTTCGGATCTGTCTTCACTAAGGAAGACACAAACAATCTCCCAGATATACTGGAGGACAGAGGATCTAAGGGGGTAGAGGAACTGAAACAAATTTTCATTAGGCGAGAAATAGTATTGGGTAGGCTAATGGGACTGAAGGATGATAAATCCCCTGGGCCGGATGGTCTGCATCCCAGGGTCCTCAGGAAGGTGGCTCTAGAAATAGTGGACGCATTGGTTATCATTTTCCAATGTTCAATAGATTCAGGATCAGTTCCTGTGGATTGGAGGATAGCTAATGTTATCCCACTTTTCAAGTAAGGAGCGAGAGAGAAAACGGGGAATTACAGACCAGTTAGCCTGACGTGGGAAAGATGCTGGTCAATTATTAAAGAGGTAAAAATGGAGCATTTGGATAGCAGTAAAAGGATTAGTCCAAGTCAACATGGATTTATGAAAGGGAAATCATGCTTGACTAATCTTCCAGAATTTTTTGAGGATATGACAAGTAAAATGGATGAAGGGGAGCCAGTGGATGTAGTGTATCTAGACTTTCAGAAAGCCTTTGATAAGGTCCCGCACGGGAGACTGGTGACTAAAATTAGAGCACATGGTATTGGGGGTAGGGTGTTGACATGGATAGAAAATTGGTTGGCAGACAGGAAGCAAAGAGTAGGAGTGAACGGGTCCTTTTCAGAATGGCAGGCAGTGGCGAGTGGAGTGCCGCAAGGCTCGGTGTTGGGGCCGCAACTGTTTACCATATATATTAATGATTTGGAAGAGGGAATTAGGAGCAACTAGCAAGTTTGCAGATGACACAAAGCTAGGTGGCAGTGTGAACTGTGAAGAGGATGTTTAGATGTTGCAGGGTGATCTGGACAGGTTGAGTGAGTGAGCAGATGCGTGGCAGATGCAGTATAATATAGATAAATGTGAGGTTATCCACTTTGGCGGCAAAAACAAGGGGGTAGATTATTATCTCAATGGGGTTAGGTTAAGTAAGGGGGAGGTGCAGCGAGACCTGGGCGTCCTTGTACACTGGTCACTGAAAGTTGTTGTGCAGGTACAGGAGGTAGTGAAGAAAGCTAATGGAATGTTGGCCTTCATAACAAGAGGATTTCAGTATAGGAGTAAAGAGGTTCTGCAGTTGTATAGGGCTCTGGTAAGACCACATCTGGAGTATTGTGTACAGTTTTGGTCTCCTAATTTGAGGAAGGACATCCTTGTGATTGAGGCAGTGCAGCATAGGTTCACGAGATTGATCCCTGGGATGGTGGGACTGTCATATGGGGAAAGATTGAAAAGACTTGGCTTGTACTCACTGGAGTTTAGAAGGATGAGGGGGAATCTTCTAGAAACATATAAAATTATAAAAGGACTGGATAAGCTAGATGCAGGAAAAATGTTCCCAATGTTGGGCCAGTCCAGAACCAGGGGCCACAGTCTTAGAATAGAGGTCATTTAAGACTGAGGTGAGAACAAACTTTTTCACCCAGAGAGTTGTGAATTTGTGGAATTCCCTGCCACAGAGGGCAGTGGTTCAAATCACTGGATGGATTTAAGAGAGAGTTAGTTAGATCTCTAGGGGTTAGCGGAATCAAGGGATATGGGGAGAATGTAGGCACGGGTTATTGATTGAGGACGATCAGCCATGATCACAATGAATGGTTATCGAAGGGCCGAATGGCCTCCTCCTGGCACCTATTTTCTATTTTTCTAGAGGGCAGATTTTATGGTGAGAGGGGAAAAGTTAAAAGAGATGTGCGAAGCTAGGTTTTTACCCATAGGATGGTGGGTGGCTATAATGTGTTGCTAGGAGTGGTGGCAGAGGCTGATACAATAGTGCAGTTTAAGAGGCTTTTGGATAGTCTGATGGATATGCAGGGAATGGAGGGATATGGATCATGTGCAGGCAGACAAGATTAGTTTATCTTGGCATCATATTTGGCACAGACATTGTGGGCTGAAGGGCCTGTCCATTGTTCTACTGTTCTATGTTCAAGTTCTATGTTCTATGTTATAAAGAGGGTGGAGCTAATTTCATTGAGGAAGTTCCCACTTGGAGATCTGTTTAAGATAAGAACAGGTTTATCGTGTAGCCAAATGGCAAGCTGCTCCAAGGAAATTCTGACCACACTTTCAATTATGTTAAACACAAGTTTAACTCAGAAAATTGACCAAATACAATGAAATTAATAACACATTTTTAACGTGCAAGTCAAACGTTAAATGAACGACACAGTGGTGTTCAGTGATGGTTTGTTTCATAGGGCGAAATGTGCTTACGCAAGCCGCAGAAAGGTATTGCAAAGTCAACTCCAATATTCCACGTTAAGAATTTGAACAGTTCAAATTACCCTTCGCAATCTAAGTGGGAAAATTAGTAACATTTTTTAATGCTCGTCATGGTTTTAAAAATGCAGAAGGTGGCACTGTTTTCAGTGTTTTCTCTGAAGAGATCGTATAGGTGTTTGGAACAAGGGAGAAGGTATATTCCGTTACTGTGAATGATGCCTGGATTAGGGGGTATTAGCTTCAGGGAGAGGTTGGACAGGCTTGGATTGTTTGCTTTGGAACGCCAGAGGTTGTGGGGAGACCTGATAGAAGTATATACACTTGTGAGAGGCAGAGATAGGGGAGAGGGTCAGTATCTTTTTCCCAGGTTGGAAAAATCAAATACTGGAGGCAATACTGGCTTTAAGGTGAGAGGGGCAAAGTTTAAAGGAGATGTGCGGGACAAGTTTTATTACACAGAGGGTGGTGAGTGCCTAGAACACACTGCTGGAGGAGGTGGTGGTTGAAGCAGATACGTTAATGGCATTTAAAGGCTTTTGGACAGGCTTATGGATATGCAGGGAATGGAGCGATATGAGGTAAGGGCAGGTAGATAAGTGATGGTCTTGCATCATGTTCGACACAGGCTGAAGGGCCTGTTCTTGTGCTGTACTGTTCTATGTTCTACAATAGTCTTGAAAACACAACAAATGGGTTGAGGAGGAGAGGAAGGAAAGATATTATTTACAGGCAAGTTGGTAACATTGATTGAAAGTTGGATTAACTCCAACTGTCTAGTTATGAGTAACTAAATAGATTAGATAACTTTTAAAATCAGTGAGCACTTTGGGAGCAATGTCCTTAAAGCTTAAGCAGAAAGGAGAAAATATAAACTACAAGGTAAAACCAGTTGAAACTGGACCTATTTCATTGGAAATGGCATTCTGAGTTGGTGAAAGGGAGGTGAAAATAACAATTGGCAGGTAATGCAGAGCAAAATGGGAAATGTCTGAAAAAGATAATATGGTGCAGGATAAACATGTGATATTGCATCATTGTGGAATGCTGTGAATAAATAAAGATTTTTTAATCCAACTATGGCTGAAGAAGTGAAGGCACGGAGCATGTAATTATGGGAATAATAAGAAACGCTAGGAGAATAGAAAGACAGACTCTTAAAGTTGGACCTCTTGGGAGCAGAAAATGGTGAGTTACGAAAGAATAGATAGAAATTGACAAGGATACTTAAGCAGTATGTTGCTTCAGTATTTACAAGTGAGAGAGGTTGTTGGGGAGAAGATAAATCATGAAGTAAATGAAAGCAAGGTGTGTCACATTACAGATAGTAAAATGTTTTTGAGGTTAGTTAAAATTAACAGAGGACAAGGTGCCAATCATGAATTAATTCTTAGGTTCCCAAAGAAACTATGGAGACTCAAGAAATGAACTTTCATGATCATAATATGTGATGAATGGTAGAGGATTGAAAAATATTTCAGAACAAATATAAGCCACTTTGTTTTATTTTACTGGCAGTGAAAGCATTTGAAATATTTAATTAAAGGGAATTATTGGAGGAAAAATACCATCGGCAACAAGATTGTTTATGTTATTGGAGGACAATAGACAATAGGTGCAGGAGTAGGCCATTTGGCCCTTCGAGCCAGCACCGCCATTCAATGTGATCATGGCTGATCATCCCCAATCGGTACCCGTTCCTGCCTTCTCCGCATATCCCCTGACTCGGGTATTTTTAAGAGCCCTATCTAACTCTCTCTTGAAAGCATCCAGAGAACCTGCCTCCACCGCCCTCTGAGGCAGAGAATTCCACAGACTCACCACTCTCTGTGAGAAAAAGTGTTTCCTCGTCTCCGTTCTAAATGGCTTACTCCTAATTCTTAAACTGTGTCCCCTGGTTCTGGACTTCCCCAACATCGGGAACATGTTTCCTGCCTCTAGTGTGTCCAAGCCCTTAACAATCTTATTTGTTTCAATGAGATCCCCTCTCATCCTTCTAAACTCCAGAGTGTACAAGCCCAGCTGCTCCATTTTCTCAACATATGACAGTCCCGCCATCCCGGGAATTAATCTTGTAAACCTACGCTGCACTCCCTCAATAGCAAGAATGTCCTTCCTCAAATTAGGGGACCAAAACTGCACACAATACTCCAAGTGTGGTCTCACTAGGGCTCTGTACAACTGCTGAAGGACCTCTTTGCTCCTATATTCGATTCCTCTTGTTATAAAGGCCAACATGCCATTCGCTTTCTTCACTGCCTGTTGTACCTGCATGCTTACTTTCATAGATTGATGTACAAGGACCCCCAGATCCCATTGTACTTCCCCTTTTCCCAACTTGACGCCATTTAGATAGTAATCTGCCTTCCTGTTTTTGCTACCAAAGTGGATGACCTCACATTTATCCGCATTAAACTTCATCTGCCATGCATCTGCCCACTCCCCCAACCTGTCCAAGTCACCCTGCATTCTCATAGCATCCTCCTCACAGTTCACACTGCCACCCAGCTTTGTGTCATCTGCAAATTTGCTAATGTTACTTTGAATCCCTTCATCCAAATCATTGATGTATATTGTAAATAGCTGCGGTCCCAGCACCAAGCCTTGCGGTACCCCACTAGTCACTGCCTGCCATTCTGAAAGGGACCCGTTAATCCCTACTCTTTGTTTCCTGTCTGCCAACCACTTCTCTATCCATGTCAGCACTCTACCCCCAATACCATGTGCCCTAATTTTGCCTGCTAATCTCCTATGTGGGACCTTATCAAATGCTTTCTGATAGTCCAGGTACACTACATCCACTGGCTCTCCCTTGTCCATTATCCTAGTTACATCTTCAAAATATTGCAGAAGATTAGTCAAGCATGATTTCCCCTTCATAAATCCGTGCTGACTCGGACCGATCCTGTTACTGCTATCCAAATGTTCGGCTATCTCATCTTTTATAATTGACTCCAGCATCTTCCCCACCACCGATGTCAGGCTAACTGGTCTATAATTCCCCGTTTTCTCTCTCCCGCCTTTCTTAAAAAGTGGGATAACATTAGCTACCCTCCAATCCACAGGAACTGATCCTGAGTCTATAGAACATTGGAAAATTATCACCAATGCATCCACGATTTCTAGAGCCATTTCCTTAAGTACCCTGGGATGCAGACCATCAGGCCCTGGGGATTTATCAGCCTTCAGTCCCATCAGTCTATCCAACACCATATCCTGCCTAATGTGGATTTCCTTCAGATCCTCTGTCACCCCAGATCCTCTGGCCACTACTATATCAGGAAGATTGTTTGTGTCCTCCTTAGTGAAGACAGGTCCAAAGTACCTGTTCAACTCATCTGCCATTTCCTTGTTCCCCATAATAAATTCACCTTTTTTGGTCTTCAATGGTCCAACTTTGGTCTTAACTATTTTTTTCCTCTTCATATACCTAAAGAAGCTTTTACTATCCTGCTTTATATTCTTGGCTAGCTTACCTTCGTACCTCATCTTTTCTCCCCGTATTGTCTTTTTGGTTATTTTCTGTTGTTCTTTAAACATTACCCAATCCTCTTGCTTCCTGCTCATCTTTGCTACGTGGTACTTCTTCGCTTTAATTGTTATACTGTCCCTGATGTCCCTTGTCAGCCATGGTCGTCCCTTTCTCCCCTTGGAATCTTTCTTCCTCCTACGAATGAACTGATCCTGCACCTTCTGTATTATTCCTAGAAACACCTGCCATTTTTGTTCCACTGTCATCCCTGCTAGTGTATCTTTCCAGTCAACTTTGGCCAGCTCCTCCCTGACACCTCCGATCTACTCTTCTCCCTCTCCAATTGTAGATTAAACCTGACCATGTTATGGTCATTGCCTCCTAATGGCTCATTAACCTCGAGGTCTTTTATCAAATCCGGTACAGTCAATAACACTAAATCCAGAATTGCCTTCTCCCTGGTAGGCTTCAATACAAGCTGTTCAAAGAATCCATAACGAAGGCACTCTACAAAGTCCCTTTCTTGGGGTCCAGTACCAACCTGATTTTCCCAGTCTACCTGCATGTTGAAATCTCCCATAACAACCACAGCATTACTTTTGCTACATGCCAATTTTAACTCCTGATTCAACTTGCACCCCATGTCCAGGCTACTGTTTGGGGGCCTGTAGATTAGTCCCATTAGGGTCTTTTTACCCTTACAATTCCTTAGTTCTATCCATACTGACTCCACATCTCCTGTTTCAATGTCACCCCTTGCAACGGACTGAATTTCATTCCTCACCAACAGGGCAACCCCACCCCTTCTGCCCACCTGTCTGTCTTTTCGATAGGGGGTATACCCTTGAATATTCAGTTCCAAGCCCTGGCCCTCTTGCAGCCATGTCTCAGTAATTCCCACAACATCATACTTGCCAGCTTCTAACTGAGCCTCAAGCTCGTCCACTTTATTGGAGATGACAAATAAGGAGCAGGGAGGGAAGTACAGAGCATGTAACTGTAACATATTGGGGTCTTTGAAAATGTTTTGACTATGTAACAAAAAATGCTGGAAAATTCTCAGTAGGATAAAAAAAATGGAGAGAAGGGAAGAGAGTGCATGAAGTCATGGCTCTAGTTTTGTTTAATTTAGAGATATCCCTTCGGCCCACTGAGTCCACACCGACCAGCAATTCCCACACATTAACACTACCCGACACACTCTTGGGACAATTTTACATTGTATACCAAGTCAATTAACCTACAAACCTGTACATCTTTGGAGTGTGGGAGGAAACTGAAGATCTCGGAGAAAACCCATGCAGGTCACAGGGAAAACATATACACTCCATACAGACAAGCACCCCTAGTCAGGATCGAACCCCGGTCTCTGGCACTGTAAGACAGTAGTGCTCAACCGCTAAGCCACCATGTTGCCCATCTACTGAATGCTTTACCTAGAATGGACAAGATGGGTCAGATAACCTGCTTATGCATCCTAAATTATTGTGATCTGTTGATTTTTTATTTGTTTTTTCCCTTTAATACAATCAAATATAACAAACTGAGGCATAACTAACCAAAAATGATGGTAAGCAGATATAGTAAATCTTAAGTGATTTGACCATTTTCTTGTTCTAAGAGAGTAAACTTTAGGAATAAATGAGCAGTTTTCAATCATGTGATTAGACAGGTCATTACTTAATGAACAATAGAAGGTTGAGCATTCTTGCCAGGGGGTATCAAAATGTGAGACATCTTAGAGGAAAAGACAGTATTATTGGAGATTATGTGGAAATTGACAACAATTTATTTTGGATATTTAGCCCCACTGTCTGTACAATGGAAGAATAAATAATGTTAATGAACTGTATATTCCAACAAATGCACATATTTGTAATATTAACAATGGATATACTCTAGGAACTTTGCTAACTTAGGCCTTCACTTTTCCCGATTTGAATTTAATACTTCTCCTATATTCAGTTCCAAGGCAGATTTGCAATATGTGTTTTCATTCAGTTTGATTCAGGGCGTCACAGTGGCGCAGCGGTAGAGTTGCTGCCTTACAGCACAAGAGACCCGGATTCGATCCTGACTTACGAGTGCTTGTCTGTACGGAGTTTGTACATTCTCTCCATGACCTGCATGGAGTTTCTCCGAGATCTTCGGTTTCCTCCCACACTCCAAAGATGTACAGGTATTAAAGAAGGAACTGCAGATGCTGGTATTGCAGATGTACAGGTATTGTTGGGTTGGTATAAATGTAAATTGACCCTAGTGTGTGTAGGATAGTGTTAATGTGCAGAGATCTGTGGTCAGTGCCGAATCGGTGTGCCAAAGGGCCTGTTTCCACGCTGTATATCTAAACTAAACTCTGAAGTATGGGTCTGCATCATTTTAAAACATTTCCCAAGAAAAGAACATAAAAATGTGTTTACTTTTATTAATGCAGTCACTGCAAAAAGTAAAAAGTCAGGAAAAACAAGTTCAGATATTGTTTGTTGATATAAATACCTGATATAAAGTTATGAGTAATTGTATTTTATCTATGTATTTTCTTTTCCAATTTTTGTGTCAGATATGGGTCTGTTGCTAATTTATCAAATACGAAGTTCACAGAAAGAATGTGACAGTTGCAATGCCTAATATAAATTATTAACTGTACTGATATATAAAGCAGTGTGGGTTTTTATATATATTTTTGACATATTTTTGAAGGCATTTGATTGGAGTGATATTACTTTTCATTTGCAGAAACCAAAACATTTAATTTCTTCCTACATAACTTTATTTTCTAAAACAAAAATGTAAAATGGGGTTAAATTACTATTATTATTTTCATGACATATGCTGACTCCTATTTAATTATGTATGTTGCAACTTTAGGGAGAAGCAAGCTTTGAAGTATCTGGTTTTAAAATTAAGGATGGGCAGAAGTTTTCAAAATTATATATCTCCTTATCTAAATCTCTCTTTAACTCGTAAACTTCCAAATGACAACTTAACTAAATAAACCAAGAATCCTCCAATTCCATTGCTCTGAATTTTTAAAAATACAGATTTCTATAAGATTACTTGTGCGTCTGCAACCACTGAAAAATACATTTCAAATTAGATCTGCAGCGATCGATGCTGAGGTGCTGTTGATTATCAATAATTTAGATGTGGGAATCTAGGAATAATCCATGGTCAAACAGCAGAGAATCAGGCTTTTTGACCCATCGAGTCCACACCAACCCACAAAGACCCATTTACATGAATCCTATTTTTATTTATTCCCCAATAGTATTAATTCCCTACAAGTTCCACACAGACAGCACTGGAGTTCAGAAACCTGGATCACTGGAGTTGTGAGGCAGCAACAATACGAGAAGGGAAATGACGGACTCAGAGGTGAGAGTTGAATGTACAAAGGAGGGGAATGAGCGGGGTGATGGAGAGGGAATAGTAGGATAAATGGTTGTGCAACAGTAGATGGATGGAGTAGGTGATAAAGACTGGAAATGAATGGAGACAGAAGAATGTTAAAAGTATGCTCATCCTCAGTGCAGGTGGATTTACGAACAGGAGTAGATACAGTATGTCATGCTCCAAATATATGGTGTCCTGGTGACTTTGTATCTGGAACATTGTGTACAAGTCTGGTCTCCCTACCCAAGGAAGGATACACTTCTGACCACAAGGAATACAGAATAAAATTACCGTGTTGTTTCCAGTAGGTTTGTTGGAGGCAGAGAGATTAAGCAAATTGGCTTTATATTTGCTCGAGTTTAGAAGAATGAGAAGTGATCTCGTTGAAACGTACAAACTTATTATGAGACTTGCCAAAGTGGATGCAGCAATGATGTTTCCTCTGCCTGGAGAATCTTAAATCAAGTATTACAGCCTCAAAATAAGTGGTTGGCCATTCAAAACTCAGACAAGAAGAAATTTCATTACCAGATTGTGGCAAATGTTTGGAATTCTCTCCCCAAGAGAATAGGGATGGCTCAGTTGCTGCATTTGAAAGATTTTTGGCTATTGAGCAATTCTAGCGATTTGGGATTGCTGCAGAAAAGGGATGCTGAGATAAAAGTTCAGTTATGCATTTATTGAAACACAAGTGGATAAATAGTTTTCACCTGCTTTGAGTTCTTATGTTCTTATTGGGTTCTAAACTGTTGGTAAGCACCTCATATATGAATGAAATTATCAGTGTGTTAAAATAAAATTTACAGAGAAGTTCACATTGAACTACTCCTCATTCAATCTTCAAGAATGTTAGAAAAATGAAAAACATCTGCAGCTTTGACTTTTGATAGTCACTGTAGTGGAAGCAGATGTTAAGTATGCAGTGAGTTCACATGCACTCTATGAATAAACTTCTCCCACTATACACTGATTACTGAAATTGAGTTAAAAGACAAATAAATTTCCGACTGTTTGTCGAGCATGAATACACCCCATAATCATGAAGGAAACATAATCAATCCTGATATTTTTATCTAACTTTTTTGACTATTTGAGATGAAAGGCTTTAGTTGAATCTTGTGCTTTCAGGGGGTAATCCCTGAAAATGGGTGCAGGGATTGCAATGGGCAATTAATCTGCACTGGTTCTGCCTGGCAGGCAGGACACCAACTTTGCCCAGCCTAATCATTTACAGGATTACTGCATGCAGCCACCACTAACTCTGCAGTTAATTGGTTTGTCAACACAGCAGGTGACCCCACAATGTGACTGGCCTACATTACACTAACTTCTACTACTCTGACTCAGCTAATAGGTTGAAACACAAATGCAATTTGTTGCAGCCAGAACTCTGGAACTCATTCTGACAAAGGAGACATGCATGAATGGTGCATAGACACAAAATGCTGGAGTTACTCAGCGGGACAGGCAGTACCTCTGGATAGAAGGAATGGGTGACATTTTGGATCAGAAACGTCACCCATTCCTTCTATCCTGAGATGCTGCCTGTCCCGCTGAGTTACTCCAGCATTTTGTGTCTATCTTTGGTTTCAACCAGCATCTGCAGTTCCTTCCTTCAAGAATGGTGCATTGGTTTTCCAGTGTTGTTCTGTAAAACTTGACAGACAGGATAGAAAGGATGAGAAATGTCATGCTTCACGGTGGACTAGGAGGCACTCCAGGCATGAGCTGCACACTCAAACTGAGACAATATGTCTATGGTAACCAATGTTAAAAAGTGTCCTTGGGACCAGGGTGCAATGCTGTGAGGTGTTTAACGATTTCCCAAGCATGGTTGATGTCAAAAGCATCTTCAAATACAGTATCCCACCACTGGGCATCTGTTCTTTTACAATATCTAATGGACCACACAGGCATCACAGACTTTGCAAATAATCTCCACCAATCACTGATCATTACTAGCACATGCACTACTGGACCCTCATATGTTTAGCATTAAAGAAAGCCTCATAGAGTGTACAGCACGGAAACAGGCCCTTCCGCCCAACTTGTCCATGATGACCAAGATGTTCCATCTAACCTCCTCTAATTTTCCTATTTTTTGGTCCACATTTCTCAAAACCTTTCCCATCCATGTGCTTTAAAAAAAAAATGTCTTTTAAATGTTGTTATTGCACCTGCCTCTACTTCTTCTAGCAACTTGTCCCATATACCCACCACCGTCTATGTGAAAAAGTTCCCTGTCAGGTTCCTATTATATCTTCTTCCTCTCACCTTCAATCTATGACTTCCAGTTCTTGAATCCCCTACCCAGGCAATAAGGCTCCATGCATTCTTCCAATCCAATTCCTTCATGATTTTATGCTCCTCTAAGAGATCACATCTCGGCGTCCTGCGCTCCACGGTATAAAGTCCAAGCCTGCTTAATCTCTCATGGTAGCACAGGCCTTCGAGCCTTGGCAACGACTTTGTAAATCTTCTTTGTATTCTTTCCAGCTTAACGACATCCTTCCAATTGCAAGGTAACCAAAACTCAACACAATACACCCAGTGCTATCTCATCAACATATTGTGCACCTGTAACATAATGTCCCAACTTCTATGCTCAGTTCCCTGACTGATGAAGGCCAGCATGCAAAAATCCGCCTTCAGCATCCTGTGACACTAGTTTCAGGGAACTATTTACTTATACTCTGAGATAACTCTGCCCTCCAACAGTACCCAGGGCCTTACCGTTCACTGAGAAGGTTCTGTTTGTCTTCCCAAATTGCCACACCTCACGCTTATCTGAATTAAAATTGATTAACCTTTCCTCAGCCCAGTTAGACACTGTTATAATTCTTGATACCATCTTCAATGTCTCCGATACCACCTGTTCTAATGCCTTCTCATATCAACATCTCACACATATTAGCAATTGTTAAACTTACTTTGTTCAAATTCCCCCTAAAGTGAAGGGGTTGGATGAGAAAGTGGAATAACAAAGAACTAGTGATCGATGGTCAGTGTATACTCGGTGGGCTGAAGGGCCTGTTTCCATGCTGTCTCTCTAAACTAAACTAAACTAACAAGGTGAGTTGCATGTGGAAGACACTTGCCGATGAAAAATCTTTCCAATTAGTTTTTTTTTAATCTATTGCCCAATTTAATTATGATTTGTAATGTTTCCTTGCAGGACCATGAGATTTCTATTGATGTCTTAGCCAGTGAAGCGTCCTTCACAAGTAGGCTTCTCTTTATGGACTTCAAGGGCTAAGAGGCTCAGATCCCCAGGCAACACAAAATATCCATTGTGTGGGAAGGAACTACAGATGCTTGGGTTTAAACCAAAGATAGACACAAAATAGCTGGAGTTACTCAGCGGTTCACACAGCATCTCTGGAGAAAAGGAATAGAAACATAGAAAATAGGTGCTGGCCCTTCGAGCCAGCACCGCCATTCAATGTAATCATGGCTGATCATCCAAAATCATCTAACTCGCTACATCTAACTCGCTCTTGAAAACATCCAGTGAATTGGCCTCCACTGCCTTCTTGTGGCAGAGAATTCCACAGATTCACAACTCTCTGGGTGAAAAAGTTTTTCTTCATCTCAGCCCTAAATGGCCTACCCCTTATTCTTAATCTGTGACTGCTGGTTCTGGACTCCCCCAACATCGGGACCATTTTTCCTGCATCTAGCCTGTCCAATCTCTTAAGAATTTTATATGTTTTTATAAGATCCCCTCACATTCTTCTAAATTCCAGTGAATACAAGCCCAGTTGATCCATTCTTTCATCATTTGTCAGTCCCGCTATCCCGGGAATCAACCAGGTGAACCTATCCTGCACTCCCTCAATTGCAAGAATGTCCCTCCCCAAATTAGGAGAGCGAACCTGCACACAATACTCCAGGTGTGGTCTCACCAGAGCATTGTACAACTGCTCCCATACTCAAATCCTCTCGCTATGAAGGCCAACATGCCATTAGCTTTCTTCACTGCCTGCTGTACCTGCATGCTTACTTTCAGTGACTGATGTACAAGCACACTCAGGTTTCATTGCATCTCCCCTTTTCCTAATCTGACACCATTCAGAAAATAATCTGCCTTCTTGTTCTTGCCACCAAAGTGGATAACCTCACATTTATCCAAATTATACTGCATCTGCCATGCATCTGCCCACTCACCCAACCTATCAGGTCACCCTGCAGGCTCATAGCTCCTCGCAGCTCACACTGCCACCCAGCTTTGTGTCATCCGCAAATTTGGAAATGTTACATTTAATTCCTTCGTCTAAATCTTTAATATATATTTTAAATAACTGTGGTCCCAGCACAATATATATTAATGATTTAGACAAAGTAATTAAACAGGTAATGTTTCGGGCCGAGCCCCCTATTTTCTGTGAGGAATCTTCTGCCAACTTATTGATTTATTTGTATTACAATGTAAAATCTGCACTGTGGCGAATGTATACCAAAATATCCAATCATTGTTCAGGTATTATTGCAATGTAAATTTCATGTAGATTTCTAACCTTCTCCAATAATACCTGTGGATCCCATCTCAATCAAATGCACACAATTTGCCGTTCTCTAAAGATTTTTGCCACAAATATATATGGAAAGACCACCACCATCACAGGCGCAGTTCGGGGGTATGCGTGTAATACTTCGTGCAGCGAAGGACCCCTCGCTAGGTTTCTTTCCGAGACAGGAATATGTTTGGAACTTTTCCAATAAAAATAATTATGATCAAAAGGAGATCATATAGCAAACTTTGGAAACCAGAATTGGTATCGCAAATCAAAACAATCCGAAAGGCTCAGATGTTTATCATTATGAAAATGTTCTTCCAGATTTAACATCATATTCAAGTTTGCCAAATCTTCATCAAAAGAAGTTTAAAATGCTCTAGATGATGCATCCTGAAAAATATGCAACAATCTGCTTCGCCATCATTTATTTCTGGACTAAGGAGCACCTAAAGAGCTGATCCTCCCGTGCCATTGTCACTTCGCTAAAAGTGGAGGGTAAAGCTTACTTCTGATAATAAGCAGTCATATTTTTTGATTTTTCACATAATGTTGGGACAGCAGGTGATCAGATAATTTGCCATTTGTACAGTAAATTGTGGCAAATTCCTATTGCTTAAATTGCTCACAATTTTATTATTTGCTGTTATCTATATAACTAAAAGTCTCATCTTGACCACTTCCTGTCTGCGCTGTATATTGATTTTAGAAAAAAAAACGCTACCTTATATCGCTATGAATTTCAGCCATCTTACTCACAGTCCTCCTCCGCTGAGGCAGCCCCGAGGATTTTTCCGATCGAAGTAAAATAAAAAAGTTATGAGTGTTTAAAAAATCTTGAGATCAGCTGATTGGTCCTCTCGCCTGTCAATCACCATGATGAAGGTAACGCCCCTTCTGGGGGGCTGGAGGCAGGACTATAAAATCCCAGATGCCTGGACATCAGTCAGTCACTCTGGAAGATCGCGAGGGAGAGGCCACGACTGTGATTCTAAGCTGTGAATCAACTGGACTGTGAGTGTGCAATGTACTTGCAATAAATGAATTGTTAGCCCTTAATGGAAAATGCAATGAGCTGTTTGGCCTGTCCTGTGCTTGAAACTGCAATGGAAATGGAAATGAAATGAAAATGCAATGAGCTGTTTGGCCTGCCCTGTGCTTGAAACTGCAATGGAAATGGAAATGAAATGAAAATGCAATGAGCTGTTTGGCCTGCCCTGTGCTTGAAACTGCAATGGAAATGGAAATGAAATGAAAATGCAATGAGCTGTTTGGCCTTCCCTGTGCTTGAAACTGCAATGGAAATGGAAATGGAATGAAAATGCAATGAGCTGTTTGATCTGCCCTGTGCTTGAAACTGCAATGGAAATGGAAATGAAATGAAAATGCAATGAGCTGTTTGGCCTGCCCTGTGCTTGAAACTGCAATGGAAATGGAAATGAAATGAAAATGCAATGAGTTGTTTGGCCTGCCCTGTGCTTGAAACTGCAATGGAAATGGAAATGAAATGAAAATGCAATGAGCTGTTTGGCCTGCCCTGTGCTTGAAACTGCAATGGAAATGGTAATGAAATGAAAATGCAATGAGCTGTTTGGCCTGCCCTATGCTTGAAACTGCAATGGAAATGGAAATTAAATGAAAATGCAATTAGCTGTTTGGCCTGCCCTGTGCTTGAAACTGCAATGGAAATGGAAATGAAATGAAAATGCAATGAGCTGTTTGGCCTGCCCAGTGCTTGAAACTGCAATGGAAATGGAAATGAAATGAAAATGCAATGAGCTGTTTGGCTTGCCCTGTGCTTGAAACTGCAATGGAAATGGAAATGAAATGAAAATGCAATTAGCTGTTTGTCCTGCCCTGTGCTTGAAACTGTAATGAAAATGGAAATGAAATAAAAATGCAATGAGCTATTTGGCCTGTCCTGTGCTTGAAATTGAAATGGAAATGAAATTAAATGAGTTGTTTGGCCTGCCAGAAACCACAAATTTTGGCCTACAATGCCCCTATTAGCCGAGAAACCAGTCCCTTTTGCCCAAAATGCCCATATTAGCATTTATGGAGGAGCATTTTGGCACAAAAGGCCCGTGCCAGGCCATGAAATGTCCAGAAAAAAGTGCCTTTCACTGAGATTTCACTGTGATTTTTTTTTAAGGAGCCCCATCGGTCCATCACACCTGTACTAGCTCAGGAGGAGTCTCTTTGCCCCATCAGTAAGTATTCTCCCTGCAAGTATTAAACCTCACCCCAGTATTTTTCTCCCTCCCTTCATTGGCTCCCTGTGAGATCCAGGCCAGGATAGACTTTCCTCCTTCAATGCTGTGGTCTGCAGAAAAAAGATGAAAAATGTCTAAAATTGATTCTCCACCCCCTCCCCTTCTCTCCCACAGAGTCTCTCATCTGTTTTGGGCAGAATTTCTGGCAGTTTCTGAGCTGGCAGCCCACCAGGCCTGAGTGACTGAGCTGCCAGCCCACCAGGCCTGAGGGACTGAGCTGCCAGCCCACCAGGCCTGAGTGACTGAGCTGCCAGCCCACCAGGCCTGAGTGACTGAGCTGCCAGCCCACCAGGCCTGAGTGACTGACCTGCCAGCCCACCAGGCCTGAGTGACTGAGCTGCCAGCCCACCAGGCCTGAGTGACTGAGCTGCCAGCCCACCAGGCCTGAGTGACTGAGCTGCCAGCCCAAGAATTCATTCAGCCCACAATGTACATACTAGCCCTCTGGAAACCAGTCCCTTCAGCCCAAAACACCCATACTAGCGCTCCAGAACACCCCCCCCCCCCCCACTGGCCACCAATATTGGAATTGGTGGAGAGGTGGAATATTGCATTGGGGGACCAGCCCTCCCGTGTGAACATGGGACCCAACGGGTCCCACTTAGTCTAGTAATTAATTTAAATCTTGTGTTCACTGTTTAAACTTCATATAGTGGAAATATGACTGTATTGGAAATGTTTTAAGATCAATTCTTTTTTTCATCTGCGAGAGACAACAGCTCAATGAACAACTTGACAAAGCCTTGAAACTTCAAATATGTACTGATCACAGCAAAACAATTCTGAATATTCAGCATTATCTCAGCCAAGGACATCATAATGTTTTGGTACATGGTTTAGCAGTGCAATATTTTGTCCTTTTTTTTACATGCATCAGAGATAATAGCCAAAACTATCATTCTTTTTAATCCTTATGTTCAATTTATAGATTATAGTTTTGCTCATCTATGCAAAATATTCCTACTATAGGCTTAAGTATCTTATTTCTACTGTGTGCTAATGTTCTGAATGACAACCTTTCAGAAAGGCCTGAGGTGTTTTATGCAGTTTTTGACAACCATTATAAAATAAAAGTGACAGACAGCTTGAAACAAATCTAAACCTTAATGGCATTTGTTATTTACGACAACATAAAATTGTGGAAATGTACATCAAGACTGAAAATGTGCTTCATTAATAGTGCATTCTAATGCTTTTTAAATTGACTTTCTTTTTGACTTAACACAAATCAATGGTTGTTCAAAATATTTACGATCATATGCTTGCACGTCAGATAAGTTATAGAAAATATTTCAGCACTGTCTCTCCCACTGTGTGTGTAGCAAACCATAATTGAGTACCAGTTTGCATGATTGGCGCAAATCTCCAAAAAGGTCAAATTCTGTTCAGGCTCTGTTAGTATTTTAATGAGAATTTTAATATGTCAGGCATTTCGCTCACAACAGTGGTAACCGCATAGAACTAATAAGCTACCCTGGTTAAATGATCTTCGGGGGATGGATATTTCAGCTAATTTGATCAATTACTTTGTGTTACAGGGGTCCCCAGATGACACAGAAGCCAGAGTACACACTTTGGCAGTTGACGAATCAGTGCCGTCAACACATACTGTCAAGGTAATGAACGCTCTTCTCCTTGTCATTTTTCTTCTTTGTCTTTTAAAGCAGAGTAACATCGATTTGGCCCTAGAGAGATTTAAGATGTGTTTCATTTGTATGTTATGTAGTTAAATGCTGAATGAAACTGTTACATTCCCAGCTAACTGGATAGTTAGAAACAAATGCTTCCTTGCTGCATTTGCTCAGTGTTGATTGTGGCAGACTGAATAAGCATTTCCAATGTATTTGGTGCAAAAACAGTCTCTTAATTTAGACCAATTTAACTGTAATCAACAACAACATGTGCATTGCTATACAAATAAACATTTATAATGCACAACAAATGTTAGGTAATCTGCCTTTTACTGTATATATTTGTAAGCAAAATTTGCTCTACCGCACCACTTCCCCCCAACCCAACCATTTATTAAGATGTCTAATAGTCCATAGATCCTATGCATGACATATGATACACAGTTCCCATTAAGAGATGGATATGGCCACTCCAGCTTTCCTAGGATGCATCCTTTCGTCTTGTTTTGCTTTGCCTGTTCCTCACAGATCAAGAATTTATCATGGGTATCCTATCATCTACAACACGGTTATGTCTGTTCAACTCAATAAGAAGTAGTTAAAAGTACTTCTCCAGCATTTATCATGAAAGAAAGAGTATCCCATGGTACTTACGAGGACAGGAGGTAGGTGAACTAGTGGACAGGGGGAAAGTTAGATGGGGGAGAGATTGAAGATGCAGCCAGATAAATTGATTTCTTGGAGATGTTTGAAGGGAGGGAGGTAGAAAGACAAAATAGTTGAATGAAAGAATTCCCAGAGGGCAAGTGAATGATGTGTTGAAATGTTAGATGCATTAGACAATTACTAATCTGGAGCCAGAGGGATGTAAGGTGCAGCAAAGACTTACAACATCAGGTGATTGTTCAGGTCAGATTATGGAGTGATTTGGTGATCAGCTGAGGATTTTAAACAGTTTCAGGAGAGTGAGTTTTGGCTGAAAGATATATAGAATCAAACAGCATACAGACAGCCCCTACGGCCCAACTTGCCCGTGCCAACCAGGATGCCCCATCTTCACTAGACCCATCTGCCTGTGTTTGGCCCATATGCCTCTAAACCTTTCCTATCCATGTACCTGTTCAAATGTATTTTCAATGTTCTTATAGTATCTGTCTTAACTACCTCTTCTAGCAGCTTGTGTACTTGCAACCCTTTGTGTGAAAATGTTGTCCCTCAGGTCCCTATTAAATCTTTCTCGTCTTACCTGAAACCTACATCCCCTGGTTCTTGATTCTCCTACTCTGGGTAAAAGACTCTGCATTTACCCTATCTATTCCCCTCATGATCTTATATGCCTCTTTAAGAATACTTCTCATTCTCCTGCGCTCGAAGGAATAAAGTCCTAGCCCGTCCAACCTCCCCTATAGCTCAGGTCCTCAAGTCCTGGCAACATTGTTGTGAATCTTCTCTGCACTCTTTCCAGCTTAACTACATCCTTCCAATAGCAGGGTGACCAAAACCTAACATAATATTGCAACTGTGGCCTCACCAACATCTTGTACAACTGTAACATAACATCCCAACTTCTATACTCAATACATAATAAAGGAACTGCAGATGCTGGTTTATACCAAAGATGGAAACAAAATGCTGGAGTAATTTAGTGGGTCAGGCAACATCACTGGAGAAAATGGATAGGTGAGGTTTCGGGTTGGGATGTTGGCTAGAGATGATATCAACCCAAGAGGGATACATCGTAAGTTCCTCCTCGCCATTTGTTGGACACCACAGTTGGTCATCTCTTAGCTGAGGTTTGGAAGGTGGAACTACTCCAGGTTAAAAAGGAAATGTTTACCAAAACATCAGACAAACCAAATCATCAATCAAATACAGTTTCATATAACAAGATCGTGCAATATTCTGACTATACCTCAATTATTAGAATTGCAGTTAATAAAATATATGTGTTTGCCTTTCATTGTGTTTTAGTCTGTTCACCCAGTCTTTATATTGTTTGAACTCTGAAAATAATTTTGAGCTGATGGTTAAATTCATGTCATTGATCAGCTAAAAGTAACTCTCCTTATAAACAAAGTTTTTACATTACAATCTCTGACCTTGGTGTATAACTTATATTTTCTTAACAAATTTAAGTCTAATGCAGCGCTGGATACAATTAATGAAGAACAAACTGGATCAGTTTTCTCCAATTTACATTCTGCTTTCGATAAACAAGCTGACCTGCTGCAGGACAAGTTTACAAGTAATTCCTCTTCACAAATAGCTGAACAGGGTATGTACAGTCCATCACCAACAGCTCTCACTGGGGAAATCTCATACTTTACATTTAGAGGTCCTGAGATGTACAAACATCATTTTTGATTTGTATGCATTTTGTTTAGGAAATTGGATTTAATTTCTGTATATCTACCCTCCTTTTATGTATTGCATTAGGAGTTTTCTGTAGTGGCATTTAGTTTTAATTATAACATCTGCCTTGGGTAGGAATCCATGTAGGTTGTAAAAAGAAAAGTCCATTCATTTCATCAACTTTTCCAACGTTTTGATTTGCATCCCATCTGCAATGGTTGACATCATCATCATCATCATCACTTCTTTTTAAAAACACTTTGGTCCTTCAGCTCGTGTTAACAATGACTCTAACACAAACTTTCTTTCTTTGCCATAAACATATCACTCCTAAGCATGGAGACAATCTTTTCTTCAAATCCCTGCTCAAACACTCTGGAAATTGTTTTGCCCAATCCAAAGCACCAACAGTCTTCACTAACATTATTCCTTACGATTGATTCATTATTTTACTTTGGAGTCACGTGAGTGACTACGTGAAGAAGGGACGTCAGGCCACATGCGCGTCATTACGTCTACCGCATTGCGCTACGTCGGTCTGGCAGGGCGCTGCTCCTGCCAACGGTAAGTTCAAACCCCAAGGTAAGTTTTAAACTTACTTTCAGGTTATGTTTTTCTTTTGCATGATTCCCTGTTTTCAGGGTTTTTCCTGCGGAAGTTCGGGGCGAAGTCCGGGCAGCCGCGGGGGAACCTTCATGGACCGCGGGCAACCCCAGTCACTGACCAGAGGGAATCCCGGTCATGACCTCGGGGAATCCCGGAAACGGTCCGCGGGAACCCGCTACGGAGACTGCGGGAATGCAGTACGACAGTGGTCAAAATTAGTTTTTTGAGACGCTTGATGGAGCCAGCGGCTTCAGACTGGTGCCAGTAGCACCTAGGCACCCGCTTGGAGGGTAGCCACGATATAATATCTCCCAGAGCAGGGGAGCATTGGGAGAGGCCCCGTTGACTCAAACAAGTCGGTCCAGGAGGATTCCTGATGGAGAGGATCCCCTCCTTCATGGGTAACGTCTTTGAACATTCAGACCCACATGGAGCACCTGATGGAGAGATGCTCCACAATGATATACTCCAACGGAG
Source organism: Malacoraja senta (assembly GCA_038087875.1). Taxonomy (NCBI): domain Eukaryota; kingdom Metazoa; phylum Chordata; class Chondrichthyes; order Rajiformes; family Rajidae; genus Malacoraja; species Malacoraja senta. Next base: position 132,444,611 of record CM075977.1, read on the forward strand.
GGAGTTATCACCATGGGTCCCCTTGGGGGGGGGGGCCATGGTAACGGCAGCTGCGCTATGTCTCCCTCTCTGAGGAGGGGAGCATTTGGAGTCAGCTCCTGTCTGACTCGGAGAAAAGGGAAAAAAATAAAAAAATAAATATATATATATATATAAATTTTAAAAAAAATTTAAAATTAAAAAATAAAATAAAAAATCATGATATAGGTCCGTAGAGGGGCCATGTCACCGTAGGTATCCTCAGGGACCTGCTGCTACACTTGTTTTCAGGGCTGCCTACGAATCTCCCTCTCTGTGGAGGGGAGTGCGAGTGGTCAGTGTGTAACTGATTTCAAATTCAAAGTATGTCCGTGGAACATACTGGAACACATGCATATGGCTCTAAGGAAATACTCGCTAACGACTGGGTTACTGCCATGGTCAGAAAAACCAGGAGGGGCCAGAGTTTCCCTTCACGCTACAAGTGCCGGCAGTGAACAGCGCTATCAGGGGTGACATTGGAGGAAATGAAACCAGCCGCCGAATCTCTTCAGGTAAGACTTATCTAACAGATATACCTGGATGAGGAAGCAAAAATTGACGGACTGATCAAGGTACCAACGACGAACAAAGCTTCATCGTATCGGCGATGACACACCCCACGCCTTAACGGCAGTAGCAGTTCACTGAAACAGGTGGCAGCTTGATAGCTGGGCAAGGCTTTTCAGGCAAAGATCCAAACCGGTCAGGACATATGGAATCCTCATACACTACCGTTCCTACTCTCCAATCAAGGACGGGAATAGAACCCACATAAGGGCTGTTGGGCTTACCACAGACCACAGGTAACCACGGAGGTAGGTGGGTTTGGTTCCTCCTAAACATGGGGTAGTGGACCATTTACAAATTGGTATTTACAAATTTTTGTACAAATGAAAGATAACATGAGATTGGGTCATTATTGCACAGTATGCTAGGATGCCAAGCTTGGCTTGGAATTGGGGCCAGAGTTGTCTTTCAAGACAGGCTCAGAATTATGGTCGCAGTGCCTTCCTAGCCAGGCCCAGTGTCATGGCCAGAGTTGTCTTTGTGAGGCAGGCTCAGTATAATGGCCAGGGTCACCTTTCGAGACAGACCCGGGGAAGCTGGCCAGAGTTGTCAACTCACGGGGCACGTATTATGGCAGGCGTGGCCTGTTCATTATGAATGATGGAGGATGTCAGTTTAAAATTGATTTAACTAGCATGTGCAACATAGATTCTTCAGTATATGGAACTTCGTTACTGTCTAACAAACCGTTTCTTTAGGATCTTTATGGCATGCATCTATTTCAAAGTTGAATACGATTCAGGTCCCATTTACAGGGATCCCAGGAGACATTTTGATTTCTGGATGGGGCTATGATAATGGTTATGCATTGCTATGGGCTATTTCAGCTCCCAAGTTATCTACCAAATTACTAAACCGCTGCTGGGACTGCTCAGAGCTCAAAAATCACTTGTTATGGCTTAACTGGACGATATTCTAAACGCTGTTTTTACTAAAATCAACTGTTTTCAGCCGCAACTATATTTAAGAAATTGAGGTTCCTCCAGTTAATTAAGTTGATACCAACTACAGTTATTGGTTATTCGGTATTACCATTAACTATTCATTATCTGTAACTCTGCCCTGGGGCAAGAGATTGGAATCAATAGAAGTCTGTAACAATCTTGTTATCAAGCAGTCTTCTATTCATCAATTGTAAATTGGCAATATAGCAGCTGTGTTTCGGCTGTGCAATTGGTAATGGATCTATGCTTTTACCAGCTGAAGCCACCAAAGCCACAATGGTGGAAGAACAATATTCAGCATTGCTCCAGTAGTTGGTCAACAAATCTTCAGTTATTACTAACTGATGCAAATGCTCTAAGATACGAATGCCATCTCTAGTTATGGAGACGAATGAGATTTGCATGAATTACCAATTTTTCAGTTGTTGGTATCAATTACCTATAGACATTAGGTGCATACTATGGGTAAAGGGTTATTGTGCAGATATGCATGCTCAGTTCCACGTTTATACACTGTGGTGGTGGCATTTGTTTGTCACATGGGTGCAATCAAGCCAAAGTACCCTGTCATATTTACCCAACCTTATTTGGCGTTGGTGTATCATCACGTATAATCAATGACTACACAGAATGGATGTTGGATCACTAGTATTTTATGACATCATGGCTCTATGGAACACCGAATATCGATATGTTTGCATCCAGGCTCTTTCACCAGTTGTAAGACATCTGGCATGACAGTGGCGAGAGATACATTCTCGCTACATGGAGGAATGTTCTTTTATGTCGTTGCTCTATTTTGCTTCATCAGTCGGGTCTTGCAACAAATTCAGCAAGATCCCGCTTCAGGGGTTTTCGTACTGTCTGACTGGCCTATGTAGCCATAGTTTCCCGCAATGTTGGGAACATAGTAGAACCCTATATGGGGTTTCTAAACATAAACTTTGCTGGTTCAGCCTGGGACTCGGGGAACCAGCCTCTGCATGATTAATCAATTCATTGCCGTACAGAATCTGAGAAGACAACCCCTGCGGCTCGGGATGTCAGACCGATCCATGTATGTGCTCACTGCAGTGTGCAGGGATAGCACCAGCAAAACAGTACATTTCCTCTTCAGGACATGGGGAGCGTTTTCTGTTTAAACGCTATGTTACGTATAAATACGGCACGGACACTGACGTCTTAAAGTTCATTTTTCAATGGGCCCTTGACAATAATTAAGTTATAGTCCCATCAACTGTGCCAATGTGCTTCTCATCATATTTGCTGCAGCGAGCGGGACCCAGCTCTGTCGGGTCTCACCCTCTGATTTCAGTTTATTAGGATATCTTTACACAAGTTCTCCCAGATCCAAGTACGGGATTTATATAATGATATATGGACACTGATCTGTTTTGTAGTCAATGCCTTCTGTGTTCTGTTGTGCTGAAGCAAAGCGGGAGTTTCATTGGGGCACTTGAACTTGAACTTGACATTGTGTTAACACTACTTTACCAGGGGGCTCCAGCTATCTCTATCATTGGCTCGGCTCTCACAAGGTAGTATCCCTTTGGCGCTGTCCTCAGCGCAACGGGTCCAGTCATTACATAAATTGCAACTGGACAGGATGGTTATACCTGCTAATAATTTAATATTTTGTGTCTATGATCAGTTATGCAGGGCAGCCAGTGTGTCAGGTCTTAAACTAGTTCTCATGGCATACCCCATGCATCTTCGTTTATGTGTGGTCACACGTTTACAACATTACGTCTAGATCACCTAGAGCCTTAGAGGCTCTCATACTACCTATGTAGTTAGTTACTAAAAACCTCATAAGAAGGTATCAGTTCAGACCACTTCCAGGTGGTTATATGGGGTTCTGGCTCATACAGGAGTAGATACAAATTCTAATTTTCAAATCTCACTCCACCAGGGCTGCTACTACATCAGCAGCAAGGGTTATGTACGGTCCTCTGGACCACTTCCTGCCGACTGCAGGGTGGTCTAGGGAACGAGTTTTCCAAACATTTTATTTTAACCCATTGCCAGACCAGGGGTATTTGCCAACTCTATTTTAGGTTCTATTATATAGTTTCCCCCCAGATGAGAGGGGTTACTATTATTATTATTTGTTCATTTATCAGCATCAGCACGTTTTAAAACTATGTCATGTCTGAATGCATTATTTATGTTTACCCTTACCTGTGGTAAACTGAGGCAGTCGTGATTGTGTGGACTCGTTTTCCATTGCATGAAATCACAGAGCTTTAAAATCTTCACGTAGTCACTCACGTGACTCCGAAGTAAAATAGTAAGATTAAACGAGAACTTATGAGTTTGAAGTTTGATCTGGATTTTATGAGGAGTTACGATGAGCGATTACGTGCCCCCCGCTCCCTCCCTCATATTATCAAGGTCACCTGGTAGTTCCAGTTCTCAATCTTACTATCCTCAGATCTTTTTTCTTTTCTGTGATTTCACACCGCTGCTTTGAAGAATGACGCGCATGCGGCCTGACGTCCCTTCTTCATGTAATCGCTCATCGTAACTCCTCATAAAATCAAGATCAAACTTCAAACTGGTAAGTTCTCATTTAATCTTACTATTCTACCTTATTCATCTTTATCACACTGATTGACAAACAATCCTCATCCGCTTCACTTCCTTGCACCTTGTTCTTGTTCTTTTTACTTAGTCAGCACAATGGTCATCACAATGATCTATGCATATCTATTTCCTCTTCCTCATCTATATTCTTTCCCATCCACAACATTGTTCAGAAATAGGTGGTAAGTGTCCACTTGCTTTATCTCTTCAAAACCTCACTAAACAAAGTGCCACATGAACAGACTATAAGTGTTGCATCCAAACTTAACTTTGTCCAACTAAACATTGGAAAAACCAAAGCTATTTTCTCAGATCCCATTCTAAACTCGCCTCCTTGCACAACTCACTCTCCTTTTATTCACCATTGGCATCTATGTCGCCAGTCATCAAAGTCTTATTGTGGCACACGCTTGAGTACTTTCTTCAGGTGCTCAGGGGTATTTGCAATTGTCATTTATACTTACAGTAGGTATGTTACAATACTTTCAGCAGCGCTGCAATTGTGCCACTGGCCGTGTGCGTGATTTTGGCGCCTTTGAGGGGGGGGCGGGGTTAAAACGCGGGTTTCTCCTACCTTGTCCTGGTTAATATTTCGTTGGAATGCAAACTTTTGCTGAAAAATTGTTCCGACGGGCGTTTTGTGTATTTTTTCTTTTTCTTCGATCGACAATTTCAGCGCTGGAATTATTTAAAAATCAGCTTCGAAAGCTGTCAACGCCGACAACGGGGACGGATTTCACGCACGGTACAGGTAAACGAAAGCAGTTTATTTTTTTGTATAAAAGTGCTTCTTAAGAGGCCTTTAATTCACATTTTTTATGCGAAACGGTGATTCTTTTCCCCGAACTAACGGCAGAATTTTTCATGCCGATACGGGGTTAAATTCACCGCAAATCAACGTTCCACTTGATCGCATTCCAGAAAACCCCACTCGCAAGATGATTTAAATGCCCATTAATTTACAGGTATTAAACATTAAATTCCTTCCATTTGGCCTGTAAATCCATGACAATGAGATAAAAAAATTATGTTATATTGTGAATTCTTGTGTGAATGTTATTTGGACACTTAGGCTATTTAAAAATGTTAATCTATTCTTAAGAAATTGATAGATGTTTAGATCTAGTAATTGAATTTTGTAATTAGCTACAATTAGGTAACTAACTAATTATATGCTTTAATTTTATGTCATCTAAGTAAGATTGTTTCATATTTGTTTCAGAATGCTTCAATCTATAATAACTGAAAATTTCTTTCAGTTCTCTTAATTTTTAAGAAAGTTATGGACTTTTGACTGTCCTCGATCACAGCTTTTGTGTTAAGTCAATGGAAAAGCAATAGGGAACAAGATGCTAATTTCCGAGTATGAAAATGGCCATAAGTTTTTTAATACTGAAGATATGAAAGTGAATTAGGTGTCAAATTAAACTTCTTTTTATGCTTTATCTGATGGGATAAATTACAGACTTGATTTTTTAAATCTCAAAATGTTGTAACATTGCTACTTACAGTATTGTCTGCAGAAATAGTCTGTGTCCTATTATTGGAAATGCTGATTAACTTTAACTGGCATCAGAGATGTGTATCATTGCTCCATAAACAGGTTTTAACTAGTTACCGATGGCAAGAATGAAATGAAAGTGTGGCTAGGGTGGTGTGGGTCTCTGATGACCCTGGCTGTCTTTTTGAGGCATTAACTCTTGTAGATCCCTTCGATGGTGAGGAGATTAGTATCCATGATGGACTAGGCAGTGTTCACCACTTTTTAAAATCTTCTTCATTACTGGGTATTCGAGTCTCAACCCATCAATATGCTCTCTATGACTTACTTTATGATTGCATCAATTTGCTGTGTCCAGGACAATTTTCTGGGTCCAGGACAGATATGCACGCCCAGCAACTAATGTGATGAGTCACTTGCAATTGTTATTAAACATAACTTACAACTATTATGTGCTAAATGGAACAAGGTTTAGCTACTTTAAATTCAAGCACTCAAAGTAATAGATGCTTGTCTTCTCTGCTCCTCCAAAAAATTTAAAATACTCACTCAAGCTTTTGTTAGCATCAAGCCTCATCAGAGAGATTTTTCCCTTCATCAAATCTTCGGTGACAAGCATGTTGAAAAGATAGTCATCCTCAATACTTGAGTAATGACAGATATATTGATTGGATTTGGCTCCAAACCCACGATTAAGACAAATGATTAGCAATCCTCTTTAACCATGGTGCAGATGCTCTAGCGGCCGATTTTTATATCGTTCGAGAAATTAACCCTCTAGCCGCTAAATGGATGAGCATGGTTAAGGGGAATATCTTCGATACGCATGCGAGCTCACTCACAGAGACCTTCAGAGCTTCTTCATAGATAAGTCTTCAAAACACAGTCTTTTGATGAATAAATGCTTTATTGTTGATAGAAAACAGTAAGATACATCCTTTTGTAAATAGCCTTTGTTATTTTGAAAACAATTTCTTCAGAACCAAAACATATTGATAACATAGAGAACATCTCTCCAACATCCATGGGCCAAAAGATGACGATAATTAGAAAAGAATGCGTGTTTATCACAAGATTCGAAACAATCCAAGGTCGGTCTGGCTGGAATCTCCTTACAGACTGGAAAAACACTTTCTGAGTCTCTGTTACATTTGCCGTTTAAAAGTAAAGCTTGCAGCTTCAAAATCAAAGAAATATAATCAATTTCTACTCACAAATCCTGTGATATTGTCTCTTCAAATAAGTCTCGATGCTGTCGATAGACCTCAAGGCCATCTCTGGCCGAGATCTATTATCTTCAGTTCCTCCTGGAACCAGTCCTCTGGCTAAGCCTCTCCGAGAATCTTCTGTCCCAATCTCTGGGACTGGTATTCACCCCTGTGACGGAGGTCTCCTTCGACTTAATCCTCTGTCCCACTCTCTGGGACTGGTATTTAACCCCCCTGCCAGAGGTTTAACCTTCGACTCAATGTAGCGGCCGATTTTTATATCATTCGAGAAATTAACCCTCTAGCCACTAAATGGATGAGCATGGTTAAGGGGAATATCTTCGATACGCATGCGAGCTCACTCACATGGACCTTCAGAGCTTCTTCACAGATAAGTCTTCAAAACACAGTCTTTTGATGAATAAATGCTTTATTGTTGATAGAAAAGTAAGATACATCCAAATCTCTTCCGACGCATTACTACTATCTTCATCGAACTCTAGCGTATTACTTTAAACATTAGAAAACTCCTTGTGTCTCCGTTACACTTCGCATGATCTCCTTTACACCTCGCATGGTCGAAGGGTAAACCTTCTCCATGGTCTCTCCAAACTACACTAAAAATTAAACTTCTGCACAAGCTACATAGCCCAAAACATGCCCAAAAATACGTCATAAATCCCACCCACAATATAACGGGCAGTCTAAAATTTAAAGGCACATGCCATCATCAATGACATGCAAAACAGGCCCAATGGCCACTACAGATGTTACTACCACTCAGTGCCATAAAGTAACACTACAGGCAATCCCATTTACTGTTTTTTTAAATATATTTAATAACTGACGTGCCTGATTTTGTGATTGTCAAACTTTCACCTGGAAGCATTCACTAATCCATTCTGTGGAAAGCAAATTTACACAATTAGCACCCAAAAAACAAATGTTAGATGGTCTTCCTGATTTCTACACATGATTCTCTGCACTATCCCATCAACCCCCTTCCCCCAATCTCAACAATGATTCTCCCTGAACTCTCTTCTCCACATACTTTAAATCAAGTCTTTAGCACTCAAAACCTTGCTCCAATATATATATATATATAATATATATGGACAAAGACCACAGCCTTACAGAGGTGTACAAAATCATGAGAGGAATAGAATGGGTAGATGCACAGAGTCTCTTGCCTAGAGTAGGGAAATTGAGGACCAGAGGACATAGGTTCAAGGTGAAGGGGAAAAGATTTAATAGGAATCTGAGGGGTAACTTTCTCACACAAAGGGTGGTGGGTGTGTGGAACAAGCTGCCAGATGAGGTAGTTGAGGCTGGGACTATCCCAACGTTTAAGAAACAGTTAGACAGATACATGGATAGGACAGGTTTGGAGGGATATGGACCAAGCACAGGCAGGTGGAACTAGTGTAGCTGGGACATTGTTGGCCGGTGTGGGCAAGTTGGGCCGAAGGGCCTGTTTCCACACTGTATCACTCTATGACTCTAAAAACAATGCAGTTTGGAGTATATATGGCCTTATGGATGTTGGGAAGAAGCTGTACCTGAACCTGGACATTACCGTTTTCAGGCATCTATATGTCTTCCAGCCCCTTGAGGAATCCTTTGCACTCCCCAGATCTAAGTTTCACCACCACCTGCAAAATGAGGCCCCTTATCTTACTCTACAAAAAATATCTGAATGATTTGCCTTTTGCTTCAGCCCTTCCCTGCATTAGCCTTGTCTGCCTTTAAAATTCAAGCTTCAAGCTAAAGAACAACATGGCAAAAGAAAACCTCATTGCTCTTGGTATTTCAGTAGCTTTTTTTAATAAATGCTATTTTTTTTAAACACACCCACGTAGCCCTAATCTTAAGTAGTGAAAATTGTTTCGATAATACTAGGATTGACTCCCACTCCCTGAAACATGCTGGAATGTTGATGATATAATTGCAAAACCAGTAGGAAATTATATGCAGATTCATTTCAGAGAGACATTTAGTTTTTTACCTCAATGTAACTAGTGCATTTCAGCATGTAATGTTGCAAATGTTGTACAGTAATGTACAAGAAATATTTTTTTCATCATTCAGAAACTGAAGCAGAATTCCATTTACTAGATAAATTCAAAGGAAATGTGAGAATTGATAATTACAGGTTGATAGACAATAGACAATAAGTACAGGAATAGGCCATTTGGCCCTTCGAGCCAGCTGCGATCACATTCACAGTGATCATGGCTAATCATCCACAAACAGTACCCTGTTCCTGCCTTCTCCCCATATTCCCTGACTATCTTTAAGAGCTCCATCTTGAAAGCATCCAGAGAATTGGTCTCCATTGCCTTCTGAGGCAGAGAATTCCATAGATTCACAACCCTCCGTGTGAAAAAGTTTTTCATCTTCGTTCTAAATGGCTTACTTATTCTTATTCTTATTCTTACCCTTATTCTTAAACTGTGGCCCCTGGTTCTGGACTCCCCCAACATCGGGAACATAGAGTAGATCTGTCATGCAGAACGCATATAGTTTACAACCTGCTGGTTTTAATTCTGCTTTCTGCTTTCTCTGATTCCCCCTTTATGTTTTCTCCCCACAACCACCCTCACTATATAAATTCCTGCACTTATGCCAAAATCTTTCTGCACCTTTCCATTTAAATCATTAACAAAATAAACTAAAGATTCTGAGGAATATTAGCCGTCCTGTACCTGTCATGCTGCTGCAAGCAAGATTTTATTGTATTGTACCTCACTGTAATTGTCCATTTGACAGTAAACTCGACTTGGCAGTCAGTCATCATCCCTAATATTTCAGTGAAATGCCATTGACCAAATCACAACCACCCTCCCCCCATCCTCTCATATTTGCAAGAAGGTTGCAATGTAGATTATCCTGCTAATCTACTGGCCTGTGAAAGAGGGGATAAATGCAGAGAGGCTCCTCTCTATGGGAAGATGAGATAATTTACAATTGATTTTAGTTGTGACGGGAAATGATCGAGAAACCCAAAGGGAAGAGCAGAAATCCAAAGTAGCGAACAGTCATTTGAGATGGGGATGGAGGCCATGATTGGGAGGGAGATGAGAAACCATGATGAGGAAGAGAGTGAGACAGTGACTCTCTCCCATCTCAGTCAATGGCTCTCTTCCTCCCCAGCCAACCATCTTTTTCACCTCATTGCTTATCTAATGACCTACCATTTCTACCCTTTTTTGAGACTGTGTCCTCTCAGGGAAATGTCTTCCCTACTCCAACCCTGTTGAGCCTTCTAGAAATGCATCACCTAATTCAATTTCCCCAATTCATCTCTGTTCATTTTGCAGACCCACCTTTCCTAGAATATCAATACGAACAGCAGTCCATTGAATCTTAGCTGCATTCCCTTGATAGCAACGACATTCTTTTTTAGGTCTCACCAAGGCCCCATATAACTGTGATGAAACACTTTTACTCTGGTACTCAACATTTTTGCAATGAAGGCCAAAATATCCATGGCCTTCCTGATTGGCTATTTCACCTGCATTTTAGAATTCAGTGACATGAATAAGGGCAATGGGGTTCCGTAGAACTTGGGTCTGAAACGTTATGAATTTAATTATAATAAACATAATTACAATGGTATGATGATAGGATTGACTGAAGTGGACTGGAATGCAGGTCACAAGCAGTGGCAGACATTTAGAGAGATTTCATAAAGCTCAGCAAAGTTATTTTCCAGCGAGAAAGAAAGGCACAATGGGAAGGATGCAGCATCCGTGGTTAACTAAGTGAAAGTGACAGGAAAGGCCAACAACATTATGACAATTAGTGGTGGGCCAGAGGATTGAGAAATATTTGGAAACAAATAAAAAATGGCTAGACAAAAAAATGTAAAGGGGCAAGATGAAGTATAGAGTAAACTAGTAAATTATATAAGAATACAAAACAAGTGCTTTGATAGGTATATAAAACGGAAGAGAATAGCTAATGCAAATTTTGATCCCTTTGAAAATCAGACTGAAGTAGAGAGGCGGCAGAAATTCCAAATGATCAACGTGGACAGTCTAGATAATAGAAGACAATATAATCATCCCGATATTAATAGGTGGTAGTCAAGGAGCTTTTAGGGAGGTAGGATCTTGCAGTGATCTCTGTTACTGGAGGAAAAAATAGAGAAACTAATGGCCAAACACCAACAAGTGCCCAGGACCTAATGGTCGACATCCGAGGGTAATAAATGTAGTGGTTGCAGAGATAGTGAATATATTGTTTGTCATTCACCTTGAATTCTGGGGAGGTGCCAGAGGATTGATCATTGCAAAAGTAATGCTCTTATTCAAGAAAAAATAATAGAAAGCCAGAAACTGTAAGCCAATTGATTGAGCATTCATCGTTGGGAAAATGGTGGAACCCTATAATAGCAGGACATCGAGCTGCAAGGGAACCTTGACCATGTTATCCCTGAAGCAACCATTGTTGGATATTCCCTAGCAATTTGATCTCCTCAACATAACACCAGGACTGGATCCCTTTTAGTCAAACTTCATAATTGCCCTTGCACCTTTCTGGCCTCCACCACATGCAATGCACTAGCCCCTCTCCCCCTTTCCCAATTTCCATCTCTCTCATATTGCTTGCCTAAGTTGGAAACATCGTCACCTTCTACTGTCACATCAGTAAGTCCTTGTCCTTGCCCCCTTACTGTCCATCAGTGGCTCTTCCCATTAACTGTCCTTTACTGAACCCCAATACTCTGCTCCTCCAATAATCCATTAACATACTGTAGATGACCACAATGCACAACCACATTACAGGCTTTCTCCAGCCACAATTCCCACTTTGAATCCAAGCTTGCAGGGGTGCACTGGCACATTTTTGAAGAATGAACTTTTGAAGAAGAATCCCTGTTGTGACAGCACTTCACTCCCACAAATCTGCAATGAAGGATCAGTCTGGATAACCCATCCCGCCTTTGGAGGCACCTACATTTCTAGGCCATTAATTTTCAGATCACCCAATTTATAATTTGACTTCATGATAACAATTCGTATCAGCCAAGTTCAGGACCAGCATTCGCATCTTTGAATCGGAAAATCCCAGGTTCAAACTCAGCCTCACGATTTGAGAATATATTGTTGGCTGATATTTCAATGCAATATTGAGAAAAAGGTCCATTATCAGAAATGCTGTTGTTCCAATGCAACATTAAGCTGGACCCTCAGCGATTTGTAGAGAGGTACCGGGCTCGCACATCACATTCCTAACGATGAGCAAGGCAATTCCAAATCATCATTCCTCCCTCAATTAGTGCCATTGAAAACGGAACCTTTAGCTCATTATTCTTGTCTATGCATAAATTGTCTCCTGACTATAGAACAACCATCTGCATTCAAAAGATATTTATTAGTTGAGATTCACTTTAAAATCACCTCTTCCATTTTTTATAACAACGGTTATTAATAGGACCTTGAATTTAATTTTAGGCATAAATATCCTCATCACATGTTAAACCACAAAACCTTGAGAAAACAATCAAGTGCTGAAAAACAAAACTGATATCTTCAAAAAACATTCAACTGAGAAACACATTTGAGGAATGTCACATGACTGGGCAATCTGTAACTTTGTAAATATAATTGTTTTTTCATGGATGCTGAATTACTTGTTCAGTATTTCCAGTGTTTTCTGTTTTTATGGCAGTTGCATTAAACTTTGTTATAGGTACTGAAGGGAAACTAAAGTAAGTGGCTGATTATTCATTATTTGTCTGGTTAGGTGTTATCTTACATAACTAAAACTCTGATCTTGTGCTCTTCCAGTTTTGTGTTTTTTCTATTAGCACAAAATGGTATGCGATAGCGTTATGATTTTTCGCTACCTTACTCCTGTGCTACAACGGCAACACGTTTTGTTCCGATGGGTGGCGGTGGGGCCTCGCGTCGGCCGTGAGGCCTTGCGGTGGGGGCCTTGCCGAATTTCAAAATCCGCGGAGAAATCTATCTCTTCCTCTTATTTGAGTTTTTTCCTGTCTCATGTCTGGCGAGGGAGGATATTGCTAGGTCTGGAAGGTTTGAGTTATCAGAAGAGACGAGATAGGCTGAGGCCTTTCTTTTCCTGAGCATTGGGATAGAATTACAATGTTTAAAAGACACTCAGATAGGTAGATGGATAGACAAGGTTTGGAGGGCTAAGGGGTGAAATGGAACTGGCTCTGGTCGGAATGGACAAGTTAGGCCAAACGGCCTGTTTCTGTGCTGTGAAACACTGTATAAAAATGTCACCATAAGCAGCTTAGCCAAGGGCCCTCTTGTATGACTGTTTTCACTGCCATGAATTTGCTTATTGTGCAAAATGCTATAGGTTTACCACATCACTATTTTGTTCTCTTTCTATCCCCTGCTCATCAATTGTAAAGTGCTTTCAGATGCTTGCCTGCAAAGTGGTTACTGCAAGTTATTGAAAACTACTTTCTTGATTTTCAACCTTTGTATGATTCTAAATTTGATAAAGAGTCAAATGTTATTTTCAATTTATCATTTACTCATTCTTTACTTTGTAGAACAGTAATGACTGTATGTTTACAGATTGTAGTGAACATGGCAGAACAAGAAGAGCTCTTGCAGGATTGGATGCATCACTAATATTGAGACCGACAAACCCTTTTGCATTTAACCTATTAAAGGAAGAGTATATCAGAATATACACAATGATTACTGAATTCAAAGATTCCATTATCAATTTTTTTCTTGGAAAAGGTAAGAGCTGAGTAATATCTAACACTTTCCAATCATGTGAAGCACTGCCTTTAATGTCCATAGGATTAAGCAGAAATAAATCAGCTTGTTGTCCCAGTACCCTAGTAAACAATGGAGGAAATGTGCATTATGTAGAGTTGTGGTGCTACTTATAGAACCTGCACCATGAAAAGTTACATGGCAGGAACCTGAGATTCTTCCGTGGCCAGTTTTTGAGTGGCCTTTATATATCTGAAATGGATATATATGTATAACACATTGTGTAGTGGACAATGCGACAACACTGATTAGATCCTAGAATTGTCTGTTTGCAGATGAATATTCAAACTCTTGCTCTTTATTAATCTGACACAGTTGACCAATGGAAAGGCCCCTCCATCATTCATAAAAACCTATGCACTGGTCACATGGGAGCTGTGGTAATGCCTTCATTCTCTTATGGTTTTCTGTGGCAGGCAGAAGAGTTGTGGAAGAAGTGTGTAGACTTGTGGAAGTCTGCAGATCTACTTGAAGCCTTGCTACCAATTGTATGACAAGCAGCTGAAAGGGTCAGCTAAGATAGCCTCCAGTTGTCCATATTGTCAGTAAAGAACCGATCTAAGTGGAATATCCCAATTCCTCATTCAACAGGAAGCCCTTTTTTTTTAGAGATACAGCACGGAAACAGGCCCTTCCGCCCACCCAGTCTGCGCTGACCAGCGATCCCTGCACATTAACACTATCCTACACACACTCGGGACAATTTACACATACACCAAGCCATTTAACCTACATACCTGTACGTCTTTGGAATGTGGGAGGAAACCGAAGATCTCTGAGAAAACCCACGCAGATGACGGGGAGAACGTACAAACTCCGTACAGACAGCACCCATAGTCGGGATCAACCCGGGACCCTGATGCTGCAAGCGTTGTAAGGACAGCAACTCTACCGCTGCACCTCTCTGCCGCCCCATGATGTTCACTTGGACAGAATTCTGATACAAAGCCACCACGTAATAAGCTTTCCATATCGAATTTATACTTGAAATCATGCCATATTGCTTATAAATGAAGCCAGGATTTTGCCATGAATGCCATGTGCCTTTTCATGCCTTTTTTGATGATTTCACCAAGATAATGCCTTTTTCACGATCGAGTGCCTAAATCAGCCTTTTTGTGCCGTTTTGCTAAAAGGTCATGCTATTTTCTCTGATTGTACCATGATTATAATGACGTTTTCTATTTTAACACGTTAATATTAATGTTATTATTAACGTGTTAACATAGTATAACTTACAAGAAAATTTCCACCACCGGGGTCAGTCGTTCATTCGTTCGTGTCTCTGCCCGCTGGTTCAGTCTTCTCCAAGATCTATTTAAGGAAGAACTGCAGATGCTGGAAAAATCGAAGGAAGACAAAAAATGCTGGAGAAACTCAGCGGGTGAGGCAGCATCTATGGAGAGAAGGAATAGACAATGTTTAGGGTCGAGATCCTTCTTCAGACTGATGTGGGGGGGGGCGGGAAAAAGAAAGGAAGAGGCGGAGACAGTAGGACTAGAAGGAGAGCTGGGAAGGGTGAGGGGGAGGAGGGAGAACATAAGGGCTATCTAAAATTTGAAAAGTTAATGTTGATACCGCTGGGACTACACAAGCGAAATACCCAAGCTTGTCTCCTCACCACATTTACTGCTGGCTCCAGCTGCAAATCTGAGTTTCCGAGTGATCTGTGCAAGGCATTCATTGATGCTGGAATTCCACTGTGGAAATTGGAAAACAAATCTCACACAGGTTTTTTTTTAGAGAAATACACTGAGGAACATATACCAAGCGAGTCATCATTATGAAGAAATTATGTTGATAGCAACTTCAACATTGTTGTGCAGAAAATTAGAGATGAAGTTGCATGCAACAAAATATGGATCTCAATAGACGAGACAACCGATACTGTGGGTAGATATGTTGCCAATGTGGTCATCGGTACACTGGAGGCAGGTCAACCATCTAAGGAGTATTTGCTTCCAATTTTGAAAACTTCCCACAAGCTATCACTTCCCTTGAGAAACGTGGCGAAACATTAGTGAATAACTTGCAGGTTTTCAACAAAGTAACTGACGATATCCGTAAAATTCCTGGCGATGTAGGTAAAGGCATACAAGGAAAATGTTAGAGTGATTTTAGCTAACAAAGATCTTGAAGAAATACAAAACATAGCTAAAGTTCTCAAAGGTAGTTGTAATGCACAAGATATCGACATGAATATAGTCTGTAGCTTGTTTCGGGTATGCACCAGTGACCTCAGCTGAGATAGAAAGAAGTTTTACACAACTGAAGCATACTCTGCCTGACAGATGGCATAGTTTAACATCAGATAATTTGAAACAAATGCTAGCAATTATGTGCAACCAGGGAACTTTGGTCATTTAATGTAGAATACCTTTATATTATCATTTTTAGCCATATTTTGGTGGTGGAAATACATGCACTTCTTGTTATGCCTTTTGGTGGAAATACATAATGTCTTGTTATGCTTTTTTTGTCAATAAATGCCTTTTTCGTGCCTTTTTTGTAATTTTATAATGCCTTTTTGCCTCCCTATTTCAGAGTTTTTTAGTACCTAAACATCCTGGCTCTACTTATAAACATGCATAACTCATCGTCCATTCATTGCCTTATCTCCATATGCCCTTATTTTTCCCGGGTTTAGAAAGACTACTGCCCTCATTAGAGTTCACTCGAATGGGAAATATGTGGTGCTTCAATGATCCCTTTGGGACAAATGGATAGGAGAGGACTTTGTGCTATTCCCCCACAGTGGCGCATTACTAATCAATCGAAGAAGAGATTGTTTTACACCATGTGTCCTTTGAGCATGGTAATAAAACGTTGATTGCATGAGAGAAGTTTGGCCTGTCATAGCTGTGCATAAGCATAAGGTGGCTCCTACTTGTCTGCTTTTGAAGCTGCATGCATCAGGCAATGGATTATTATTGGGCTGTATGATGGTGAATGAAGCTGACAGCTCTGTGATGCTAGAAATAATGTGCTTTAAGATCTGCACAAAACATGTGTCTTGGTGCTGGGCTCCTACATGGTGCCTAACATTCAATGTAGACGTTCTTGAAGGCTTCCCAGTACATGAATCATTTTATTATTCATGGCAATCAGCTTCTGTACATCACCCGATAGAATATTCATCTGAGTCACTGCAGCAAAACTCATGTGTAACCTTGCCTCAAGTGTGCATTTGTACAATTCCCATATCTGTGTTTTCCTCTAATAAATGGATAACTCATTTATTACAGAATAACTCTAAACTGAATACCTGGGAGTGTGAAATTGTTATATATTTACATCTGGATCATCGCTGTCTTCTTGCTCTTCCTCCACTACTGGGCCAGGATGTGGTTCTCAAACATCTGCAATTAAAGAAAAATTTTCACTCTGTTTCTCTCACCACAGATTCTCCCTAACCTGCTGAGATTCTCCACCTTTTGCTGTCTTTATTGCAAATTTCCAGGAGCCACAGCTTTTATTTTGCTTTTTGACTTCACACTATGATGTGTCGCTATTTATCTTCAAGCTCTAAGTCACTCTATGTGGCTCGGGCCAACCTTGGAGGTGTATCTATTGTATAAATTGAAAACGATATGAAAATTACATGTTTTATGAAATCTGAACGCTGCATAAAGTAAATATTTGGATTGATCTCTAAATTCTTTCACCAAATTGACTGAACTTCTGCCATTGTAATTCATGTATTTCATGTACATTGTTGACTAGAGTTGTACCTAATTCTAGTATTTATTATTCTGTGTTTTACTCCAAAGTGGATCTAAGTGTATTAATTCCTGAGGTATGAAATTCATCATAAATGTGATGCTTTCTTTATCAGTTTCAAAACAATTTTTTGGTAGATAAAGTTCTCAGTTAATATGTCAGTGAAAGCTGGTCGTGTGGGAGATGTTCTACTACTGCCATGATTACAGAAAACATCAAACAAAACAATTTATAACATCCTTTAATCATTGCAGAAATGATCCCTGCTGCTCAGGCATTTCAGGAGATTGCGGTTGTGAGATACTGCCCAGACGTGGATATCTTAGCCCAGGTCCGCATCATGGGCAGTAGCAGTCAGTGTATCCTAACTGAAGTCTTGACAGGTAGGAGTATAGTGTGGCATAAAGCCATAGGAGCAGTGCCTAGAGGAAGAATCTGCCAAGGATGCCTCCCTCATTGCTGCTTACTGTAATCACACATCATTTATTGCCAATGAAAGCTACTAAGATACAGTTCAAGGATTTGGGTTTGCAGTTTGTTATATCTGTGTCATTACATTCCAATAGATCAAAACCTGGGTTAAATTGATCTTTAAAACAACATATCCATTAATTGAAAGCAATTGAATTTAATTAGGATGTTTAATCATTTGGGGAAATTCTATGATTTTGATATAACAATTACATTTTGAAAAATGAGCAGATCTTTCTTGGATTACAGCCTGCAGCATTGTGCACAACTGTTGTCCTTTGAAGCAATACATTTTACACCACTTGGAAAAATGGTGGAGGTGACACAAAAATTGAAATAGATATTACGATGCCAACCCAAAATATTCTCTTGCTGTGCCAAGGAGCCATGATGATGTTCTATGGTCAGATATCATCTGAAAAAGAACTGCATGTTATGTCTGTCGAAGATAATCATGGGATTGATCTGAACAGTCTGATTGCAATATGTAATTTTCCACTCAGAACCCTGACAATTGAGTGTTCTGTACTGCTGGAGCTTCATTCCACTGTAATTATTTGTGCATGAGAGAACTATACACTGCCTGATGTGTTAGATATTTCCTGGGATGGTTTGTAATGAGACTTTCAGGCCATAGATGTCTTCACTTTCAAATGCAACAGCTTATGTTTTGAAGTGAAGACCACTCTGACAGATTTCTTCCTCTCTGTCAAGGCAAGTGTGGAAGGATCTCTGAGCGTGAGTCCTATATGTGATGAATGTAGCCATAGCCCGTCAGATTGCTGTCGGTTCAGTTCCCCCACAAATCTGTTATCCTCCCAATTTTGCATGAATGCCGCAATACTCATTCTTCTGCCCCTCACCCCACTTTGTAAGAGAAGATGGATAAAAATGGTATATAGGGAATACAAAAATTGTGGGCTACTTAGCGAAACCAAGCAACCAAGCAAATTGCAGCATGAAAGAGTATCACAATCAAGTCCCACTCAAAAACACGTTTAAAAAGATTGTTTCATCTTTCCCAATCCCCAAATTTCCGACACACAATTTTTATCCTTGAAATCCTACATAGTATGCAGACCCATTTTGAGAACATATAATGCCTAGTGGGATAATTAACAATTAAATATAAACAATAAAGTGATTCTCACCTGTGCAAATAGATAGCCTTATAACCGCTATCTGATTGTTCAAAGAAAATTTGCACGCCTGTGAATGGGTCATAAGAGGTTAGACATCAGATTAGCTCAAGTGTGGTTGCTTCAGACAGAGAGCCAACTATTGATCCAGCTTTGCCACACTGGGACCAATTTTTTATACTGACTTTTTCAAAATCATCATTATATTTAGTTTACAGTTTAAGAGAATGAGGAAACAATGAACGGGATAACATCTCAACTATTTGACGTTTTTTTAAAGGAAATAAATTTAACTTCTGTTTTACTGTGGTCTTTCAGCTATCACCCTGCTGGACTTCTGAATGAGCTAGAATTTATGTTGAATTATTGATTAGCCTTCCTCAGCAAGGCAACCAGCAGAATTCATCCAAGCCTGAAGATCCCTCTGTTCCTATATCATCAGCCCTCAGTTCAGCCTTTGAGCCAGAGTCAACAATTCATCCAACTATGAGGCACATTGGTGTTCTTCCTGGATGTTAGGTTTAAAGTCGCGGTTTGAAACTCTAATCGAAAAAATGCTTGTCATTATAACACCAAAGATTCGCACCAATTTCTGTGTAAGGGTGAGACCCTGGGATTTTCCAACCTCCTCTCAGAGTCGATGCCACTCTAGAAATGCCTCCGGCACCTAACAAATCCATGCATGAAAGGGAACATCCCGATTACCCCTCAAAGTCCACAAAGCCTTTAGCAGGGGCTTCCGGCATGTTTATTTCCTCGATAACTCCCACTATTACTGCATTATAGATCTTCAGGGAACCCCACATTTATTTTTAAGTTATGAGTAAATGCTTAAAATTAATTATGGCAGATTGATTGACAATGTGCTTTGTGGTTGTGTGCTTATTTTAATTCTTATTGATATGTTCCTGACCAAAGTCTTCAGTGCTTTGTTAAATACCGATGGGATGGAATATCCTGTGAAAGCAATTAAAAACAGGAGAAGTGCTGTGCATGATAACCCCATCTTAAAATCCCTTCAAGACATTGGAAACACTGCAGTTTCCACCATCGCATTGGACTGTGTGGAACGATTTCAGAATGAGTTTCAGCTGCTGTAAGTTTTTATTTAAGCTACCACATTCCAGTGCAGACTTTACATTTGAAGAAGATTTTGTTACGATTGACACAGGATGCTTTCAGCTAACAGATATAAAAGGTCATTTCATTCATCTTTCCACGGTATTCTAAGTGGGCAATCATAATCAGTTTCAGAAATATCAGGTTTCTGTCTAATCCTCATTTGTACATCCTGTTAAGTAGCACTTTTATTACAGACTACTGTCATCGATACCAGGGAGATGGCAATTCTGGATTTAGTGTTATGTAATGAACCGGATTTGATAAAGGAACTTGAGGTTAAGGAGCCATTAGGAGGTAGTGACCATAATATGGTCAGGTTTAATCTACAATTGGAGAGGGAGAAGGGTAAATTGGAGGTGTCGGTGTTACAGTTGAATAAAGGGGACTATGGCGCCATGAGGGGGGAGCTGGCCAAAGTTGACTGGAAAAATACACTAGCAGGGATGACAGTGGAACAACAATGGCAGGTATTTCTGGGAATAATACAGAAGGTGCAGGATCAGTTCATTCCAAAGAGGAAGAAAGATTCCAAGGGGAGTAAGGGGCGACTGTGGCTGACAAGGGAAGTCAGGGACAATATAAAAATAAAAGAGAAGAAGTACAACATAGCAAAGATGAGCGGGAAGCAAGAGGATTGGGTAATGTTTAAAGAGCAACAGAAGATAACCAAAAAGGCAATACGGGGAGAAAAGATGAGGTACGAAGGTAAGCTAGCCAAGAATATAAAGGAGGATAGTAAAAGTTTCTTTAGGTATGTGAAGAGGAAAAAATTAGTTAAGACCAAAGTTGGACCCTTCAAGACAGAAAAAGGGGAATTTATTATGGGGAACAAGGAAATGGCAGATGTGTTGAACAGGTATTTTGGATCCGTCTTCACTAAAGAGAACACAAACAATCTTCGTGATGTACTAGCCAGAGGATCTGGGGTGACGGAGGAACTGAAGGAAATCCACATTAGGCAGGAAATTATGTTGGGTAGACTGATGGGACTAAAGGCTAATACATCCCCAGGGCCTGATGGTCTGCATCCCAGGGTACTTAAGGAGGTAGCTCTAGAAATCATTGACGCATTGGTGATAATTTTCCAATGTTCAATAGATTCAGGATCAGTTCCTGTGGATTGGAGGGTAGCTAATGTTATCCCACTTTTTAAGAAAGGCGGGAGAGAGAAAAAAGGAATTATAGACGAGTTAGCCTGACGTCGGTGGTGGGGAAGATGCTGGAGTCAATCATAAAAGATGAAATAGCAGCACATTTGCATAACAGTAACAGGATCGGTCCGAGTCAGCATGGATTTACAAAGGGGAAATCAGGCTTAACTAAACTTCTGGAATTTTTTGAGGATGTAACTAGGAAAATAGACAAGGGAGAGCCAGTGGATGTAGTGTACCTGGACTTTCAGAAAGCATTTGATAAGGTCCCACATAGGAGATTAGTGGGCAAAATCAGGGCACATGGTATTGGGGGTAGAGTGCTGACGGATAGAAAATTGGTTGGCAGACAGGAAACAAAGAGTAGGGATTAACGGGACCCTTTCAGAAATGACTAGTGGGGTACCGCAAGGCTCGGTGCTGGGACCGCAGCTATTTACAATATACATCAATGATTTAGATGAAGGGATTCAAAGTAACATTAGCAAATTTGCAGATCACACAAAGTTGGGTGGCAGTGTGAACTGTGAGGAGGATGCTATGAGAATGCAGGGTGACTTGGATAGGTTGGGTGAGTGGGCAGATGCATGGCATATGCAGTTTAATGTGGATAAATGTGAGGTTATCCACTTTTATGCAAAAACAAGAAGGCAGATTATTATCTAAATGGTGTCAAGTTGGGAAAAGGGGAAGTACAACAGGATCTGAGGGTCCTTGTTCATCAGTCAATGAAAGTAAGCATGCAGGTAAAGCAGGCAGTGAAGAAAGCAAATGGCATGTTGGCCTTCATAACAAGAGGTGTTCAGTATAGGAGCAAAGAGGTCCTTCTGCAATTGTACAGGGCCCTAGTGAGACCACACCTGGAGTATTGTGTGCAGTTTTGGTCCCCTAATTTGAGGACAGACATTCTTGCTATTGAGGGAGTGCAGCGTAGGTTTACAAGGTTAATTCCTGGGATGGCGGGGACTGTCATGTGCTGAGAGAATGGAGCGGCTGGGCTTATATACTCTGGAGTTTAGAAGGATGAGAGGGGATCTTATTGAAACGTATAAGATTATTAAGGGTTTGGACACGCTAGAGGCAGGAAACATGTTGGGGGAGTCCAGAACCAGGGGCCACTCTTTAAGAATAAGGGGTAAGCCATTTAGAACAGAGATGAAGAAACACTTTTTCTCACAGAGTTGTGAGTCTGTGGAATTCTCTGCCTCAGAGGGCGGTGGAGGCCGGTTCTCTGGATACTTTCAAGAGAGAGCTAGATAGAGCTCTTATAGATAATGGAGTCAGGGGATATTGGGAGAAGGCAGGAACGGGGTACTGATTGGGGATGATCAGCCATGATCACATTGAATGGTGGTGCTAGCTCGAAGGGCCAAATGGCCGACTCATGCACCTATTGTCTATTGATTCAGGCTGATATTAAATGGATCAGAAAATATACTTTGAGACATGATTTGTGTTGTGACAGTATGTAATCAGTATTGATGGCTTGTTTCATTAAAATTAGAAAATATATATATATATATATATCCTTTTCTCTATCTCCTTTTTCAACTCTATAAATATTTTCGCTCTCAGAACACCCCCCACCCATTCCCACATTGCTCTGAACCTGATGTCTTGTGCATCCCTCCTTCCACATTTGATGCCCATATTTTCAGCTACCTAGGTCCTATACTCTGCTGGGTTAATATAAATATCCACACCTTCTCTTCAGAAATCACATGAATTAAAAATCATCAGATGTTACACGATGAGTTTGCTGTTCTGATTTTGGCTTTGTGAAAGCAGCATCACACACCTAACCCTATGGGTTTTATGGCCTTAACACATTCACCTGTTAAAAGGCCACTAAACTCGCTGCAGGGTGTTAGTTGTTAAGGGAATGAAGGGAATGATGACATCACGACCATACAGTCATCACCCACATGTCGACCAAAAAGTTGTACCTTTTTCTGGTCGCCGCTGGATTTTCAACATGTTGAAAATTTTTGACAACCTGCTGTGACTGTGACGGGTGCCGGCAAGTAGCCGGAAAAATAAAGTGTACATAGTTACAAGTAAAACGTTCAGAAAAATATAGAAATGCACAGGATGAGATAAATAACTGTCATCCATCTACCACATTCTATGCCTACTAAACGTCAAATCCCACTCTAATCCCTTTCTTTTCTTGTCCCAAGTACGTAACCAATTCTGTTTTTACTTCCCTGAAGTGATCAGCAGTTGTACCCACCCTCCTCCGTTACCTTTGCCATTCCATTTCATGTAATCACTGTTCTGCATTAAGCAGTTAAAACTTATCTCCTCTTCCCAAATGTTGCAGTAATGTATCTTGCCATTTCCCCTCCATGCTATAATGTTATTTCCTTCAAAACCTCACTTCTCCACATTCCTCATGTGCAGGATAACTGTAACAATCCTACTATTGAATATGATTAGACAAGTTGACCTTTATTGTTTTTCTTAATGTTCAGTGATCCCATTATCTCCATTCCTCAATGAAAAAAATCTAGTATGTAGCGCATGTAATCCAGTCAGTTATGGAGAAGAGTCCATATTAAACAATTTATTTTTGTATGTGCATGCTGAACCAAAGTGCTTGGTTAATGACACTTAACAGAACAATGTTTCTAATTAAGGATGATCTTCATTTCCAAAATACATTTCGTTTATTCTGCTGCTCACAGGCAACACCAACGTGATGATATTACCCGATGCAACAAAGAAGGCCAATGCCAAAGCAAACAACACATTGACAAGAGGAAAATTCAAATTTCCTGTTTACAAGCAGTAAGTGTGATGAATCAAGGAATTTATACTCAACCATCTTTCTGGTTTTCCTTGCATTGATTTTACCTTCAAACAGTGAGTTATTGATAATATCAACATGGCAAAGCATCCCAAGGCTTTTTTACTGCTGTTATCACACATAATGTGACTGTGTGCCTTTTATGATTACGGAGGAAGTAAAGAGATTGGGTTAAAGGGTTGTCTCCACAGATCAAACCCCCTGCAGTTGAAATATCACTGCCAATGACGGAAAGAGAACATGGTCAGAAATGGAGGAGCATGGATGTTGACATGGTTGTAAAGCTAAAGAAGGAAACAGGGAGAGGGAGCCTGGTATCTCTTGACAAAATCTGATTAAATTTGGTGGAAATTCACAAAATATAATGGAGACCAGGGGTTATGGGGAGAAGGCGGGAGAATGGGATTAGGAGGGAGAGGTAGATCAGTCATGATTGAATGGCATTGTAGACTTGATGGGCTAAATGACCTAATTCTGCTCCAATCACATGACATGATCATAACAAGGCATCGTTGCTGCATTTGACTTTTGTGGTGCAACCACTCACTACCACTAAACATGTTCTTCTCTCCTAATCCATTGGGAGAATGGATCAGGAGGAAATTGGGAGAATTATAATTTCTTATCCCCTGTTTGTTATTGTATTTGTTAGCCTGAGGTAGGAACAGAAAGTGCAGGCGATAACCTGCGATTATTCAGTTCCTGTAAATTGACTCCTGTCAATGGTTTGATGCATCATGAAGGTCACTTCTTGGTCACATTGCATGCATCAGTTGAAGCCTCTCGGACATAGTGTCATTCTCATTATCCTATTATTTTTACTTGTTTACTGTTTTGTGAGGGATGCAGCTTCTACCTGTAACTAATTAAATCAGAAATGAGTCTGCATTTTAGAGCAGGTGTAATTCAGGCGAATGTCTCATACATGACAAATCTAAATTTCCGCTATCGTGCAACATTGTGCTGGAAATACCTCAGAATCATGGGCTATGTTCTTAATTTGACCAACTATTTTGCACACATAATACATAGGAGCTGGACGCAATCTATCGTGCAAATATCTCACAGCGCACAAGAAGAGATATGTTAGTTGATAAACCTCGGGATCCTGAGACCATTCTCCTTTTCACAAGAGCCGATGTGAATCAGAACACCAGAGTTTTAACAAAAGGTGTCAGCAACAACATCATTTCCAAAGAAAACTACAAGGTAAGAGTGACAAAGTTGAATCCAATATGTCACAAAAGATTCCATGCAAGCTGAGTGATGAAAAGACAGAAACACTGTTGTACCATTGCCTTTTAATCAAATTTGGATAAAATTATCTGCGATGCACTATCTCAAATTAAGTACTCAAGGACTTCTAAAATGGCACAGGTAGTAATGAATACAATGTATTAATGAGTGAAAAACTGCACACAGAGTATTAAGCACTGTATAATTAGTGGATTCATAATTCCGGCAATAGGTTTGGTGGGAGTTCCCAAGATAAAAGGAAGACTTGCACAGCAGAGGATAAATGCTACATTTGACTTTTTTTTCCAATGACCCCTTCTACTCCTTACAGATCGATCTTCCCCTGATGATCCAGTGGCAGAATGGATCTGGAAGCCGTGTTGGCATTCACATATTAGTTATATAACAATTTCAAACTTGTACAGGAGCATGCACTTCAACCTCCAGTGAAAGAAATCCCCAAAGCATCTATTAGAATAGATACCTGGAAAACAATCTAATTGGATAAATAGTGTAGGAAAGAACTGCAGATGCTGGTTTAAATCAAAGATAGACACAAAAAGCTGGAGTAACTGAGCGGGAGAGGCAGCATCTCTGTAGAGAAGGAATGGATGATGTTTCAGGTCGACACCCTTCTTCAGACTGATGTCAGGGGAGTGGGCAGGACAAAGATAGAATGTAGTCAGAGACAGTAAGACTGGTGGGAGAACTGGGAAGGGGGAAGGGATGGAGAGAGAAAGCAAGGGCTATCTGAAGTTAGAGAAGTCAATGTTCATACCGCTGGGGTGTAAGCTACCCAAGCGAAATATGAGGTGCTTCCTCCAATTTGCGCTGGACCTCACTCTGACAATGGAGGAGGCCCAGGACATAAAGGTCAGATTGGGAATGGGAGGGGGAGTTGAAGTGCTGAACAACCAGGGATCAGGTAGGTTAAGATGGACTGAGCAGAGGTGTTCAGCGAAACGATCGCTGAGCCTGTGCTTGGTCTCGCCGATGTAGAGAAGTTGACACCTGAAACAGCAAATACAGTAGATGAGGTTGGAGGAGGTGCAAATGAACCTCTGCCTCACCTGGAAAGACTGTTTGGGTCCTTGAATGGAGTCGAGGGGGGAGGTAAAAGGGACAGGTATTGCATCTCCTGCAGTTGCAGGGGGTGGGGTGGTTTGGGTGGGAAGGGACGAGTTGACCAGGGAGTTTCGGATGGAATAGTCTCTGCAGAACGCAGAAAGGGGTGGAGATGGGAAGATGTGACCAGTCGTGGGATCTCGTTGGAGGTGGCGAAAATGTTGATGGATTATATGCTGTAATTGGATAAATAACTGTCTTGATGGTAGAAAGCAGATAGTGATGGTGGAAGGCTGTTTTTTAGACTCGCAGCCTGGTGTGCTGCAGAGGTTCATTGTTGTTTGTCATTTATTTAAATGATTTAGATGAGAATGTACCAGGCACGATTAGTAAGTTTGCAGATGACAATAAAGTAGGTGGTCTTGTAGACCATGAAGAAGTTTATCAATATTGCAGCAGGATCTTGATCCGCTAGGTAAATAAGCAGAGGAATAGCAAATGGAATTTCATTTAGATAAGCCTGAGGTATTGCTTTTTAGAAGTCACACCATGTTAGTACTTTCACAATAAATACAGTAGTTAGGCCCCTGGGAGTGTTGTCGAGCAGAGGGACAAATTGTAGGAGTACAAATACATATTTCCTTGAAAATTGGTGTCACAGAGACTTTTGGCACCCGCCCTTCATCAATCCGGGCATTGAGTACAGGAGTTATGAAATTATGTTGCAGTTGCCAATGGAGTCACTTGGAGTATTGTTACAGTTTTTGTTAGCCTGCTACAGAAAAGATGCCTTTAAGCTGAAAAGAGTATAATGAATATTTACAAGCGTATTGCTAAGACTCAAGGGTCTTGAGTTAGACAGAGGGAGAGGTTAGACAGGGGTGAGGACTATATTCCATGTAGTGTAGGAAAGTCAAAGTCAATTTTATTCGTCACATGCACCCGAGGGTGCAGTGAAATGAATTTGCCAGCAGCGATACACTTAAAAAGAACACGCAATACACAATAGAATTTAACACAAACATCCACCACAGCATTCTTCACTGTTGTGGAAGGCAACAAAGTTCCGTCAGTCCTCGTCCTTTGTTCATCCGTGGTCTGGGCCATAAACCCTTTGTAGTCATCGCTACGGACGGCCCGATGTACAGGCCCTGAGGGGTGTTTAAAATCATGAGCGGCATAGATAAGATGAATGCACACAGCCTTTTCCTCGGGGAAATCGGATCAAAAATTAGAGGGCAAATGTTTAAGGTGAAAGAAAAAAGACCTAAGAGCAACATCTTCACATTGACTGTGGTACATACTGTATATGGAACAAGATGCCAGGGAAAGTGTTTGAGGCAGGTGGAATAACAATATTTAAAAGACATTTGGACTGGTACATGGAAAAAAAAGATTTTTAGTGGTATGGGACATGTTTAATAGGATGCCATCCTATATGGTCGGCATGGATGAGTTGTCCCGACTGCCCTGTTGCTATGTTGTATCACTCTATGACTTTATGTGCCTCTACTCTTTAACTACATGCCAGGTACAAATGCAGTGGAAAGTATGTCCTTTCCGTTCCTTGTTAAATTCAAACATGATTCACGCTTTTCGAATTTTGTTCAAATTGGAATATGTAACTCCAAGTGCCAGAAGTGTGTTTGGGTTCCAACCATTTTTGTCAGAATCCCAACATGAAGTCCTTTGCCACATCATGCGCCATTCTGTGGAGATAGAAAATTAGTTAATACTTCCGAACAAGTGAGGTCAGCATTAATGTTTGGTCTGAAACATTTACTTTTTCTCTCTCTGCAAAGGTTGCCTGACCTCTTGAGTATTTCCTACACTTTCTGTTTTTATTTCAGATTTGCCTGTTAGTGGTGTCAGCAGATCAAAAACTTCAGCTTTTTGGGGGATTTTCAATTACAGTCTCAAAATAAGGGGCAAGGCAAATCAGTGCTGAAATTAGCAGTAAGGTAGTGAATCTTTGAAATTCTCCATCTAAGAGGATTATACTTGCTTGGTCATTGAGTTCACTCAAGATAAAGATCAGTTGATTTTTCAAGTCAGGTCATGTTGAATATTTTGTCATATGCACAAGTACTGAGGTTCTTACAGCTTCCATGAAAATCTTGCTTGCAGGCACAGAGATTTGAATAAACACACAAAAACATAAATTATGCATAAATTACAAAAAATTAATAAAAACAGGAAAAAAAGACTGGAAAAAAAATAGTATAAAACATAACTAGAAAAAAAAAACAGTCCATGGTAGTGCAAGAAGTCCGTGGCGTTCCATTGCTGAGATGGGGTTAGGGTTGTAAAGGTTGATTCAAGATGCTGATAGTTGTAGGAAACCAGCTGTTCCTGAACTTGGTGATGTGCGACGTCAGGCTTGTGCACCTCCTGCCTGATGGTAGCAATGAGAGGAGGGCATGGCATGGATGGTGGGGATCGTTGATGATACTTTCTTGTGGCAGCACCTCATGAAAAGGCTGCTCGGACGCAGTAAGCCCCCCAAAAGCTCGTCGGACGTGGAATGGAGTCGCTGGATACATCGGGTGTGGAGAGCAAGGGCCGGTAGGAGGGTGAACCGGGGTACTGCCTCCAACGCCTTTAGGTAGCTGTAGGAGGTTACCCCCAGAACACAAGATGGCTGACGAGAAGAGAGAGGGGTCGGAGGATGAGGCGGTCGTCAGCGACGGAGGGGATCGGGAGCCACTCCAGTAGAATGAGCATGGGGGAATCAGGACTTTGAACTCGATAAAATGACGCTACACATGGCGGTGCCAGCATTATTATATACGAAGTGAATTTCACTGTGTGATGTTTAATTGCATATGGGACAATAAACTACCATTGATTGATTGATAAAAATGCTTTTGATGCTGGGAAAGGATATGCTCATTATGAAATGGGCTGATTCTTCCACTCTCTGCACCATCTTGCATTCCTGGGCCTTGCAATTGCTGTACCAGGCCATGATGCAACCAATCAGGATATTTTCTCCAGTAAATTCAATTCAATTCAATTCAATTCCTTTATTGTCATCTTGCAAGCAACAGTTGTGCAGTGCAAAACGAAAATACGTTTCCCAGGGAATACCGGAGCATCGCACATGACGTTTAAAACATTTCACACATAATAATAACAACACTAAAAACAATCCAGTCCCTGATGGAACAGTATAAGTTAAAATAGATACAAACAACGTTAAAATACAGTGAGACCAATCATAAACATGTCCGGGGTGGCTGATTTGAGTGGCCAGTGCCAGTTATTGAAGTGGCCAGTGCCAGTTATTATAGTGTCCGTGCCAAGCCGCAGAATCAGGTGACTGAGTACAGAGTGGCTGTTTAGCAGCCTCACAGCATATGGCAGGAAGCTGTTTAGCAGTCTTGTAGTCCGGGCTTTGATGCTGCGATATCTCTTGCCTGATGGCAGGAGATCCAGGTGTATGTGGAGGGGGTGCAGTTTGTCCGTAGCAATTTTTGGGGCTTTTTTCCGACAGCGGCTCAGGAACAGTTCTTGTACCGAGGGTAGGGAGACGCCAATGATCTTCTCTGCTCCCCTCACTACCCTCTGCAGAGCCTTCCTGTCCGAGCAGTTGCAGGTGGAGTACCACGTATTTAAACAGTACGTGAGAAACAGTACGTGAGAAACGTGAGAAAATACCACGTATTTAAACAATAGAGAAACAAGAAACTGCAAATGCTGGAGAACATAGACAGGTGGTGTTTCAGGTCAGCACCCTTCTTCAGACTGATTGTAGTATGGGGAGAAAGCTGGAAAAGAGGTGGGGGTGGCAAATGATAAGTGGATACAGGTGAAGGGGATTTTGATTGGCGAATGGGTGGACAAAGGCTAGAGAGGAAATGAAAACTAAAGTAAAAGGACAGAACATCTGTAGAAGTTTGTTAGAATATTCGGAGACATGCAGAATCTCTTTAAACTTCAAAGAAAGTAGAGGCACTGATGCACCTTCTTTGTGATTACATCTATGTTCTGGCCCAGGACAGATCATCCAAGATGTTAACACCCAGGAATTTGAAGCTTCTCCACTGCCGACCCACCAATGGAACAAAGTGAATTAAGAGATATGGTTAAGGACAGGAAAGTGGTGCGGAGTGTATTTAGCCATGAACTTACCGAATGGCAGAGCCAGCTCAGAGAGCTGAAGAAGTTATTCTGGCTTCTACCTCTTATAGTAGTTTAATGATTAATGTGCATCTTTGGTGCACAAAGAAACATGTAATAATATAATGTAGTATAATATAATATGTAGTGGAAGCTGAGTCTGTGAACTAGGATGAAGGCAAGATAAAATAGTTTGAGCAGAAGCTGTTTCTGTGATAATAATTGTTTTTCTTTTTGGCCATGGCTATCAGTTGCATCATTTTCACATAATATAACTTTGATAAAGATATTCTCTGTTTTATTTAACTGCCAACACTGGATTCAAAATACAAGACCTAAATCACGGAATGATGTTTGATTATTGCAGACTATTTCCTGCATAATGTGTTTGGTGGCAAATAAACCACCTATGGTTCATTAGTCACCTACATGTGATTGATGCTTGCAATCATTAATGCGTTACATGTATTTTGCTGAATTGGGCTTTCATAATTATGTCAGTTGATTAGATAAAATATCATGTTTTGATTTTAAGAGTGTAAGATCGCATGGGTTTCAAGAAAATCTATCAAGCATAGTATTTCCTCTCGTCAGATGTAATTAAGCACCCAGTAAAATATTCAGTCATTCATCCATGACTGGTTGCTTTTTTATGGCATGACATTTCCTTGGCTCAGTCAATGCAAAAAAAAACTGTTTAAATAACCTTCACTGCTTTCTCGGATAAAATGGCTCAACTTTAACTGCTTTTGCTGGAAGTTAGCTTCATTCACTGTTTGGTCTAAGTTGGAAAATAATAAAAACTATTGGGAGAAATTCATAAGCACCCATGATCTGGCAGACATATTCCAGGAGCCTCAGATATTGTTTTCTGACATTATTATCACCAAATGGTGCTCCAGCACAGGCACACACCATAACATAAATGTTGCATTTTAACAGGGCAACGTATCTGTAAGTGGCAGGATTGCTCTCATAGAGTCAGAGAGATTTGATGATTGGCACTTTTGGAAGGAGACATTAGGACAAACGTTAGGTGCTTAGGAGATTGGACGTTTTGGAAAAGATAAAATTCGGGAATTCAAAGTGATGAGCAGAAATTTAGGAAGTGTGAAGAAGGCAGAAATTGGGGCTGAGGAAAGTGGAACATGAAGAGATTGAGGGGACAGACGTAAGGCGTCAGGGCAGAGAACTGAATCAGGTGGTATTGACCATGGGAGGGGTGGTGGTGAAGGGACAGAAATGGGGAGGTTGAGAAGGCTAAAATTATGATATCATAGGGGCAGCAATAGAGGTAATGGGGGGAAAAAAACAGTGCCAGGAAGGAAGATAAATGTTGAAGAATGAGAAGCCACCACTGGGAAATTTAGGAGATATTGATTGTGGGCCTGCAATCACATGGAGAAGGGTCAGGGAGGCAGACAATGGAGATGCAGCAAAGACAGGTATTGGTATCTCGGGTCTGGAGTGGGACGTTGGGGTCTGAGTTACTGCCTGAAAAGGTTGAAGATCTTCAGACTGCAAGCGGCACCAATTCTCTGCATTACCCTGGCCAGTATTGCAGCGAGGACACCTGCAAGCCTCTCTCTTTTATCCATGCTTAATATGGGTGGCAGCACACATATAATTTGAATTGTGAATCTGGTTCTTCTCTGTCGTTTCAGTCCCTTGAGATGCTCCACCCTGCCTACAAAAATGCTCACCCAGGGTGCATTTTAACCCTTTGTGCCCAAATTGATGTTTGCCATTTCTACATGGTTTTCAGTCCAAATAAATACCTTCAGTCTCTCAGTACTTCCATTTTGTTTTGGCGCAATGATAACTTCTAGTGGTTGGATCGCCTAAAAAACAATTAATTCTGCTTTTTTTAAACTGGAGATGATTTCAGTTGATTAGTCTATTTTGGATTCTCTCTGGTGTTGCAGAATGCTGTTCACGGTATGGAACGATATATTAACTTACAAAAGGTGAGGTTCACCCAGTTGGTCAAGCAGTATTCCCAACATGTCTCATTAAAAGAGACAGAAAAATGTATCAAGCACCAAATTGTTACAACAGAGCCCCATCTCAGAAGTCTTCAGAAGAATGAAAGAACTGTACATAAAGGTAATTTATCATAACCAACTTAACATGAATTGCACACATCTGTCATAATCTGTTGTTGTTGTTGAAAGATTTGCACCTGATGTATGCGTCCTGCACAAGTGCTAGATTGAATGCATTTTAATTTAATATTGATTAAAATAGAATAAAAATTATAAATGGAAACTGCAATTAAACAGTTCTGATGGCAAACTTCAGTGTAAACAGCTGACTGCAGCAGTATGGTTATGAGTCTCTCACCTATGGCTGTATTATACCAATTCCGTTATTTTCTCTAATCCCAGCTGATCTGGAAGCACTTCTATCTAAGGCATGGTTATTTAGGCCTCTCCTGGGTGGGAGATTGCAACCTTCACATGGTCCACTCTGTTTCGACGAATGCACTCAACCTGGCGTGCACAAACAGAAGATCAAACAGAACAAGTTGTCTTACAACTTTAGGCTGTGCAAGCCATACGCAAGAAGAAGAAGGCCTCTCCTGTCTCAGACCTATTCTCTTCAGCTGCACCTCACTTTTCTCATAAACCACGTGCCCAGTATAACGATAACCACTGTCCATACTCCTCTTGCTTAATACAGGTTATATTTTTAAAACCACTTTTCACAAGTTTTCATTAAAACACTCTTTTGAAATTTGCAGGTTGAGACCTCAAATCTCTTGTAATTGAAATTTAGGCATGAGTTGCTTCATGCTCGTGATGGGAAACCATACTTGCTCTGACCAAAAACCAGGCTTTGAAATACAATCCAGCAATTACGAAGGTTTGCCCACATTGGAAAAAACTTTGAGTTATGCAGTCCTCAATGACTTTGGAGCTGCTCCTTATGCCATTCATTGCCTCTTCAGTTATCACTCTCTACAATTGAGTATCTTTTCAAAATGATGTTTAATAGTTTACAGAGTGTGGGTGTTAATAGGATAGTTATAATCCATCCTACATGCTTTTGAAAAACATAATGATATTACAGGATCCTTCATCCTCGGTTGAAGGAATTCCCCCACTCCTACAGGGTAGAATGTTGATCACGATAACTCTACCTTTTCTCACTCATTGCTTCTGCTATCGCTGTTCCAAGTGCATTTCCTTCCTCACCCTCACCTTTTCCCTCTCCACAAAGATATTCTGAATAGCTATGTTCCCCATTCTCATCCTTCCTGTCTGAACTAGTCCTCTCTCGTTTGCAGTCTTGCTTAAAGAATGTACTACCTCTATCCAGTTCTCATGAGACGCAGCCCTTTTAAGGTGCTGCGCAGGTTGACACGGGCTATCATGGAACCAAATTAACAAACCCTATTTATTCTCATGAAGACAAGGCGACAAATTGAATTCAATAAATCACCCAATTCTGTTACTGCTGGGATGTTCATAAATCCAAATCAGTTCACTAATTTCCAACATGGCAAGGGACATGCTATTCCTGCCTGGTTTATTACATATATGTTTCTAGTACAAACAGTAACCAGTCGATTGCGGATGACTTCTGAAATGGAGGAACTAGTAATATACCCACTGTCTAGATCATTTGTATTCTCCTGTTTCTTTATCCTCCCTACCATGAACTAGTTTGCCAGCTTTAGGAATGCTGTGTCCCCATCGCCACAGACCAAAATGACAGAGGAAAAAAATAGATCAAGTGTAGAAAAGAAAAGGAAAAATAATTTATTTAGGGAGACATAGGGATACCACAATAATATTAGATAATGTTTGACCTTTGTTATTATGAGAGTAGCCATGGAAAATACACCATCAATTATGACTCCATTGTGACAGCATAGTTTGGAAATTATTGACCAATAATTTAGATGAATATATTCACTAGACGTTACCATAGAAACTTTCAAGAATTCTTATATCAGTAAGGAGAAAGTTGTGCTGGTGCAAAAGCTCCCCAAACTGGGTGAAAATGCACATCCTGCTTAATAAAGTTAGTTATTTTGAAATTATTTTTGACATATATTTGAGCAAGTATTAATAATTGAAACTGTCTTAATCAATAGTTTATACATAATGTTCATTTGTTGTTCTCTATAATCTATTAAAAAAATTTAAAGAAAAAGAAAAATTGGGAGGAAGAAACCATGAAATTTAAGGAGCAAAGGGTAATGCTTGCCAATACTTTGATGAAGTCCTTGGAAGATATTGAGGAAGAATCTGGTTTATTCTTAATAAAGCCAACACTGTCATGGAAAGGAAGGTAAAATAGTCTCTGTTGAAATTGTGGCTTTAAACAATAGTACGAATAGGTTGTTTATAATAAAATTATCTTGTAAGACTAGGAAGGTGCATCTTTTCTCACAATTCAGTTAAGTTATTGTATATCAATTCAAATTTGCTTTTCAAGGAGTCCTATCAAAATGTTCATTGGTATCCTATGACAATTTTGAAGGAAAGAGCTAAAAATCTAATTCATTGGTCTGCCTTGTTGTCTCGTGTAAAATAGATTTTATGAGCCAAAAATTCTATTGTGTACTACATGATAGAATTTTACTTTAAAATTGTGTGTGCACATCTCTCTCATGGAAAAGAGTTCAGGGTTCTTTTGCACAGTGATGCACAGCAAGGATTTTGGGTGGTCAATTGATGACACTGTTGCAAAACTGTGGTTTGAAAAAATGATTAGTAAGCAGCCCAAGAGCTGTCCTTTGCCAAAAGATGAAGGCAAACTCCTGCATCTGTTAGTCTTATTTCCCTCTGTTTCCTGCAGAATGTTTGTCACCTGATTCATCTGGGATAGTTCTTCTGAAAAGTAAATATTTTATAGTTTAGTGCTGGGGGCCACAGGTCATGGTGTCTTCAAGTTGCACGGCAAGGCAATGGGGCCCTTCGACATACAACATCCATGCCATTATTCTTGCCCATGAATGCTAATCGCATTTGCCCACATTAAGACTGTAATCTTCTATAACTTGCCTATTCAGGAGGCTGTCTAAATGTCTCCTAACTGTAGTGATTCTATTTGATTCCACCACACTCTGTGCAAAAACGATTCCCTCAAATCCTGTTTAAAGCTCTTTTCCTCTTATCGTAAACCTATCCCCTCTTATTTTGATACCCCCACCGTGAGAAAAAAACCTAATAATCTATATCTTTGTATCTCATAATTTTATATACCTCTATCAGATTACCCCACAGTCTTCAGGGAAACCAAGCCTATCCGATTTCCCTGTTCCAATCCTACCCTCCTCCCCTGAACTAAAGTTCAATTTGGGCAATATCCTGGAGAATCTCTTCTCTGGGTAATCCTGTAGACATTTTAGTCATTGGAAGCAACTTGTCCCAAGCCTATCACTGGAGAGAAGGAATGGGTGATGTTTCGGTTCGAGACCCTTCTTCGGCTCAGTCTGAAGAAGGATCTCAACCCAAAATGTCACCCATTCCTTCTCTCCAGAAATGCTGCCTGCCTGTTGAGTTACTCCAGCATGTGTGTCTATCTTCAGTGTAGACAGCATCTGCAGTTCCTTCCTACATATCAAGCCTATCACTCTTCGCCCATGAGTACCAATCTGCTCTAATACTGGTTCAAGATGAAAATCCGGTCTAAAGTGTTCACGCTGGCAGGAGACACATCAGCAAAGTTCCTATTTCTTCTGCACCTCTGCATCTTATGAATAAAAAATAATTTCCATATAATTGTGTTTTGGACAAAATTTTATGGAAAAGACGGGATCCATGATTCTAATGCAGACATCATATTAGATACCGTAACATTAGAACATCACTTCCCTGTGGCTTTGCACAAAACCTGTGTGGGACTTCCATTTGGAACTGTTTCAGTGCAGATTTTAAACATTGAACTTTTTTTGGATTACAACCTTTTGTCTGCTGAAGCAATATTGATCGGAATCATTGATTTTTCCATAACGTCTGCAGCTTGCTTTTTATTTGCTCTAGTTCAGATCAAGACTTGTAAAATCTGAACCCTCAACACCACTGTTAATAATACTGCATCAGGTCAAGGTACATGTCCTATTCTATATTTTCAAAAGATAGCTTCTGTTTCTGTTGCACACCAGAGTATGCAGAGAAATTTAAATTTGTCGGCATGAGCCTTTAATGTTATGGAGCAAATGTTCGTACATGGATACAAAACTAAGTTTTACACATCTTATTGGTGATTATTAGGGGAGGAGAATCCATGCCCCATTTTGCTTGTTCACCATATTCATGCCATGAAAACTATCAAACTTCAATATATTCAAAATGAAAGTTTCTCCAATAGATTTAACCAAGTTTCATAAACTTCCCATTGTAATAATATGACTAATTTGTTATCCACATCAGGCAAATGTTTTTTTTTTTTAAATTATCCATTTTCCTCAATGTTTTCCTATTTTCTTTCTTTCCTTTCTGAGTGCAGTGACTCATGCTGTATTATGATTCCGTAGACAATGGCAAAGCTCCAGCATCTCATCCAAATGGTCATTTGTCATTTAGGAGAACAGGGAGTCAACGTCAAATTATCTGCCAAACCTCCGCACCTGGACAGTTTCAGGCAGAGACTGATCTGTAATTATCGAATCTGGCCAATATTTTGTTTCCTTATCCATAGTTGTCAAAGGCGTTTGTGGCTGCGATCGGATACCTCCACATGAGGCAGTGATTGAACTTGGCCTGGAAATCAGATCATGTCATGTTTCTTTCAGCACTCCAAATTTGAAAAAAATATTTACTGCACAGTTAAATGTGCTAAATGTCATTTTGTGTCATTCCCTGTGCAACTTTCATTGGAAATTAGACTACACCATCCAGAGTGAAACTGCCATTGAGAACTACTGGCACAGCCATGATGTCAATACCAACCTTCTCCCTATTCAGTGATTCATCCACCAATCCACCCAAGGACCCAACCTGTTTTTCCTTTCAAGCCCCAGACCCCAATCTCAATGGTTCATTGGTGCTTTATTGGTCACATTGGCAACTGCACAGTGAAATTCTTTTTGCATATATTACACATGCAGGCATCGCCATGTTTTGGCGCCATTATTCAAATCCAAAGTTTGGTCGGCCTGCGGCTTGGAGTACTGGAGCAGTTCCCGCGAACCAATATCTCTCTCCTCTCCTGGCCATCTTTGTGTCCCGGGGGCGTCTCCTGCACCCTATCTTAAAGGAGCTGGAGGCATTACCCCAGTTCTACCTCCCACCTGCCCTTGCTCTTTGCGTCCAATGTCTCTATCTCCCTCCTGGTTACGCTGGTCACTGTTGCTCCCCTCCATCTC
>CM075977.1:132482563-132635063 GCA_038087875.1 Malacoraja senta
GCACATTACATTCATCTGCATTACTGCAATTTACAAGGTAGCTAAGCTCAAATCTCACATCTACACCTGACAGCTTGAACAAACCAACAGATTGTCAACCAATGACAGCTACAGTACCTGAAGTCTCTGCCATATGGGCTTCTTATCTTTCTTTCATTAAGTTTAGTTTTGAAATATGAAATAGTTTTGTCTTGGAATTTGCCAAATTAACTGGCATAACTGCGATAACAAAATCAAAGAATTGAGGAATCAGCCTTCACAATTGTAGCTTTTGAGTGATTGCACAATTCAGTAATTTTTCACATCATACAAAATTATTGTATGATAGCGGATGCAATCATATATTTCCTGACATCAAACTGTATCATATTATCTAATATTTCTGAATGTTTTATTTCTAGCAAATAATAAGTCTTACCAAGAGCTACTATGAGAAATTACAAGACCTTACTTCACATAACAATAAAAATCCTGGGGGCTGTTGAGAACTATATTAAGGGCTCATGGAAAATGCAGATTTGATAACCCAGACTCTGCAGCAGCGTGCAGAACTATACTCTTCACCACACCAAAACTTCTGGAAAATAGAATTGAAAAGAAATGGAATTTCTCAACGGAATGTCAGGTAAAAAGTGAACCTTTAATGTTTGGTATGATAAATGTGATACAACAATAAAGGTTCAGATTTCAAGTTCCAACTAAAATTCAAAATCCAAAGAATGGCCAAAAATAATGTTTCAGCACAAATCTGTGTCTGCTATGGTTATTGTTGGGTTTGTGGCTTCAGCAGTTCCTTTACAAGGTACAATTAATTCCCATTTCACAGAAGATGACTTCCTTAAGCTTGGTAGCAGTTCTTGGGTGTCTAATAATGAAACTCCCTTGTAATCTTGTAATCCTTCCTTAACCATCATCCCTGAGCATGTACACCACTATTATCTGTTTGAAGTCAGACAAATTTGATGTAAAATATGGTTTGATATCATTAGGTTTGGTTTATTCATTGTTTTATCTAATTACAGACAGAACATATAGAATGCTGAATATGGTGAAATACATTAGCTCAATTAGCAGATTCACAGAGGTTCAGTTATAAAGCACGGAAACAGCCTCTCAGACCTACTCGTATATGTCAACCAAAATGTGTACCTACGCTCATCCCATTGGTCTTTGTTTAGCCAATGTCCATCTAAACCATTCTTATCCATGTACTTGACTGAATGTATTTAAACATTTGTAATTATATGTGCCTCTATTACCTTCCACTGGCAGCTCATTCCATTTGTCTTATCATAGAAAGACTCTTGCCTAGAAACAAATTTATGCTTCAATGATACAGATTCATGCCACTAATGTTTTTGCTAGTTGATTAACTGCATAAAACTTCAGTTGTTCTGAGATCCGGACAGGACACTGCATATTTTCAAAGGTAAAGGAATGCCAACCAGTCTTCCTTTCCTGAGGTCAGGTTTGATAACTTGGTGGAACAGTAAGTTCTGAGAAGGATGGAGAAATACTTCAGTGGGATATAGGAAGACTGAATGAATAGATGAAAATGTGCAAGGTGTAATGTTTAAAACTGTGAAATTGTCCACTTTGATAGAATTTTTTTTTTAAGTAGAGTAATTTTTAAATGGTAAGAAGTTGACAGAGATATTGAGGTTCAGAAGGAACTAGATTCCCATGCATAGAAATCACAGAAAGCTAGCATAGTAACAAAAGTAATTCCGAACAAATTAGTATGTTGCCCTTCACAAAAAATTATTTAAGTGCAAAAGCAAAGATGTCATACTACATCATTATAAATCTTAGATGAGAATGCACCTGAAATCGAACATAGAACAGCACAGTACAGGAACAGGCCTTCACCCCATAATGTCTGTGCTGAACTTGATGCCAAGGCCAATTCTTATCTGCCTGCACAAAATCTATATTCCTCCATTTCCTGCACATCCATGTGCCTATGCAAAGTCTCTTAAATGCTGCTATCATATCTGTCTCCACCATCACCCTGCACATCTCCTTTAAACTTCGACCCTCTCACTTTAAAGTATGCCCTCTTGTATTTGATATATCCAGGTTCTGACTTGTCTACCCTATTTATGCCTTTTATAGTTTTATATTCTTCTATCAGCTCCAACCTCAACATCCAGCATTCCAGAGAAAACAATCCAAGTCTGTACAAGTTTGCGTTTATTGTCACTTAACCACGTAAGTGAAATATGCAACCTTCCTTGAAGCTAATTACCCCTTATCCCAGGCATAAATCTGGTAAGCCTCCTCTACAACTTTTTTTAAGTCTCCACGTCCTTCCTGTATTGGGGTGACCAGAACTGCATGCAATACTCCAATGCAACCTAATCAAATTCCTACAAGCTGTATCATAACTTCTTGACTCTGTTTAACGCCCTGACCAATGAAGGCAAGCATACCATATGTCTTCTTTAACATTTGTGTTACCACTCAGGGATTATAGAACTTGAACCTCAATATTGTGAACAGACCTGGTCTCTACATAACATGGGATATTGTGGCGGTCTGTGGGGGTTAGGCCACTCCCTCGGCCCCTTGAGGGACAGGGACGATTGTCTACCCATGGGGTTTCCCAGGTCCTGCTCGCGGGGGTACGGAGTGTTCTCGAGGATTCATTAAAACTACTTCTGAACCTAACTGGCGTCCGGCCCTTTTCCTGACCTCATCCAGGCCACCACAACTGGTGACCTCAACGTTCATCACACATCGTGATGGATAACAACGCCGTTGCAGTAAAACTCCCGACTTTGTGGACCGAAGAGCCTGATACAGTATCTGGTTCCAGCAGGCAGAGGCACAGTTTGCTCTGCGAGGGGTAACGGTAGACGAAACTAAATACTTTATGTGGTCAGCGCTCTTGACCAGTCGACTGCGAGGCGGGTTAAACCTTACCTCAGCAATGCCCTGTTAACTAACAAAGATAGGGGCCTTAAGGACGTCCTTATCAGGAGATTTGGCCTTAGCAAATCTGAGCGGGCAGCTTGGATTCTCCGAATGGACGTTTGGGTGACGCGCGGCCATTGGCCCTCTGGAGGACATGCTCGCCCTTGTGGGCGACCACCGGCCTTGTTTTCTATTTAAATTTGCTTACCTGTAGCAGCTCCTGCCCGACATCCACGTGCAGCTCGCCACCGATCCCTTTGATAGATATATAGATACATAGAAAATAGGTGCAGGAGTAGGCCATTCGGCCCTTCGAGCCTGACCGCCATTCAATATGATCATGGCTGATCATCCAACTCAGTATCCCGTACCTGCCTCTCTCCGTACCCCCTGATCCCTTTAGTCACAAGGGCCACATTCTAACTCCCTCTTAAATATAGCCAATGAGCTGGCCTCAACTACCCTCTGTGGCAGAGAGTTCGAGATTCACCACTCTGTGTGTGAAAAAGTTTTTTCTCATCTCGCTCTTAAAGGATTTCCCCCTTATCCTTAAGCTGTGACCCCTTGTCCTGGACTTCCCCAACATCGGGAACAATCTTCTGCATCTAGCCTGTCAACCCCATAAGAATTTTGTACGTTTCTATAAGATCCCCTCTCAATCTCCTAAATTCTAGCGAATATAAGCCAAGTCTATCCAGTCTTTCTTCATATGAAAGTTCTGACATCCCAGGAATCAGTCTGGTGAACTTTCTCTGCACTCCCTCTATGGCTATAATGTCCTTCCTCAGAGTTTGCAGACCAAAACTGTACGCAATACTCCAGGTGTGGTCTCACCAAGACCCTGTACAACTGCAGTAGAACCTCCCTGCTCCTATACTCAAATCCTTTTGCTATGAAAGCTAACATACCATTCGCCTTCTTCACTGCCTACTGCACCTGCATGCCTACTTTCAATGACTGGTGTACCATGACACGCAGGTCTCGCTGCATCTCCCCTTTTCCTAATCGGCCACCATTTAGATACTGTTACTGCTTTCCTGTTTTTGCCACCAAAGTGGATAACCTCACAATTATCCACATTATACTGCATCTGCCAAACATTTGCCCACTCACGCAGCCTATCCAAGTCACCTTGCAGTCTCCTAGCATCCTCCTCACAGCTAACACTGCCCCCCAGCTTAGTGTCATCCGCAAACTTGGAGATGTTGCCTTCAATTCCCTCATCCCAGCTCATTAATATAAATTGTAAATAGCTGGGGTCCCAGCACTGAGCCTTGCAGTACCCCACTAGTCACTGCCTGCCATTGTGAAAAGGACCCGTTTTACTCCTACTCTTTGCTTCCTGTTTGCCAGCCAGTTCTCTATCCACATCAATACTGAACCCCCAATATCATGTGCTTTAAGTTTGTATACTAATCTCTTATGTGGGACCTTGTCGAAAGCCTTCTGAAGTCCAGATACAACACATCCACTGGTTCTCCCCTATCCACTCTACTAGTTACATCCTCGAAAAATTCTATAAGATTCGTCAGACATGATTTACCTTTCATAAATCCATGCTGACTTTGTCCAATGATTTCACCACTTTCCAAATGTGCTGCTATCCCATCTTTAATAACTGACTCTAGCAGTTTCCCCACTACCGATGTTAGACTAACTGGTCTGTAATTCCCTGTTTTTCTCTCTCCCTCCCTTCTTAAAAAGTGGGGTTACATTTGCTACCCTCCAATCCTCAGGAAACTACTCCAGAATCTAAAGAGTTTTGAAAAATTATCACTAATGCATCCACTATTTCTGGAGCTACTTCCTTAAGTACTCTGGGATGCAGCCTATCTGGCCCTGGTGATTTATCGGCCTTTAATCCATTCAATATACCCAACACCACTTCCCGACTAACCTGGATTTCACTCAGTTCCTCCATCTCCTTTGACCCGCGGTCCCCTGCTATTTCCGGCAGATTATTTATGTCTTCCTTAGTGAAGACGGAACCAAGTAGTTATTCAATTGGTCCGCCATATCCTTGTTCCCCATGATCAATTCACCTGTTTCTGACTGCAAGGGACCTACATTTGTTTAACTGATCTCTTTCTCTTCACATATCTATACAAACTTTTGCAGTCAGTTTTTATGTTCCCTGCCAGTTTTCTTTCATAATCTGTTTTCCCTTTCCTAATTAAGCCTTTTGTCCTCCTCTGCTTGTCTCTGAATTTCTCCCAGTCCTCTGGTATGCTGCTTTTTCTGGCTAATTTGTACGCATCATCTTTTGCTTTGATACTATCCCTGATTTCCCTTGTTATCCACGGATGCACTACCTTCCCTGATTTATTCTTTTGCCAAACTGGGAATGAACAATTTTGTAGTTCATCCATGCAGTCTTTAAATGCCTTCCATTGCATATCCCCCCTCAATCCTTTTAGAACTAATTGCCAGTCAATCTTGGCCAATTCACGTCTCATACCCTCAAAGTTACCTTTCTTTAAGTTCAGAACGTTGTTTCTGAATTAACAATGTCACTCTCCATCCTAATGAAGAACTCAACCATATTATGGTCACTCTTGCCCAAGGGGGCACGCACAACAAGACTGCTAACTAACCCTTCCTCATTAC
The DNA here is from genome assembly GCA_038087875.1 of Malacoraja senta. Taxonomy (NCBI): domain Eukaryota; kingdom Metazoa; phylum Chordata; class Chondrichthyes; order Rajiformes; family Rajidae; genus Malacoraja; species Malacoraja senta. The sequence continues at coordinate 132,488,087 of CM075977.1, forward strand.
TCAATACCCAATCTAGAATAGCCTGCTCTCTTGTTGGTTCCTCTACATGTTGGTTTAGATAACTATCCCGCATACATTCCAAGAAATCCTCTTCCTCAGCACCCCTGCCAATTTGATTCACCCAATCTATATGTAGATTGAAGTCACCCATTATAACTGTTTTGCCTTTGTTGCACGCATTTCTAATTTCCTGTTTGATGCCATCCCCAACTTCACTACTACTGCTAGGTGGCCTGTACACAACACCCACCAGCGTTTTCTGCCCCTTAGTGTTTTGCAGCTCTACCCATACCGATTCCACATCCTCCAAGCTAATGTCCTTCCTTTCCACTGCGTTAATCTCCTCTTTAACCAGCAACGCTACCCCACCTCCTTTTCCTTTCTCTGTATCCCTCCTGAATATTGAATATCCCTGGATGTTCAGCTTCCAGCCTTGGTCACCCTGGAGCCATGTCTCCGTGACCCCAACTATATCATAATCATTAATAGCTATCTGCACGTTCAACTCATCCACCTTATTACGAATGCTTCTTGCATTGAGACACAAAGCCTTCAGGCTTGTTTTTACAACGCTCTTACCCCTTATACAATTATGTTGAAAAGTGGCCCTTTTTGATTTTTGCCCTGGATTTGTCTGCCTGCCACTTTTACTTTTCACCTTGCTACCTATTGCTTCCGCCCACATTTTACACCCCTCTGTTTCTCTGCTCACCCATTTAAGAACCCCACCTCCTCTTATTCTCTGTTTATTATTGTTTTCTTCTTTCCCCCCTACATGTTGGGTCTGAGTGCTTTCCTTCTCTGCCTCCTGCCTCACACACTGTCTAATAGCTTTCTCTATTTGAGTCCCTCCCCCCAACCATTCTAGTTTAAGGTCTCCCCAGTAGCCTTTGCAGATCTCCCTGCCAGGATATCGGTCCCCCTCAGGTTCAAGTGCAACCCATCCTTTTTGTACAGGTCGCACCTTCCAGAAAAGAGGTCCCAATGACCCAGAAATTTGAATCCCTGCCCTCTGCACCAGTCCTTCAGCCACGCATTTATCCTCCACCTCGCTCCATTCCTACTCTCACTGTCGCGTGGCACAGGCAGTAATCCCGAGATTGTTACCTTTGCGGTCCTTTTCTTAAACTCCCCTCCTAACTCCCTAAATTCTCCTTTCAGGACCTCTTCTCTTTTTTTACCTATGTCATTGGTACCTATATGTACCATGACCTCGGGCTCCTCTCCCTCCCCTTTCAGGATATCTTGGACACGTTGAGACACATCACAGACCCTGGCACCAGGGAGGCAAACTACCATCCGGGTCTCCCGACTGCGTCCACAGAATCGCCTGTCTGACCCCCTAACTATAGAGTCCCCTATTAGTATTGCCCTCCTCTTCTTTTCCTTACCCTTCTGAGCAACAGGACCGGTCTCTATACCGGAGGCCCGGCCGCTGTCGCCACCCCCAGGTAGGCTGTCCCCCCCAACAGTACTCAAACAGGAGTACTTATTGTCAAGGTGTACAGCCACCGGGGTATTCTCTAGTCCCTGCCTGTGCCCCTTGCCTCTCCCAACCGTGATCCACTTGCCTGCCTCCTGTGGTCTTGGAGTGACCACCTCCCTGTAACTCCTCTCAATGACTTCCTCGCTCTCCCTGACCAGACGGAGGTCATCGAGCTGCTGCTCCAGGTTCCTAATACGGTCCCTTAGGAGCCCCATCTCGATACACCTGGCGCAGATGTGGACGTCTGGAGGGCTATCAGACTCCATGACTTCCCACATCTGACATCCAGAAAAGTAAACTGCCCTGGGACTCATACTCCCCTTACCCTGGATAGAATACAAAACAAACTGATACAATACAATCAGCAGGGATCTGACTCCCAATCAGCTGCTCCCTCTTGTCTGCTTCCACCAATCAGCGGCTTCCTTAAGCCCACTTGTTTTTAAAGTGTTTTTGAAGTGCGAGTGGAACTTGGAACGTTGCAGATTTCGGTTCCTCCTCCCTCTGCGACCGCTCCAACAGCTCTCGGGCCTCGATGACACGCAGGCGCTGGCCGAGCGCGCCGACCAGCTGTGGATGTCCCGTCAGCAGGACCTGGAAGCGCTGGCCGTCCTTCCTGCGGCATCGGGAGGTGCGGAGCAGTTTGGGGCCGCTATCAACCGTGTCACTGCTGCTCCCGGTCGGCCCCCGCGGCGAAATCCAGCTGCTATCGGGCATTCCAGTGCAGGCATGTCTCTCCAGCACGGCTCGCCTGCAGTTCCACCAGACGCCAGCAGAGGGGGTTGGTGCTATTATCACTGCCGCTGGGGAGCTGTAGCCAGGCAATGTCGCCCGCCCTGTGCGGTCCCCGGGAAACGCAGGGGCTGGTCGTCAGTGATTCCTTCGGCGGCCGGCTATATTCATCGCGTCTTTGCCTGGGATCGCCGCACCGGGAGTCGGTTCCTCATAGACAACAGGGCTGAGGTGAGTGTGCTGCCTCCCTCCATCGCTGACATCCGTGCGGGCAAACGTGGCCCCCTACTCACCGCAGCGAACGGGAGTGCTATTCGCACCTACAGAGTTCGCACCATCTCCCTCAACTTTGGCCGCAGCTACTTTTCGTGGGAGTTTGTCATCTCCGACGTTTCCCAGCCACTGCTGGGCGCCAACTTCCTTCGAGCCCATTCACTCCTCATGGATGTCAAGCGGCGGCGCCTGGTGCACTCCGTCACGCTGGAGCCCTGATGGTCCCCTGTCGTCCGTGGAGCCCCACTTCCGCTCCTACGCCCCCAAACACGGGATGGAGCACCATATTGTGACTACTGGCCCGCCCGTGCACGCCCGGGCACATCGTCTCATGCTGGACAAGCTCCGTCCAGCTCCGGAGGAGTTTCGCCTGATGGAGGCGATGGGCCGCGTGCACCCTCCGATAGCCCATGGGCATCACCGCTCCACATGGTGCCCAAAGTGGGAGGGGGCTGGCGCCCGTGTGGGGATTACTGTAGTCTGAATGATGCGCCCGTCGTCGACATGTACCCGGTCCCGCACATTCAGGACTTCAATGTCCATCTGGCCGGAGCATCAGTGTTCTCCAAGGTGGACCTCGTGAGGGTACAACCAGATTCTGGTCCACACCGCGATATCCCTAAGACAGCCATTATAACACCATTTGGACTGTTTGAATTTGTGCGGATGCCGTTTGGTTTGAAGAACGCTGCGTAGGCCTTTCAGCGGCTCATGGACTGTGTGTGCCATGGCCTGGACTTTGTATTCGTGTACTTGGACGACATACTCGTGGCCAGCCACTCAAGGCAGGAGTACTGCATTCACCTCCGTCAGCTGTGTGAGCGCCTCAGTGATTTTGGATTGGCTATCAACTTGTCCAAGTGCTGTTTTGGGATGTCGGCCATCGACTTCCTTGGCCACCGCGTAACTCCACAGCGGGTGGTGCCTCTGCTGGCCAGGGTGGACGCTATCCGCCGGTTCCCCCGTCTGACCAAAGTTAAGGGTCTCCAGGAATTCGTGGGGATGGTCGCGTTTTATCACTGTTTCTTGCCAGCAGCGGCCGCAATCATGCGACCGCTTTTCCACCTGATCGCTGGTCATCGCAAGGAGGTTGAGTGGTCCGACGAAGCAGCAGCGGCATTCAAGAGTGCTAAGGAGGCCCTGGCTGGGGCCACGATGCTCGTCCACCCACGAGAGGATGCCCCGACTGCCCTGACGGTCGACGCTTCTGAGGTTGTGGTTGGGGCAGTGTTGGAGCAGCTCGTTGACGGATGCTGGCGGCCACTCGCCTTCTTCAGCAGGCACCTCAGTGGTGCTCAGCGCCGGTACAGCGCTTTTGACCTTGAGCTCCTTGACCTGTACCTCGCTGTACGCCACTTTCGCTACTTCCTTGTGATCTTACGGATCACAAGCCGCTAACCTTCGCGTTTGCCAAGGTTTCAGACCCGTGGTCTGCCCGGCAGCAGAGGCAGTTGACGTATGTGTCCGAATACACCACCTCCATCCGTTTCGTCGAGGCCAAGTACAACAGGGTGGCCGACGCCTTATCGCGACCTGTGGTTCACACGGTTCTCCAAGTCGTTGAGGGTATTAATTATTCCGCCCTGGCAGCCGCACAGCTGATCAATGAGGAAATGACCGCCTATCGCATGGCGGTATCGGGTTTGCAGTTCGAAGACGTTGTCTGTGGTCCTGGGGGTGCAACGCTGCGGTGCGATGTCTCCACTGGACTTCTGTGACCCATAGTCCCCGTCGCCTGGCGGCACAGGGTGATTGAGGTGCTCCACGGATTTGCTCATCCCTCCATCCGGGTGACAACGGCCCTTGTAGCCTCTCGCTGTGCAAGGAGGTTGGACATTGGGCGAGCACCTGCATCCCGTGCCAGACCGCCAAGGTGCAGCGACACGTGCGTGCGCCATTGCAGGAGTTCGCCATCCCTCGACAGCGGTTCGACCACATTCATGTGGACATCGTGGGTCCGCTGTCGCCGTCCCGGGGCATAACCTATCTCTTCACCGTGGTGGACTGCTTCATGCGGTGGCCTGAAGCCTTTCCGCTGCCTGATTCCTCAACGGCCACTTGTGCTCGAGCCTTGGTGGCGCACTGGATCGCCTGGTTCGGTGTGCTGCTGGACATAACATCCGACCGGGGGCCTCAGTTCACGTCGGAACTGTGGTCGGCCATGGCACGCCTCCTGGTGGTTCGCCTACACCACACAATGGCGTATCATCCGCAGGCGAATGGACTGGTGGAGCAGTTTCACCGCCAACTCAAGGACGCCCTGAAGGCACGGTTCAATGATCCGGACTGGGTGGATGCTCTGCCGTGGGTTTTGCTGAGGATCCGCGCCGCACCCAAGGAGGACTTGGCCTCCTCCTCCGCCGAGTTGCTGTATTGGTCCCCGTTGACGGTGCCCGGGGAGTTCATCCCGCCGGCACGGGGCCAGGTGGAGCAGCCTTCGGACGCTCTGCAACGTCTTCAGCAGACGGTGGGCAAGCTGGCGCCAGTGCCCACGTCTCGTCATGGGTCTTTCCGTCCGCACGTTCCCTCTGCTCTGGGGTACTGCCAGTTCGTCTTCCTTCGTAGGGATGCTCATCGGACACCCCACCAGCGGCCATACGAGCGTCCCTTCCAAGTCCTAGAGCATGGCTCGTCTATATTCGTCCTGGACATGGGGGGTCGGCATGAGACTGTTTCGGTTGTGCGGCTGAAGCCGGCACATATTGACATTGATCAGCCGGTGCTGGTAGCGCGGTCCCGTACGTGAGGGCGCCCTCCGAATGGGTACCTCCTCCAGTGCTACTCCATCCCCTACACCTGTTGGTCGGTTGCCCGTTCCTGTGCTGGGCATGGCGCGCACCCGGGCTGGTCACCCTCCTGTCCGTTTCGTGCCTCGGGTACTGGGGGGGGGGGGTCCTGTGGCGGTCCCTGGGGGTTAGGCCACTCCTTGGGTCATCCCCCTCGGCTCTTAAGGGACAGGGACGATTGTCTGCCCACGGGGTTTCCCAGGTCCTGCTCGCGGGGGTGCGGAGCGTTCTTGAGAATTCATTAAACTACTTCTGAACCTGCCTGGCGTCTGGCCTTTTCCTGACCTCGTCCAGGCCGCTACAATATACAGTAAAACACTGATAATCCATTTTCCAACAACTTAGAAATCTGAATAGTTTGGCATCAGGCTCACGGCTACTTTCCTGCACTTCACGCTGCCTCAGCAAGGTCATCAGCATAAGCAAGGTCCAGTCTCACCCCGGTCACTCCCTCTTCTCCCCTCTCCTATCAGGCAACAGGTAAAGAGGTTTAAAAACGCATACCTCCGGATTCAGGGATAGTTTCTTCCCAGCAACTGAACAGTCCTCTAACCAGCAAGAGAGTAGTCCAGGCCTCCCATCTACCTCATTGGATACCTACAAATTATAATTAATCAAACCTTGTTGGACTTTAAATAGCACTGAACGTTATACCTTTTATCCTGTATCTGAACACTGGATGGCTTAATTGTAGTCATGTAGTCTTTTCGCTGATTGGATTAAATGTGCAGTTAGTAGTTAAGAAATATGATTTACCGTATTTCTCGGCAATGAAGATGCACCTGCGTCGAAGACGCACCCCCAATTAAAGTTGCTAAATTTTGAAAAAAGGATGGCGGGACAGGATCAAGTGTTTGGTTTCGTCCAGGGGTCGGCAACATCGACTGTGTGCCCCGGGACTGGCTGGAGTTCCCAGATCCCTCGCATCCCCGGGACTGGCTGCAGTTCCCAGGTCGCCTGCGAGCCCCGGGACTGGCTGTAGCGCCCAGGTAGCCTGCAAGCCCCGGGTCTAGCTGCAGATCCCAGGTCGCCTGTCGAGAGAGAAGAGAGGCTGCCGGCCCTACCCGCTAACCACCACCTCCACCGGTTGCGCCTGTGTCGAAGGGCACCATGGCTGGCTGGCGGGCGGGCTGGCAGAAGGCGCTGAGGTGGCGGCCGGTTCCGTTGTCCGGTCCCGGCGGCCACTCGCAGCCACCCGAGCTACTTTCCTCCCCAGCCACAATACGGTAGCTCCGTGCCCGGAGCGCCGCGGCAGAGGTGAGTGAGTTGCTGGCATGTTCCCCAACCTCCTCCTCATCAATGCTCCTGCCCTCCCCGCAACTTTACCCCTGGCGGCCCAACCAATTTGTGCAGCCCAGGCCGTGCTTTCCCCCCCCCCCCCCCAGCGGCGCTGTCATTTTACAGCTGCTTCCCACTTTACAGCCGCTTCCCATCAGCTGCCAGCAATGAGGGATAGACTTGGCTCGTGATCGTTCTTGATGTTGCTGTACTGAGGGATAGCCAAGTCTATCTTTCTTGGCTAACAACCTAACCTTCGACCTCCAAGACGCAGGTACATTTTCGTGCCTTATTTTTGGGCCAAAAATAGCGTCTTCAATGCCGGGAAATACGGTAGTTGGAATTACGGAGACATGGCTCCAGGGTGACCAAGGCTGCGAGCTAAACGTGCAGGGGTATTCAATATTCAAGAAGGTTAGACAGAAAGGAAGAGGAGGTGGGGTTGCATTGCTGGTTAAAGAGGAGATTAATGCAATAGCAAGGAGAGACATTAGCTTGGATGCTGTAGAATCGGTATGGGTAGAACTGCGAAATAGCCAAGGCAAGAAAACACTTGTTGGATTTGTATACAGACCACCAAACAGGGTGGTTGTGAGTAGGGAGGTTGCAGAGAGCATCAAGCAGGAAATTAGGGAAGCGTGTAGCAAAGGTACAGCAGTTATCATGGGTGACTTTAATCTACATGTAGATTGGGCCAACCAAATTGGTAGCAGCGCTGAGGAGGCGGATTTTCTGGAATGTATACGGGATTGTTATTTAAACCAATATGTAGAAGATCCAACTAGAGGGCAGGCCATCCTAGACTGGGTATTGTGTAATGAGGAAGGATTAGTTAGCGATCTTGTTATGCAGAGCCCCTTGGGCAACAGTGACCATAACATGATGGAATTCTGTATTATGAAGGAGAGTGACACGGTTAATTCGGAGAATAGGGTCCTGAACTTAAAGAAAGGAGACTTTGAAGGTATGAGACAGGAATTGGCTAGGATAGACTGGCAAATTATACTTAAATGGTTGATGGTGGAGATTCAATGGCAAGGATTTAAAGACTGCATGGATGAACACCAAAAATTGTTAATCACTGTCTGGCGAAAAAATAAAATGGAGAAGGCGGCTCAACCGTGGCTAATCAGGGAAATCAAGGATAGTGTAAATAATATAAATTTCTTAAAGGATTGGACGGGCTAGATGCAGGAAAAATGTTCCCGATGTTGGGGAGTCCAGAACCAGGGGTCGCAGTTTAGGAATAAGGGGTGGGCCATTTAGGACTGAGAGGAGGAAAACATTTTTCACCCAGGGAGTTGTGAATCTGTGGAATTCTCTGCCACAGAAGGCAGTGGAGGCCAATTCAGTGGATGTTTTCAAGAGAGATAGATTTGGCTCTTAGGGCTAACGGAATCAAGGGATATGGGAAAAAAACAGGAACGGGGAACTGATTTTAGATGATCAGCCATGACCATATTGAATGGCGGTGCTGGCTCGAAGGGCCAAATGGCCTACTCCTGCACCTCTTTTTCTATGTTTAAATTGTGACAGGTTGTCCGCATCAGGGGTTGGTCACTCAAGGGAGAGATAAGAAGATGTTTTTAATCAAGTGGAACTGAATCTTTGGAATACTTTACCCTAAAGGGATAAGATTCTTTCACACATTCTATTCAAGCTGAAAATCAATAGATTTTAAGGTCCTAAGAGAGTGAGGATATAGCAATGCAGAAAGTGGTACTGAGATTTTTTTTTTAAATGTCATTATCTTATTGAATGGCTGATTAGGAACAAGACAAATGGTGAACTACAGCTACTTTCTCAAACAAAAAAAAATCTCACAAGGTATAGGAGTAGAATTAAGCCATTCGGCCCATCAAGTCTACTCTGCCATTCAATCATGGCTGATCTCTGCCTCCTAATCCCATTTTCCTGCCTTCTCCCCATAGCCCTTGACACCCATCCTAATCAAGAATGTTGGAGGAACTCAGTGGGTCAGGTAGCATATTATAGCTTTACCCCCAATAATAAAATGTTGCCAGTGGTAAATACCTGAGCAGGATCGGTAGGTGAGCAGCTGAATGGTGTAAAAAGCACATAGTGAAAGTTGCAGCACACTCTGTGGTGCATGGAATGTGTCCAACCAGCATGTAAGTACTCTGATGCTTTCAGGCTGTTCCTATTAGTAGACAGTAGACTAAACCAGCAAATGTGCCCTTGTTCAACTTGGAGTAAACCACAAAAGGACCTCATATGTTCCACAAAAGAAGGCCAATTCATGCCATTAATGATGAAATGTGCTTATTAATAATGTCATCTCCTGTACTAACAGCAATAGGAAAGCAGTAGATGCATTTGAATGAATCGTGTTCAATATAGAGGGCCAGTAAACAGACTGGCTGCGGCAGGTGTGGGTTGCAGGAGGTGTGGGTTGTGGGAGGCCCGGCATCAGCCTGGAACTTGGCTGGATCGGGCGCCAATTCAGAACGCTGAGCGCATGGACCATTTGTGGCCTGCAGCTGCACGGAGCGATGGAGCACTTAACAACAGCTAGGACTTGAGATTGGTGCTAAATCTGGTGATTCTATGTACTGTCTCAGTGTACTACTATTATACACTTGTACTGTATCTAGGATGTGTATCTAAGATATATCTACTGTAAGTGCTTATGTATAGTGATACCTTTACTGAAATGTATACAAAAATGAATTTCACTCTATTTGGTACATGAGACAAATAAAGTACCATTGAAATAAAGTACAATTTAATTAAGTGCCATTGGAACATCAGAAAAATCTACAAACATTCAGAAGTTAAATTGTGTATGTTCAATATACACTTAAAACAAAGAAGCACAAATGGATTTTGTACAATGAAATTTTTGGGCTCTTCTGTCCAATGAATGATAAAAAGAACCTTTAACCAAAATTAATTAATATTGTGTTTATCTTTCCTAAAGCAGACTTCAAAAATAGAATAGAAAAATTCAAAAATGATACAGTGGAACATTCTTCTGACTGAGTTTGTCACATGGGAGAAGGATGGAAGCAAATTTGTCCTTCTGTTTTCTAACAGAATTGGGAATGCACTATGCTGTAGTTTGTTGCAAAACAATTCAAAATCCCAGAATTTATTTTCATCAATCATGGTTTGTGGGCTTTGCCAGCAGATTCTGCAAATAAACATCTGCATTTCACCCACTTCAATGGGCAATTATGATTCATTCGTGGGCTAAAGGCCGATGTGGACCAGACTAGGTAAGGGCCGTTGTTCCCTTCCCAATTTGATTTAATGGCAGTCCGACCGTGTCAAAGTCACTTTTACCAAGAACGTTTAATTTCCATATGTGATTTGAATTCAGTTTTACCAGTCTATTGGATTGCTGTAAAGTAACATAACTACTGCAGCTCCATTCTCAATGCCGATGTGTTTCTGTTCATTTTAATTTATTGTCACATGTACCGAGATACAGTGAAAAGCTTTATTCTGTGTTCTGTGAAAAGTGTTTATTCTGATGACCAAGATACAACATTAATTAAAGCAGATGTGTGGCAAAGGTTTTTTTACACAGAGAATGATGAGTACCTGGAATGTGCTGGTAGGGGTGGTGCTAGAGTCAGATATGATAATAGCAATTAAGAGACTTTTTGATAGGCATGCTGATATACAAGGAATGAAGAAATATGGATTATGTACAGACAAATAAGCATTGCTCTTGGCATTGTCGGCCAAAGGACCTGTTCCTGTGCTGTACTTTCATATAAATCTATGAATTAAAACTTTTTTTAAAAATTGCTGACCAGATTTGAGAACAGAATGGCATAGTAACCAGAAATTTTCTGTTTAAAGCCGACCACTAAATACCATTGTACTCTAGATAGCTATCAATGTTATGATATTGGATGATAAAAGATAATAATTTAGTAAAGAAACACTATAATATCATTATAGCTGCAAGTTGCCGCAGTTGGCACTCCGAGACGATGGGAGGATGGATTTAGTCTGCAATAAACTCCAAAGTGATTTCACAAAGAAGCACTCATCATCACTTCATGCAGCTTTACCAAAGTACATCCAAGAAAATGAAGGTAAATATCTTTATTGCATAAATGTTTGAACATAACACTGTAATGATTGTAATAACCTTTTTCTGAACGCACCAGACACATGCCGCAGACTTTTATCTTTGACTTACAATAAATTTGGTTAAATGCTATGTGCTATCCCTAAATTTGCAAATCAACATTTTAAATAATTAAAGTAACAGGTAGTTGGTAGTTTTGTGAATGTGTAGAAACATAATTAATTTACAAATGTATCCAAAAGCCACAATCGCAATATAATGCCTTACTCAGTTACAGAATGTGTTGGGAATCAAGGGCCTGCTTTACATGGTTTTCCTGCATCTAATATGAAGTATTCAGTCAGCCTTCATCCAGTCATAAGTAGAAGTAAACATAAGGATAGATTCTATCCATAAAATCACAATTGGCACATGTTTTTTCTGACATAATTGATTGAAGCACCTTGTTTGAAGGTGTAGGGTTCAATTTATAAAAAGATAATTTGCAAATGGTTAAGAGCTTCAAGTTCCTTGATGTAAATATTACCAACGAGCTGTTGTGGACCAACCACGTGGAAGCGACAGCGTAGAAGACACACCAACGCATTTACTTTGTCAGGAGACAGAGGAAATTTGGCATGTCTCTGATGACTCTAACAAACTTCTACAGATGCACCATCGAAAGCAAGCATCAGTTTGGTTTGGGAACAGCTCCGCCCCAAAACACAAGAAATTGCAGAAAGTTGTGGATGTAACCCAGTCCATCACACAGACCAGATTCCTGATCATTGACTCCGTCTACATTTCACCCTGCCTCAGGAAAGCAGCCAACATAATCAAAGATGGTCAAAAAGGCTGTTGGCGCATTGTCCTCATCAGTCAGAGTATAGAGTATAGAAGTTGGGAAGTCATGTTGCAGTTGTATAAGACGTTGGTGAGATCGCATTTAAAATATTGTGTTCAGTTCTGGGAACCATGTTATAGGAAAGATACTGTCAAGCTTGAAAGGATTCAGAGAAGATTTACGAGGATGTTGTCAGGACTAGAGGATGTGAGCTATAGGGAGAGGTTGAGTAGGCTGGGTCCCTACTCCTTGGAACGCAGGAGGATGAGGGGTGATCTTATAGAGGTGTACAAAATCATGAGAGGAATAGATTCTCTTGCCCAGAGTATGGGAATTGAGGACCAGAGGACATAGGTTCAAGGTGAAGGGGAAAAGATTTGATGGGAATCTGAGGGATAACTTTTTCACACAAAGGGTGGTGGTGTATGGAACAAGCTGCCAGATGAGGTAGTTGAGGCAGGGACTATCCCAACGTTTAAGAAACAGTTAGACAGGTACATGGATAGGACAGGTTTGAAGGGATATGGACCAAGCCAGGCACGTGCCGTCGGTAGGCAAGGTAGGCATTGCTTACCCTGACTAAAATTATAAAATGGTAATTACTAAATATAAATAGTAAAGGCATGGGAGAATTATGCATATTTAAGTGATCGATCTCCTAGGTAGGCATAATTCTCCGTGCCTTTCAACCGCAGCACTTGTAACATGCCAAAGTCTGTGCAGCCCACGTGCCGTCAGTGCTGCCTGAAGCCGTCAATTTCAAGGGGAGCTGAAGGCAGCTGAAACTCTGCCTTGGCTGTACTGCGCAGGTGCAGCCCTAGTTTCTTGGCGGGTTTTTCAAACATGGATTGCCATTATCTGATGAGTATCTTAGGAAACAAAGAGAGAAGAATGGAGTTCGTATACAAATGATGTAAGTACATTTTTTGATGCTATATGTTTTTAAATAACGTATTTCCCGGGGTGGGGGAGTTCCTTTCACAGCGTTTGGGGAGTCTGGCCCGGGGGTAAAGTTGCGGGGAGAGGAGGGCAGAAGTGTTGTGAAGGAGGGGGTCAGGATCATGCCACTTGCAACGCTCCTTGCACAGCGGCGTGCAATGCCACCGCATTGAGGCCGGGGCGGGAGGAGTAGCTCGGGTGGCTGTGAGCTGCCGCCGGGCCAGACAGCAGAACCAGCCGCCACCTTAGCTCCTTCTACCGGCCCCCGCTCACCTCTGGCAGCTCTCCGTCTAAAAACCTCTCTCCTGCCGCTCGCTGGCCTCACTCATGTCGGCTGCTTCCCGCAAATCCTTAAATTCCGACAGCGCGATTGAGTTTATTCGGACTGATAAACGGACTTTGCCCCCTGCCAAAATATCGTGCACCAACCACCAACCTGGACACTGCAGCAGAGCCACAGTCGTGCCGCTGCCGATCGGAACGCCTGTTGATGTTTAGTAGAGTAGAGTGTTAATTTATTCATGATATATGTATTTTTACTTGTATTTATTTTTTACTGCACACTGAAATGGACACTGGTTGAGGAACGTTTTTTTGTTTCCTCTGGGTATGCAAATACTCAGGAAATGACAATAAAGATATACAATACAATACAATACAATACAAAGCGGCTGACATGAGCGAAGCAGGTGAGAGGTGTTCAGACGGAGAGCACTGCCAGAGGTGAGCGGGCCGGCAGAAGGCGCTGAAGTGGCGGCCAATTCTGCTGTCGGGTCCCAGCGACCGCTCGCAGCCACCCGAGCTGCTTCTATCCCCGGCTACAATGCGGTGGCGCCCGGAGCGCCGCAGCAGCGGTGAGTGAGTGAGTTACTGGCATTATCCCCGACCCCCTCCTTCACAACACTCCTGCCCTCCCCGCAACTTTAACCCCTGGCCAGACTTTCCACACGCTGTGAAAGGAACTGTCCCCCCAATTGGTCCCTTGAACAAGTGTTGTCATTCAATAAGATGACAACTGATTCAACTTTTCCCTGTACTCCCGTTTTTCCCACCGTCTCTCCACCTGCCATCACCATTCACCCATTCAGTAATTCAGAATAAAGGAGACTTGGAAGCCTTGGGAAAATTTAATTGTTACTGTCTTTATTTTTATTTTTTATTTTTACGGAGAGAACAATCTGCGCGTGCGCGGTTTAAGTTTTTTTTTTAAAGCCGACTGACTGCCTACCCTGAGTAATCACTCATGGCACGTGCCTGGACCAAGTGCAGGGAGGTGGGACTAGTGTAGCCGCGACATGTTGGCCGGTGTGGGCAAAATGGGCTGAAGGGCCTGTTTCCACTCTATCACTCTAAGACCTTTCCCACCAATGCCATTCTTTCTTCTCCCTGTTCCTGTCTGGTAGAACATATAGAAGCTTGAAAGCACACACCACTAGGCTCAAAAACAGCTTCTTCTGAATATAGACACAAAATGCTGGAGTAACTCAGCAGGACAGGCAGCATTTCCGGAAAGAAGGAAAGGGTGACGTTTTGGGTGAAGACCCTTTTTGGCTCTCCACCCAAGACGTCACCCATTCCTTCTTTCCAGGGATGCTGCCTGTCCTGCTGAGTTACTCCAGCATTTTGTGTCTATCTTCGGTTTAAACCAGCATCTGCAGTTCCTTCCTACACGACAGCTTCTTCTCCTGTTGTCCAGCTTCTGAACAGTCGTTCCATAGCTGGTTTGGTCCAATTCTTCTCTACCTCACTGTGGACATTGGACTGTCTATGGAATTGATGCTCTACAATGCTTTTTTTTTTTTTTTTTTTTAATTTTTATTTATTAGAAGTACATTACATCACAGCCACATACATTAATACTCGTCATTTATATCTTCTTACAATTAATGTACTCCCTTTATTTATTTTTTTACACTAAAGAAAGAAAAGATTGAAAGAGAGAAGAAAGTGAAGGAAAAAGTGCAAGTGTAGAAAAGTGTAGAAAATGTAACAACAAAAAAGGACGAAGACCCTATGAGAGCGAAATTAAAAACAAAAAGAAAAAGAGTTAAGAAATAGGCCCTAAGAAAAGAAAAGAGAGAGAGAAAAAAAGAAAAACAAATGTTTTTTTTTTTTGAACATCACGTAAATAGGACATACCAACTCTTCAACTATCATCCCCCCTTACCCGACCTCAATTTTTTATTTTTTTAAAGTACTTTTGCACCCTATGTTTGTAATAATTCTATAAATGCAGACCACGTCAGGTGGAAGTGATCTGGTTTACCTGCTAGGAGGAGTCTTATCTCTTCAAGGTGTAGTGTTTCAAACATATTTGAAATCCACATATTTATAGTTGGTATTGGAGCCTTCTTCCAAAATTTTAGAATTAGCTTTTTTCCAGTTATTAACCCATAATCCATTAATTTCTTTTGAAACACATTTAGTTCTGGATCATCTTCCGTTATTCCGAAGATAATCCATTCTGCTTTGGGTATCAGTCTTGTTTTAAATAACTTTGTAAAGATTTCAAAAATTTCATTCCAAAATTTTTGAATTTTTGTACAGAAGACAAATGAGTGCGCTATAGTTGCTTCTTGGGATTGACATTTATCACAAATAGATGATACGTTTGGGAAAATTTTATGAATTTTAGTTTTCGAATAATATAATCTATGTAAAATTTTAAATTGTATTAAAGTGTGTCTTACATTAATCGAGCATTTATGTACTTTTAATAAGTATTCATTCCAACTTTCCTTTGAAATTTTAATAGCTAACTCTTGTTCCCAGTCTCTTCTGATACCCTCCGTAGATGGTATTTGTACATTTAAGATAATATTGTACAAATATGATATTAAGTTTGTTGATTCCGCTTTTATCTGCATTGCCTCGTCCAGTACATCTGCTGGGTTATTATGATGATCTTTTATATATTTTTTCAAATAGTCGCATATTTGAAAGTATTTAAAATATTGATTATTTCCGAGTTTATATTTTATTTGTAATTGTTGAAATGAAAGTAATTTTCCAGTTTCATACAAGTCACCAAGCGTTTTAATTCCTAGTCTATCCCATTGTGTATAAGCTTTATCTATAATAGAAGGACTAAACGAAGGGTTATTGACTATAGGTAATAAAAGTGATAAGTTTCTTAATTTTAAATTTTGTTTTATTTGTTTCCAAATACGGATTGTACTATGAATAATTGGGTTCTTATTATAGTTTATGTTATTCAATTTCATTGGAGAGAGGAGGATCGCTCCAATGTTTCTAGAGGAGCAATCCTCTTTCTCCATTACAATCCAGTCTACTTGCTGGGCGGAGTTATCCATCAGTTGAATCATGTTTTTAATATTTACTGACCAATAATAATACATAAAATTGGGTAGTGCTAGACCCCCCAATACTTTAGATTTATTCAGATGGGTTTTTTGTATTCTATGTGATTTATAGTCCCATATAAAATTAGTGATATCTGAGTCGAGTTTTTTAAAAAACTTCTTAGGTAAGTATATAGGAATTGATTGAAATAGGTATAAAATTTGTGGTAAAAAGATCATTTTTATTGCGTTTATTCGGCCTATTAAAGACATCGGAAGCGTTTTCCAGAATTTAATTAATGTATTCAGTTTATTAAGTAGGGGGTCAAAATTTGCCCTGAGCATACCTTGATATGCTCTGGTAATTTCGATTCCCAAATATTTAAATTTTTCTGTAGCTATTTTAAAAGGGAATTTTAAAAGATGTGTTGAATCTTTCGGTTTTATTGACATAATTTCACTTTTATTCCAATTTATTCTATATCCAGAAAAAGATCCGAAGTCTTCAATTAAATTTAATATATTTGGTATAGTGATTTGAGGTTTTGTAATATACAATAATATATCATCCGCGTATAAAGATATTTTATTATATGAGTCTTTAGTATTATATCCATGAATATCAGGGTGTATTCTAATTTTTTCTGCTAGCGGTTCAATAATGAGAGCAAACAGCTGTGGTGATAATGAGCATCCTTGTCTATTTCCCCTTGATAGTTGAAATTTCGAGGATAATATGTTATTAGTAAGTATTCTAGCTGTAGGTTTGTTATATAGTAGCTTAATCCATAAAATAAAATTCTCTCCCAGTTGAAATTTTTGTAATACTTTATCCATATAATTCCATTCTACTTGATCAAATGCTTTTTCAGCATCCAGCGAAATAATTGATAATTCTTGATCTTCAGATTTGTGTGAGTGCATTATGTTGAGTAGACGTCTCATATTATTAGAAGAGTATCTCTTAGGGATAAACCCTGTCTGATCTGGGTTTATTAATTTACTAATGTATTTACTTAATCTTCTGGCTAATGTTTTCGCTAATATTTTTTGATCTGTGTTTAACAATGCTATAGCTCTATATGAGCCAGGTTCTTCTAAATCCTTATTTTTCTTAGGTATTAATGTAATCGTTGATTCCGCTAATGTATCAGGTAGTATTCGTTTTTTAAAAGCGTATTGGTACATTTTTTGTAATCTTGGTATTATTTTATCATAAAAGTTTTTATAAAATTCATTAGTAAATCCATCAGGGCCTGGTGTTTTTCCATTTTTTAGTGAGTTTATTGTATCTTCTAATTCCTTAATTGAGATTTGTGCACCCAGTTCCTCTTGTTCCTTCAGCTCTAACTTTGGAAGATTACAGGTATCCAAGAACTTTGTGATATTATTGGAATCAATTATCGTTTTAGATGTATACAAATTCTCGTAAAATTGCGCAAATCTTTTATTAATATCCTTCGGTGTTGTTAATAATTCCCCTTTATCTGATTTGATCTTTGGTATAGTATGTTCCTTTTCTCGTTTTTTTAGCTGGCGAGCCAAAAGTTTATGCGGTTTATCCCCAAATTCAAAGTGCTCTTGTTTTGTAATTTGAAAAAGTCTTATAAGTTTGGCAGATAATAATTTATTTAATTTAAATTTTAAAATTATTATTTTATTATGTTTATCTATTGATGGATCTTTAGCATTATCTATATCCATTTGTCTAATAAGTTCTTCTAACTGTCTTTGTTCATTCTTATTCTTTTTATTTTGAAAAGCTTGATATGAAATTATAATACCCCTAATGTATGCTTTAAAAGATTCCCAAAGTAAAGTAGGCGATATATCTGAAGTATCATTTGTTTGAAAAAAGACCTCCATTTGTTCTTTTAAATATATACTCGCTTGTGGATCTTTTAAAATTTGAGAGTTAAATCTCCAGAATGAATTATTCTTAGACAATCCTTCCAGTTTTAAAAAGAAAGTTAGTGGAGAATGGTTTGAAATTGAATTTGTATGATATATTGCATTAGATGTTTGGGGGATTAATTTTGTATCCAGCAGAAAGTAGTCTATACGTGAGTATGTCTTATGTACCATTGAGTAAAACGAATATTCCCTGCCAGTTGGATTCACAATTCTCCAAACATCTGCTATATTAGTGTTGTTTATGTAGGTATTGAGGAGTTCCCCAGTTTTCGATTTCATATTCCCTCTCTGTTTTTGACTTGATTTATCTAAGTACGGGTCTAAAACACAGTTAAAGTCTCCGCCTATTATAACATTTTGATAGTTTGACTCTGCAATTATATTGAAGATTTTATTGAAAAAGTGGGGGTTATCAAAGTTAGGAGCATATATATTTACCAAAGTAAGTGGAGTGTCATGGATTTCTCCATTAACTATTAGGTATCTCCCTTCTATATCTGTTATAATATTCTTTGCTTTAAATGGTATACCTTTTCTTATGATAATTGACGTGCCTCTAGATTTTGAAGTGAATGAAGAGTGGTATGTTTGACCTATCCATTTCGCCCTCAGCCTAACTTGGTCCTGAGGTTTTAGGTGTGTTTCTTGTAGGAAGGTAATGTCAGAATTATACATTTTTAGCTGAGCTAATATCTTACCCCTTTTGATAGGTTCATTAATACCTCTTATATTCCAACTACAAAATGAGACTCCTCCTAGGTTCTTTTGTGTGGTGTCATGCATTTTGAATAATTATAGTACCTTTGAATCTTGTGGTGCGTCCATATCCCAGGTCTTTAGGTATTGGGGGAGTTTTTGAATTATTAACTTTTGTTGGTATGTCCATATTATTCTTATCACTAAACACAAAACACAAACAAGTGATTTTATGTAATAAAAAAAAAACTAAAAAAGTGAGGCTACAGTGTCTATAGTCGGCACTGTAGCAAGTGACCCACCTGTAGGTGGGAAAAAACCTTATTTTGACTTCCATTGCGTTGTTGCTCAACTCGCTCCGCTCTCTTAGTTAATCATAACATATTAAAATATTAAAACGAGGCCTCACATTCATATATATAATACAATTTTACCCTGATATTTCCTTATAACATATATATATATATCAGAGTTTAATTATTAAACCAATATTTTTGATTTCAATAAGAATCAGCTGTTGGTTGAAGGGGTTAACGAGACGTGCTCCTGGACATAAGCCAGGAGCTCGTTTCTCATCCCCTCCTCCCGCTTATAGACAAGGTTACAATTTATTAAAAATTCATATTAGTATGTTAGTTCATTATTTTTTTGTTTTTTTTGTTAGTATTCTAATCTAACCTGCATAACTTTTAAAGTTGTTAATAGGATAAGTTCTTACAATTGGTTATAACATTTTAATCAATAAGCAATTATTTTCTAATTCATATCCCGTTATAAAGTTGTTTACACGTTTTGAACAGAAAATGTCCTTGCTTCAACATTCCGGAGATAACAGTGTAACTATCCCCAGACAAAACATAGCTGAGAATTATTCGGATCTGCCAAAGCTCCCTTTTATTTCTGTCTTTCAACAATCGTTTGGGCATATTTGAAAGCGTCTTCAGGCTTAACAAATGACTTTTCAAGACCATTAAAAGAAATACGCATTTTAGCGGGATAAAAAACCCCGAATCTGACCCCTTCTCTCCCTCTTAAAAGATCTTTAACCTTATCAAATTTGTTTCTTTTTTGCACAATTTCATGTGGGTAGTCCCTGAATATCTTAATAGTGTCTTTGTCCAGCCGTAATTGTACACCATATTTGATTTTGGTCATAACATATTCCAGTTCTGCAGTGTCTCGAAATTTCACTATAATATGTCGTGGATAAGCTTTTCCCGCATCAAATCTTTTTCCAAATCTTGGGACACGATGAGCCACTTCGATTTTCGGTTCCTTGGGAAGATTCAACAGTTGTTTCAACAAGCCCATGGCAAATTCACGTACCTGTTCCCCTTCTGCCCCCTCTGAAACACCAAGAATCCTCAGATTCTGGCGTCTAGAACGAGCTTCCAGGTCCAGGCATTTGAATGAGACTTTCTCTAATTGAGTCCCCATTTGTAGTGATGCTTGTTCGTTTTCTCGCCTCATTTGCTCATGTTCTTCCCTCAATTTCGCCATGTCTTCAACCAGTCGTGCCGTATTTTTCTCCAATTCCGTAATTGTCTGCATACTTGCAGCTACTGTTTCAAGTACAGCCGTGAACTTATCCGTAGTAATTACATCCATCTTATCCATTTTCTCTGATAGTCCATCTTTCACCTCATCAATTCGTTTATTCATAGTGTCCAGTAAATCCGTCATATTCTTCTGGTTACCAGCATTTAAATCCTTCATCATCTTCTGCATTCCTTCCATCATTTTTGCCGAATTTTCCTTCATTTCCTTCTTATCTTCCACCCTATTATCCGAGATCTCATCTTTCAAATTTTTCATTGATTTTTTCAAGTCATCAAAGTCTTTCTTAGATCTTGTATCCATTTCTGCAGCCACTTCAGAGACTTCAGAGGTAACTTCAGTTTCGAACTGTTTCGACAGTTTATTCACAGCTCTCTGAGGGCTCACAGCTGGAGTCAATTTACTCATTTAAAGGGCTTCAAACCACCGTTTAAAACATCGCGTTTAACGATGACGTCATCAGCGCGGTAACCAGAAGCTCCGGTAAGGTTTTTAAAAACAATCCCGATTTTCAGACCCGTTTTACACGATAAATCGTGAAGTTTTTCGGGAGAGGAGCTGGGTGCACGTCTGTTAGTCTAACATGACGCCACCGGAAGTCGATGCTCTACAATGCTGATAATTATATTCTGCACTCTGTACCTTCCCTTTAGCTCTACCTATTGTACTTGAGTTTGGCATGATTGTGTTTATGTATTGTAATATCTGATTTGATTGTGTTGCATGCAAAATAAAGCTTTTCACTGTATCTCTGTACACGTGACAATAATGAATCTAAACCTAAATGAAAGCCTAATTTTGGCTGGAATTTGCTGTAAAATAATTATGCAGTTATCAGCAAATAAGGCAGCCAATAACTTTAAAAGTGTTACACTGTTGATTGTTTTAATTGACTCATGGATGTTCATATCACCAGCAAGGTGGATTAGTTACATCCATTCCTATTTACTCTGAGAAGGAATTAGACAGCTAGCAGCCTCTTTAAATTGTTTATTGGGGTTCAGTAAAACTGAGTGGTTTTGGGCAATATCAGAGGATGATAGTGCAACAACAGGGTATGTCTGCGGTTCAGCTGATTCCAATGACCTATAACTTCATAACCATGCAGGTCCCATCTCCTCGTGGTGAACTCTGGTAACTTTGGCTACTACTGCCATTAGGGGAAGGGATTATTAAAAATGGTTGGGTAGTATGGAGAAACAGCTTCCAGAAAGGAAAAATGAAAACAGCCAGTTTTTCTACAGAGCCGACTGTTCCCGAGTGGGAGAGTTACCGAGGTAGGAGCATGATCTCATTGAATGGCTGGGCAGATGAAGGGAGCCTAATCCCCTGTTTCTGCTTCTACCTCTTAAGTTGTGTTTGTATTTCAATCTCCCTGTATTTCTGAAGTCACAGCAGGTTTATTTGCCTCAGGGACCTTAGTGTACCAGATGGATCTTTGTAATAACCTGGGAATATCATAAGTCCTCGTTCTAAAACTAGCTTTTAACTTCAGATGATTTAATCATTATTGACCCTAACTACACTTCACGCTGCCTCAGACCAACAGCCAACATAATCAAAGACTTGTCCCACCCCGGTCATTCCTTCCTCTCCTTTCTCCCGCCCGGCACAAGGTACAGAAGCTTGAAAGTGTGCCACACCAGGCACAGGGGAAGTTTCTTCCCCTCTGTTATCAGGCTTCAGAATGGTCCTTCGATAAGCTAGAGCACTGTCCGATTTACCTCGACCCCATTGCGGACATTGGACTTTGTCTATGAAACTGGTGTGCTACAATGCTGAGAACTATAGTCTTCACTTTATCTTCAACTTTGCTCTATTGTCTTTATATTTGACCTAATTGTAATTATGTCTAGTTTTATCTGATCCGATTGGATCAGATAATAGTGTATATAAATACAATCAAATACAACCTAAATCTAATCAACTTATTTTAAACCCACTCCCAAAACTGCCATGATAGTATTTGAACTACACAAAAATGCTGGAGAAACTCAGCGGGTGCAGCAGCATCTATTGAGCGAAGGAAATAGGCAACGTGCAGGAGACTCTGCGCTCGCCACATGGTCGCCACATGTTCGCTGATGGTCTCTGGTAAGTCTCCTTCATGGTCGCGAGGAGTTCCCACATTCTGGGAACTAGTCGCAGCCTCAGTATGGTCGGCACAAATTTTTCAACATGTTGAAAAATTTTCTGCGACTAAAAATTGGTCGCCATGGAAAAAATCGATAATCCTGTAGTCGTAGGTGCAGTTGTAGTGGGGTCGCCATGTAGTTATGGGTAGTCGAGATAGTCGTAGGTAGATTTAGTTAATCGCATTTGCTGACCGGTCATTTTCATTGGCTCATTGGTGAAAAAAAACGTAAGCAGGAGTTTTGAGAACCAAGGATAACCGATGCTAATGCTAAATGTCTGCCGAACTTCACAGCTGTGTATCTCTGGCTTATTAAAAGTTGTCTGGCTTCTTAAAAGTTGTCTCCACTCCTTCTCCCCCCTTCTCCCCTCTTTTAAAGGACATCGTACACTGTGCTAGCCGTCTTAATTACAGTGCCAACCTTCCTGTTCATCGCGGTGTGTGTCTGTATCACCTTGGCTTTGTACCGTGTGAATTTCAGACAATGCTCCCCCGCCTTTGCTGTGTGTGTGTGTGTGTGTTCCACTCTGACAGTCGCCGTTCCAGTTCCCGTTTTTTCAGGCGACTGCCGGCAACTTGACAGTCGCCGGCAGTCCGCTGAAAAATCATCTAAGTGGGACAGGCCCTTAACTAGTCCAATAACATTATGTCATCATTCTCACTAACAGTGTGAAATGTCACAGATATTCTCCATCAGCCACCACCCATTTCATGTCTCCACAAACTGTTGACCTTTTTATGACTTTCAAGAAATTGCCTTCATGTTGTTGAAATGAAATGTGTGTGATGCAGAACATTAATACATAGTGGTACATAGTTGTACATAGAGGGTCAAAACAAAAAAAAATTATTGTCAGTATTTATGTTTCAGCAATTCTTGTCAACCTCAAATATAAAGTAGGGAATTAAGTGTATCCGTGGAGAGGCATTTCTGATTGGGTTGTTTTGCTGCTTCCCAAAGCTCTCTGAAACAATGCACTTATATTAAATTTCAAAATCTACTTAATTCATAACAATTTAAAGTTTATGCAACATAATTTTTTTGTCAACAGCATGGCCGTCAGAGTTTTAAAAAACCCTGAGGAAAAAAAAAATTGGAGCGGAATCAGTGTTTCCACTTTGAAGGAAATTACCCAAAATTCTGGTTCCGACCCGCAGGATGATTTGGGGAAAAAAATATTTGCAAACATCCACGCCTGCGCAGTTGGGGGAGGCCGGTGACGCAGTAGCGACACAAAATGATGCCGTCTCTCCGCGCATGCGCAGTGGGCCCGAGCGGGATCAGATCACCACCATTTTCACTACACAATGGCCCCCTCCTCTCCCCCCCTCCCCCCTCCTCTCTCCCCCCCTCCTCTTCCCCCCCTCCTCTTCCCCCCCCTCCTCTTCCCCCCTCCTCTTCCCCCCTCCTCTTCCCCCCCTCCTCTTCCCCCCCTCCTCTTCCCCCCCTCCTCTTCCCCCCCCTCCTCTTCCCCCCCCTCCTCTTCCCCCCCTCCTCTTCCCCCCCCTCCTCTTCCCCCCCTCCTCTTCCCCCCCTCCTCATCCCCCCCTCCTCTCTCCCCCCCTCCTCTCTCCCCCCCTCCTCTCTCCCCCCCTCCTCTCTCCCCCCCTCCTCTCTCCCCCCCTCCTCTTCCCCCTCCTCTCCCCCCTCCTCTCCCCCCTCCTCTCCCCCCCTCCTCCTCTCCCCCCCTCCTCCTCTCCCCCCCTCCTCCTCTCCCCCCCTCCTCCTCTCCCCCTTCCTCCCCCCATTCCTCCCCCCCTCCCACCCCCTCCTCCTCTCCCCCCTCCTCCTCTCCCCCCCTCCTCCTCTCCCCCCCTCCTCCTCTCAAGCATTTTCTAAAAAAAAGGTTTTCTTTACTGCAAAACCTTACAGTATTATTTGCAGTTTTTGCAATTATAACATTTTACATAACATTTTACAACAGTACAACTTGATTATTAAAAAAAGGACAACTTCAATTCTTGATTTAAAAAAATGTATACAATAATGACCCCAATCATTCCATTCCACCCACTCATTACTTTTGACTCAACCAAAACTATTTCTGAAATATTGGTCATAAATCAGGTGCAAAAATGCTCCAAAATAAGGCTCAGAATGCACCAGAGAACATCTAAACCCCAGAGCTTCCAGGGCCCTTAAGCAGGCCCTGGACCCTGGCTGCGAGGGACTACGCGCTTCGCGCTCGTGATGTGCGCTGCACGCACATTATTTCACATAAACATTTTTTAATCCTGACATGCCACCCCCCTTTTTGAAAAGCTTCATACGGGCCTGCTTAGCCTTTTGGCAAATACTTCAAGGGGTTTGAACACAAATTACAACTACATAGAGCAATCTCTTACCACGACAGAATTTGGAATAAAATGTCTGTTTTGCGAGTCTTGTAGGGAACATGTGAACAATGTGAGCTGCCCATTGCAGCTAAATGAAAGCAGACAAGACCTAATTTAAGGCTTTTTGCCTGGGAGAGGATGCCAGCAATAGTCTGATGATCTTTCCAGTCATTTTGGAGGAATTTGCAGTCAACATAGGTGGTTTCCCTCCAGTACTTTGAGGTCTCTCCTGAAGTTAGTTCATGTTTCAGAAGCGTTCTTGATGCAGGGTCACTGATTGATCCATTAGATCAAGAGATTTGAGCTGCGTTTGACATCTTAATCTTCAAATACTCTTTTCCTCAGTCAATTAAAGGCTGCACTGGTGGACAGGAGAAGATGGTGAGTTTTTGCCATCAATGCTTAAGTGACTCTAAGATATTGGAAGTGGTCCATGCTTTCCAGAATCTTGCCGTGCAGTTTTACTGTCAGTGGGTGGTATTCAGCATTGGGGCAGGCTTCTACATTATGTTTTTTTTGGTATATTCATGCTCAATGTCCTGAATGCTTCCATAAACAAGTTGACAATGATCTTGTTCGTCATCTGACAGTAAAGTTGGGCATCAATGGCACAATCCACCAGCATTCTCAGTCCACCAACACAGCCTGGGCAACAAATCGTGGGCTGGCTCGGAAGATGAACTACCATCTCTCATAAACTGACCTTCCCACCTAGCATGTTCTGGACCATTATACACTTTTCCAACTGAGTTTTCATGCAGTCGGTCTTAGAACTGTTACTGATTTTTTTTTTTTTATTAAAGAATTTGCTTCAATGACGTTAGGTTTTCCCAATTGCCATCCAGTTACAATCATCTTTCTGATATCATTAAAGAATTCATAATTATCTCAGGGAGAAACCTTTGCTAAAGTAAACAAGTTGACAGAGGGAGTTGAAAGTGAAAATAGGTTTCTTTTCCTTAACACTGGCGTCATTCGTCTTGATATATTCCTCAGGGCAAAAATTAAGGGGAAGAAATTCCCAAAAGATACAGAAACCATGCCAATCATGAGATGTTCGGTAACGGAATCATTCAGAGAATTAATCAGATCTTGCACCATTATTTCCAGAGAACTCTCCCAAAAAAAATTCAACAACAAAAATCAGTCACAGGTCTTTTGCGGCATTACTGTACTTGGATTTCTTCAAAAAGCAAAGTAGGTGGCTGTTTAACAATAGAACAAGTCATTGCATGCGAGCGGCTTGGTTGCTTTGAACAACGTGACATGATACTCTAGAAATGGCGCTTCTTTTGAAATCTAAATTGCAATTCCCAGCAGGAAGTTCTGTCTATTCTTCATCTTATTATTGGATTTTTATTTAATAAAGTTGAGCATTAATGCAGAACTATGCAATAGGAATATAATTTTGGAACACTCATGTTGGTATAATTCAACTGTGGAATCTGTTTCATTGAAGGTCTCCAAAACCTGGGTCATTTTTAGCTCCCTTTTAAAAAGTAGCAATATATTCAGTTTGTACGAGTACAAGAAGTATTGTGTATTTTGTCACCTATCAACATTATCATTATGCATTTTGGTATTTTTTAGAGTTAGTCATGAACAGACTTCAACATATAAAATGTCCGTTCAAATGTCGCCCTGCAGGAAAGGTATGTTCAAAGCTGAATATTTATAAAAGTGAAAGCTTCAATTTTCCTGTGCCGAACTGTCAGGAAGTTAAAATAATCTTAGCAGGCAAGGAAGGAAAATTAAACAGGAAGCTTTCTTGCAGGATAACAAAATCCAGAGCCACTTATATGACCCATGATAGAAATGTGCATTTGTCAGTCGAGTCAGCACAAAAATTATCATCGCTTGGAAAACAGCTCTGCAGCTGCCTTAAAAAATCAACACTAATGCAATGCTTTTGTTTTTCTAATTTACTTCCCATAGATACAAACTTCCTGTTTGTCATATTTCATTTCTCAAGAATCTGATAATATAGCCGGCAGCTTTATACAAGGGAGGCAAGGTGACGCAGCGGTAGAGTTACTGCCTTACAGCACCAGAAACCCGGGTTCGATCCTGACTACGGGTGCTGTCTGTATGGAGTTTGTACGTTCTCCCTGTGACCTGCATGGGTTTTCCCTAGGAGCTCCGGTTTCCTCCCACACTCCAAAGACGTACAGGTTTGTAGGTTAATTGGCTTCGGTAAAATTGTAAATTGTCCCTAGTGTGTAGGATAGTGCTAGTTTGCAGATATCACCAGTTGGTGGGCCAATGGGCCTGTTTCCACGCGGTATCTCTGAATTAAACTAAAATAAAGACAAGGCACAAGATGCCTATTATCTGCTCCAGGCATTTCTTTATCCTAGTGTAGGGCAATGAGATTGTAAATTACTAAAGTGCTGGAAATAGTTTATTTGTTTGAAGTTTAATCCGCAAATTATGGTTGGTACACCACTGCTGTACACTCGGTTCTTGGGGTGGAGAGGGGTGATAGCGCTATAAAGGGGAGGGTAGTGTCATGTGTTCTGTGTCTTGTGTCTACTGTTTGTGGGTGGGGGTGTTTGTTTGTTTGGTGTTCAGCCATGAGCGAATGGCGGTGCGGGCTCGATGGACCTGGTGGTCTGCTCTCGCACCTACTTTCTATGATTCTATGATTCTATATACATCTAATGCCTACAGTGATGTGGCAAAGGAGATTTGTAGGTTTTGACAGAGTGGACTGGTAGCTTCTAGCATGATGTGGTAGTTACATCAAAAGTTACAGAAAATAGCTTTGGAATTTTCAGTATAGCCTATTGTTTTTTTGTATGCTGTACAATCAGATTTTAGGGGGAAAAAACAATTTTTAATGCTTGAAAAATATTGAGAAATGTATGCTTAGCATATCATGAATATTGTATTGATATGTGTGTAGGTCATCTGGTTTGCACAATAATTTATAGCAATTTGTCATTAATTGTGCAAAACTCTTCTGTGCATACAGTACAAGGTCCTCATAAACTGAAGCGGGTCTTTCCAGATGGATTGATGCCTGTCTGACTAGTTATGGGGAGCCTTAATTGACATCTGATGAGGGGTGAGATTCTTCCATTATCCTTCAGCCAGATTTCCCTTTGTGGGGTTTCCTTAATGTAAACGTTCTTTTCCAAGTACAGTACAATTTCTAATCCAATATTTCTTAAAAGATCAATTGAACCAACACAAAGTTTGTTGTAAGTAAACTCATCTGCAGGTAAACTAAACTAGTTAACATTGCCTCAATCTGTAACTCAGCACCCACCTCTGGAACTGAATCCTTGACGTTGTGACAGATAGTCTGCAATCCGAGGATAGGTAGTAAAATCCTCAAGGTGGTGTCTTGCAAGGTTGTGTTCTCAGCCCCTTACTGTATTGCCTTTGCACTCATGATTGTGAGGCTAAATTCTGCTCTAGCTGCCTTTACAAGTTAGAAGATGACACCCGCATAGTGAGCTGGATCTTGAACAATGATGAGACATAGTACTGGTAAGAGAAAGCAAATTTAAAACAACAACCTCGTCCTCAATGTTAGCAAAATGAAGGAACTAGTCATCAACTTCAGCAAGCAGGGTGTTTGTTGTACATACCCCAATCTACATCAATGGTGTTGAGGCAGAGATGTTGAAAGCTTGATGTAACAAAGTTGAAAACTATCAAGTTCCTATCAACTATCATCAACAATTTGTCCTGGTCCAATTACATTGATATAGGTGCCAGGAAAGCCTCTACTTCCTCAGGAGAAGAAGGAAATTTGCCTTGTCTCCATTGACTTTTACCAATTTCTATTGATGCACTGTAGAAAGTAATAATAAACCAATACCTGATCCAAGATGGCCTCCAACCCAGGCAACGATTAGTGTGCTAGTCACGGAAGCGGATCTGTAATCACACATCACAATCGCTCCACACTTTTCTTTAATCCTACAGCAACATTTATTACTTTAGCTGTGCTATCTGTGCACTGGCTCAATTGTAATCATGTATTGCCTTTCCGCTGACTGGTTAGCACGCAACAAAAGCGTTTCAATGTACCTCGGTACACGTGACAATAAACTAAACTGAACTGAACCAATACTATATGTAGTAAATGAAACATTACAAATAGTACTTACAGACTGTTGATCTTGCCATTTTCCTTACTGTCAAATTGGCTTAATGTTATATTCATGAATGCAGCTATACATTCTAAAAACTCTCCTGTAGTCATACATTGCAAAATGCCAGTTAATTTCATAGAACCCAAGAGTAATGACAAGATGAAGTACAGGAAGGAGATAGAGAGCTTCGTAACAATGGTGCCAATACAAGGATTTGAGTATAGGAGCAGGGAGGTTCTATGCAGTTGTACAGGGTCTTGGTGAGACCACACCTGGAGTATTGCGTACAGTTTTGGTCTCCAAATCTGAGGAAGGACATTATAGCCATAGAGGGAGTGCAGAGAATGTTCACCAGACTGATTCCTGGGATGTCAGGACTTTCATATGAAGAAAGACTGGATAGACTCGGCTTATACTCGCTAGAATTTTAGGAGATTGAGAGGGGATCTTATAGAAACGTACAAAATTCTAATGGGGTTGGACAGCCTAGATGCAGGAAGATTGTTCCCGATGTTGGGGAAGTCCAGGACAAGGGGTCACAGCTTAAGGATAAGGGGGAAATCCTTTAAGACCGAGATGAGAAAAAACGTTTTCACACAGAGAGTGGTGAATCTCTGGAACTCTGCCACAGAGGGTAGTTGAGGCCAGTTCATTGGCTATATTTAAGAGGGAGTTAGATGTGGCCCTTGAGGCTAAAAGGATCAGGGGGTATGGAGAGAAGGCAGGTACGAGATACTGAGTTGGATGATCAGCCATGATCATATTGAATGGTGGTGCAGGCTCGAAGGGCCGAATGGCCTACTCCTGCACCTATTTTCTATGTATCTATGTAACATCCTCTACCTCAATGTGTAGGAAAGAACTGCAGATGCTGGTTTAAATCAAAGGTAGACACAAAATGCTTGAGGCACTCAGCGGGACAGGCAGCATTTCTGGAGAGAAGGATGGGTAACGTTTCGGGTCGAGACCCTTCTTCAGACTGATGTCAGGGGAGTGGGCGGTACAGAGATAAAATGTAGTCAGAGACAGTAAGACTGATAGGAGAACTGGGAAGGGGGAGGGGATGGAGAGAGAGGGAAAGCAAGGGCTACTTGAAGTTAGAGAGGTCAATGTTCATACCGCTGGGGTGCAAGCTACCCAAGCGAAATATGGGGTGCTGTTCCTCTAATTCGCGCTGGGCCTCACTCTGACAAGTGAGGCACGGTGGCGCAGCAGGAGAGTTGCTGCTTTGCAATACCAAACGTCACCCATTCCTTATTTCCAGAGATGCTGCCTGTCCCACTGAGTTACTCCAGCATTTTGTGTCTACCATCCTCTACCTCAATGTTAGCTAAATGAGCATTGCCATTTGGGCCATTGTGTTCCTCACCATTCTTTGTAACTGTCATTTCAATCAGATCCCCTTTTCCTAAGAGTGCTTCCAATATTTCCACCTCAAGAACTTCTATCCTTTCCAGTGCTAAAAGTCTCCTGACAATTGTCGCTAAAGTAAAGCAGTTCTCTGATCTTTATTAGACCCAATGCTGCCAGCACAGCTTTGAGTGCAGAAGCATGGCAGTCAAGCTGGAGGAGGGGGGGGGCTCCAGGTGCAGCTGAAACAATGGGGATGCCAGTTCCACACCTCTGAATCCCCAGGACACTTCCAGCTAACGGTTAATATTTTGAGAACAAACTTGAACAGCTTCCAACAAGGCTGCTATTTCAAAGGAAGATCAGGGACTGCGGTATTCTTTCACTGAAACATGCCTCGTCCTTGACGCCTGACTCTGCTATATATCCTGCAGATTTCTCCATTTAGCATATATCCTCAGGCAAGGGCAAAGATAGTAGGATCTGTTTTTTGATGACTGCTTCATGGTGCACTGATGTGACAATGTTAGCTTAATTTTGCTGCCCTGACCTGGAATACATTACCATAAAATGCTGTAATTTTATCCGCTGAGGGACTCGCCTCTAACATTCTGCCTGTATTCTACATTCCATCCAAAGTCAATGCCAAGGTGACACTAGACAAATTATACTCAGTAGTCAATTCTCTTGGACAGCAAACCCTGATACCCTGTTCACCATCACCAGTGATTTCAAATTTTGGGAGCAATTATTCCCCAAACACCAATAGCATATTTCCTGCCCATGCAGGTTGTTAACACTCCTGACCACTGCTTCATTCAAGTTTAGTCAAGAGTCAAGAGAGTTTATTGTCATGTGTCCCAGATAGGACAATAAAATTCTTGCTTGCTGCAGCACAACAGAGCATTGTAAGCATACAGAACAGTTCAGTGTGTCTATATAGCATAGACCATATATATACACATAAATAAACAGATAAAGTTCAATAGGCTGTTATAGTTCAGAGTTTGTTTGATGGCGAGTTTAATAGCCTGATGGCTGTGGGGAAGCAGCTGTTCCTGAACCTGGATGTACCAGATTTCAGGCTCCTGTACCTTCTACCTGATAGCAGCGGAGAGATGAGTGTGTGGCCAGGATGGTGTGGGTCCTTGATGATGTTGGCAGCCTTTTTGGGGCAGTGACTGCGATAGATCCCTTCGATGGTGGGGAGGTCAGAGCCGATGATGGATTGGGCAGTGGTCACAACTTTCTGCATTCTTTCCCGTTCCTGGACGCTCAAGTTGCCGAACCAAGCCACGATGCAACCAGTCCGTATGCTCTCTACTGTGCACCTGTAGAAGTTCGAGAAAGTCCTCTTTGACATACCGACTCTCCGTAATCTTCTCAGGAAGTAGAGGCGCTGATGTGCTTTCTTTATAATTGCATCAGTGTGCTGGGACCAGGAGAGATCTTTGGAAATATGCACGCCCAGGAATTTGAAGTTCTTAACCCTTTCCACCATCGTCCTGTTGATGTAAACGGGATTGTGGGTCCCTATCCTACCCATTCCAAAGTCCACAATCAGTTCCTTGGTTTTGCTGGTGTTGAGAGCCAGGTTATTGTGCTGGCACCATTTGGTCAATCGGTCGATCTCTCTTCTATACTCCGACTCGTCACCATCAGTGACTCGTCCCACAACAGTGGTGTCGTCGGCGAAATTGATGATGGAGTTCGCACTATGTTCAAACCCTCAACACTGATGTTCCTTGGTGTTGTTTGCTCAGTCACATGTTCTACTCCCTGTACACCCATGACTGTGTGGCCCAAACTTAAACAGTTTAAGGTTGCCGATGATACCATCGGCATGATCAATAACATCGGTGAGATGGAATACAACAAAGAGGTTAACAACCTTGTGACTCAATATAAGGACAATGACCTAGTCCATAATTTCAGCAAGATGAAAGAATCAGTTGTTGACCTGAAGAATGGTGGTCGGGCTTCAACTTAATGGGCCTGTCCCACTTAGGCGACTTTTTAGGCGAGTGCAGGAAACTCCGCGCTCGCCACATGGTCGCCACATGCTCGCTGATGGTCTCTGGTGAGTCTCCTTCATGGTCCCGAGGTGTTCCTGCATTCTGGGAACTAGTCGCGGCCTCCGTATGGTCGTCGCAAATTTTTCAACATGTTGAACATTTTCTGCGACTAAAAATTGGTCGCCATGGAGAAAATCGATAATCCTGTAGTCGTAGGTGCAGTTGTAATGGGGTCGCCATGTAGTTATAGGTAATCGTAGGTAGTTTTAGTTAATCGCCTTTGCTGACCGATCATTTTCATTGGCTCATTGGGGGAAAAAAAACGTAAACAGGAGATTTCAGAACCAAGGATAAACGGTAATGCTAAATGTCCGCCGAACTTCACAGCTGTGTATCTCTGGCTTATTAAAAGTTGTCTGGCTTCTTAAAAGTTGTCTCCACTCCTTCTCCACTCCTTCTCCCCCCTCCTCCCCCTACTCTCCCCCCTCTCCCCGCTTCTCCCCTCTTTTAAAGGACTTACCGTACACTGTGCTAGCCGTCTTAATTACAGCGCCAACCTTCTTGTTCATCGCTGTGTGTGTCTGTATCACCTTGGCTTTGTACCATGTGAATTTCAGACAGCGCTCCCCCGCTTGCCCTGACCCCCGCCTTTGCGATGTGTTTGTGTGTGTGTGTGTGTGTTCCACTCTGATAGTCGCAGTTCCAGTTTCCAGTTTTTCAGGCGACTGCCGGCAACTTGACAGTCGCCGACAGTCCGCTGAAAAATCGCCAAAACCCTGTCCGCACCATAGAGATGGTCGACAATTTCTGTTTTTTGGTCATCCATGTAACTAGCAACCTGGTCTCTTTATCAACGAAATACATCAGCATCTGAGAAGATTTGGCATGTCCACAAGGATTTTCTTGAAACTCTATAGATGTGCTATAGAAAGTATTTGACAGGATGTGCCTCAGCCTGGCATGGCAACTGCTCTGCTCTTGATGCCTGAACCTGCAGCATGGTGACCTCAGACTAGTACATCACCGGACTCCTCACTTCCTACCACTAAGTCCATCTCCATGGTGCATTGTATCTGGAAGCCAGGAATTATGGTCAGGGATGCTGCCACTCCGGCCATTCATTTTTGTCTTTTCTGGCTTGGGAGAACATACAGGAGCTTGAAAGCCTACATCCAGACTTAAGTAACAACATTCCATGGCTCGCAGTCTCCTGAACCAATCTCCCCTTTCACACTCCGCTTCCCAGAGGTGTTGCCACATACTCTTATTCTTAACTCTACCTCATTCAATTATTCCATTATTGCATTTTAATATTTTATACCGCTTCAGATTGCACCATTATCTTGGCACCATTCTGCTGTTTCGCAATTATTGTTCTTTTTATTGTATACTCTTTGAGCTTCATGCACACTAGAAGTTTCATTGCACCCTTGTGTGTATGATAACAAATTAATCTGATCTGATCTAAAAGTTATGACAGAAACTCCATTACTCTTACAGCTAGTGCATTCCAGATTCATTTCTTATTTCCAAAGAAAACCTTCATCCCCGCGGTCTCTGCCACAGACTGAAGCCTGTGACTCCAAAAGATTATCCAAAAAATATTATCCAAAAAATATTATCCCTGAAGTTGTGATGCATAAGAAATTGTGATGCACTGTTGAAAATAGGTTTCATCCAGTCAGAAGGTGTAACCATTGATTTTGCAATGGAATCTTTGCACTGTAAAATTGCCCTAAACTGTACCATCAATGGTGCATCGACAAAGGTTCACCTCCAGCATCATTTTCAAACTCACTAATCTGAAAAATAAGTTTTTATTTATTCACAACAATAGGAGGGGCAGGCACCAGCGTATGCTTGAATTGAAGACATCACTTGTGCAATACTCTTCCTTAGAGACAGCTTCCTGACTGGCTCCTGCCAAACAAGACTGGATGTACATAGATACATAGATACATAGAAAATAGGTGCAGGAGTAGGCCATTCGGCCCTTCGAGCCTGCACCGCCATTCAATATGATCATGGCTGCTCATCCAACTCAGTATCCCGTACCTGCCTTCTCTCCATACCCCCTGATCCCTTTAGCCACAGGGGCCACATCTAACTCCCTCTTAAATATAGCCAATGAACTGGCGTCAACTACCCTCTGTGGCAGAGAGTTCCAGAGATTCACCACTCTCTGTGTGAAAACGTTTTTCCTCATCTCGGTCTTAAAGGATTTCCCCCTTATCCTTAAGCTGTGACCCCTTGTCCTGGACTTCCCCAACATCGGGAACAATCTTCCTGCATCTAGCCTGTCCAACCCCATAAGAATTTTGTACGTTTCTATAAGATCCCCTCTCAATCTCCTAAATTCTAGCGAGTATAAGCCAAGTCTATCCAGTCTTTCTTCATATGAAAGTCCTGACATCCCAGGAATCAGTCTGGTGAACCTTCTCTGCACTCCCTCTATGGCTATAATGTCCTTCCTCAGATTTGGAGACCAAAACTGTACGCAATACTCCAGGTGTGGTCTCACCAAGACCCTGTACAACTGCAGTAGAACCTCACTGCTCCTATACTCAAATCCTCTTGCTATGAAGGCCAACATACCATTCGCTTTCTTCACTGCCTGCTGCACCTGCATGCCTACTTTCAATGACTGGTGTACCATGACACCCAGGTCTCGCTGCATCTCCCCATTTCCTAATCGGCCACCATTTAGATAATAGTCTGCCTTCCCGTTTTTGCCACCAAAGTGGATAACCTCACATTTATCCACATTATACTGCATCTGCCAAACATTTGCCCACTCACCCAGCCTATCCAAGTCACCTTGCACTCCCCTAGCATCCTCCTCACAGCTAACACTGCCCCCCAGCTTAGTGTCATCCGCAAACTTGGAGATGTTGCTTTCAATTCCCTCGTCCAGATCATGAATATAAATTGTAAATAGCTGGGGTCCCAGCACTGAGCCTTGCGGTACCCCACTAGTCACTGCCTGCCATTGTGAAAATGACCCGTTTACTCCTACTATTTGCTTCCTGTTTGCCAGCCAGTTCTCCATCCACATCAATACTGAACCCCCAATACCGTGTGATTTAAGTTTGTATCCTAATCTCTTATGTGGTACCTTGTCGAAAGCCTTCTGAAAGTCCAGATACAACACATCCACTGGTTCTCCCCTATCCACTCTACTAGTTACATCCTCGAAAAATTCTATAAGATTCGTCAGACACGATTTACCTTTCGTAAATCCATGCTGACTTTGTCCAATGATTTCACCACTTTCCAAATGTGCTGCTATCCCATCTTTAATAACTGACTCTAGCAGTTTCCCCACTACCGATGTTAGACTAACTGGTCTGTAATTCCCCGTTTTCTCTCTCCCTCCCTTCTTAAAAAGTGGGGTTACGTTTGCTACCCTCCAATCCTCAGGAACTACTCCAGAATCTAAAGAGTTTTGAAAAATTATCACTAATGCATCCACTATTTCTGGAGCTACTTCCTTAAGTACTCTGGGATGCAGCTTATCTGGCCCTGGTGATTTATCGGCCTTTAATCCATTCAATTTACCCAACACCACTTCCCGACTAACCTGGATTTCACTCAGTTCCTCTATCTCCTTTAACCCGCGG
This sequence comes from Malacoraja senta, assembly GCA_038087875.1. NCBI lineage: Eukaryota > Metazoa > Chordata > Chondrichthyes > Rajiformes > Rajidae > Malacoraja > Malacoraja senta. The sequence continues at coordinate 132,523,501 of CM075977.1, forward strand.
CCCCCTGCTATTTCCGGCAGATTATTTATGTCTTCCTTAGTGAAGACGGAACCAAAGTAGTAATTCAATTGGTCCGCCATATCCTTGTTCCCCATGATCAATTCACCTGTTTCTGACTGCAAGGGACCTACATTTGTTTTAACTAATCTCTTTCTCTTCACATATCTATAAAAACTTTTGCAGTCAGTTTTTATGTTCCCTGCCAGTTTCCTTTCATAATCTATTTTCCCTTTCCTAATTAAGCCCTTTGTCCTCCTCTGCTGGTCTCTGAATTTCTCCCAGTCCTCTGGTATGCTGCTTTTACTGGCTAATTTGTACGCATCATCTTTTGCTTTGATACTATCCCTGATTTCCCTTGTTATCCACGGATGCACTACCTTCCCTGATTTATTCTTTTGCCAAACTGGGATGAACAATTTTTGTAGTTCATCCATGCAGTCTTTAAATGCCTTCCATTGCATATCCACCGTCAACCCTTTTAGAACTAATTGCCAGTCAATCTTGGCCAATTCACGTCTCATATCCTCAAAGTTACCTTTCTTTAAGTTCAGAACCGTTGTTTCTGAATTAACAATGTCACTCTCCATCCTAATGAAGAACTCAACCATATTATGGTCACTCTTGCCCAAGGGGGCACGCACAACAAGTCTGCTAACTAACCCTTCCTCATTACTCAATACCCAGTCTAGAATAGCCTGCTCTCTCGTTGGTTCCTCTACATGTTGGTTTAGATAACTATCCCTCATACATTCCAAGAAATCCTCTTCCTCAGCACCCCTGCCAATTTGATTCACCCAATCTATATGTAGATTGAAGTCACCCATTATAACTGTTTTGCCTTTGTTGCACGCATTTCTAATTTCCTGTTTGATGCCATCCCCAACTTCACTACTCTTGTAAGTCTCTTGCATAAAGAACCTGCTTTCTGGAGATGCAATTCTTTACCAACCTGTCCAGTTCCCGCTGATACCCTGGAAGCACTCTCCCAATTCTACTCCCTTTAATCATTAAGCAGCACCTTCCCTGAGCTGCTGGAAGGGTGTTGCGTAAGATAAGTTCCTGCTTAGTGACAGCAGCTGCAAAATTTTGAAATAGTTCGAGAAAACAGAACTGAAACTGACACGAGGAACCCCAACCATGGAAACCCTTGCTATTAAAAATTATGATGATCATGTGACTTAAAATAAATAGCACGAGGAGTGATACACGCCACTGTTTTAATTTCATTAAAATGCAATGAAGCAATTTCTAAGATGTTGATTTACCGAATAGTGAAATAATGTTCAGAATGGCCCAGAACTGTATATGCCAATGGCAAGGGTGGGCGGTCTAGAGTATGACTCAAAAGAAAGAAATCGAAAGTCAGAAAATAGTCAGTTTAAAGAACAGAGGAAACAGCCAGTCTCTTCCAGTAAAAACAATAACAGCTATATCGAGTGTGTATCTCATTTGTGCTTTTGTTACCTGTTGAACTTAGATACATAGATACATAGAAAATAGGTGCAGGAGTAGGCCATTCGGCCCTTCGAGCCTGCACCGCCATTCAATATGATCATGGCTGATCATCCAACTCAGTATCCCGTACCTGCCTTCTCTCCATACCCCCTGATCCCTTTAGCCACAAGGGCCACATCTAACTCCCTCTTAAATATAGCCAATGAACTGGCGTCAACTACCCTCTGTGGCAGAGAGTTCCAGAGATTCACCACTCTCTGTGTGAAAACGTTTTTCCTCATCTCGGTCTTAAAGGATTTCCCCCTTATCCTTAAGCTGTGACCCCTTGTCCTGGACTTCCCCAACATCGGGAACAATCTTCCTGCATCTAGCCTGTCCAACCCCATAAGAATTTTGTACGTTTCTATAAGATCCCCTCTCAATCTCCTAAATTCTAGCGAGTATAAGCCAAGTCTATCCAGTCTTTCTTCATATGAAAGTCCTGACATCCCAGGAATCAGTCTGGTGAACCTTCTCTGCACTTCCTCTATGGCTATAATGTCCTTCCTCAGATTTGGAGACCAAAACTGTACGCAATACTCCAGGTGTGGTCTCACCAAGACCCTGTACAACTGCAGTAGAACCTCCCTGCTCCTATACTCAAATCCTCTTGCTATGAAGGCCAACATACCATTCGCTTTCTTCACTGCCTGCTGCACCTGCATGCCTACTTTCAATGACTGGTGTACCATGACACCCAGGTCTCGCTGCACCTACCCATTTCCTAATCGGCCACCATTTAGATAATAGTCTGCCTTCCCGTTTTTGCCACCAAAGTGGATAACCTCACATTTATCCACATTATACTGCATCTGCCAAACATTTGCCCACTCACCCAGCCTATCCAAGTCACCTTGCAGTCTCCTAGCATCCTCCTCACAGCTAACACCGCCCCCCAGCTTAGTGTCATCCGCAAACTTGGAGATGTTGCTTTCAATTCCCTCGTCCAGATCATTAATATAAATTGTAATTAGCTGGGGTCCCAGCACTGAGCCTTGCGGTACCCCACTAGTCACTGCCTGCCATTGTGAAAAGGACCCGTTTACTCCTACTCTTTGCTTCCTGTTTGCCAGCCAGTTCTCTATCCACATCAATACTGAACCCCCAATACCGTGTGATTTAAGTTTGTATCCTAATCTCTTATGTGGTATCTTGTCGAAAGCCTTCTGAAAGTCCAGATACAACACATCCACTGGTTCTCCCCTATCCACTCTACTAGTTACATCCTCGAAAAATTCTATAAGATTCGTCAGACACGATTTACCTTTCGTAAATCCATGCTGACTTTGTCCAATGATTTCACCACTTTCCAAATGTGCTGCTATCCCATCTTTAATAACTGACTCTAGCAGTTTCCCCACTACCGATGTTAGACTAACTGGTCTGTAATTCCCCGTTTTCTCTCTCCCTCCCTTCTTAAAAAGTGGGGTTACATTTGCTACCCTCCAATCCTCAGAAACTACTCCAGAATCTAAAGAATTTTGAAAAATTATCACTAATGCATCCACTATTTCTGGAGCTACTTCCTTAAGTACTCTGGGATGCAGCCTATCTGGCCCTGGTGATTTATCGGCCTTTAATCCATTCAATTTACCCAACACCACTTCCCGACTAACCTGGAGTTCACTCAGTTCCTCCATCTCCTTTGACCTGCTATTTTCGGCAGATTATTTATGTCTTCCTTAGTGAAGACGGAACCAAAGTAGTTATTCAATTGGTCCGCCATATCCTTGTTCCCCATGATCAATTCACCTGTTTCTGACTGCAAGGGACCTACATTTGTTTTAACTAATCTCTTTCTCTTCACATATCTATAAAAACTTTTGCAGTCAGTTTTTATGTTCCCTGCCAGTTTCCTTTCATAATCTATTTCCCTTTCCTAATTAAGCCCTTTGTCCTCCTCTGCTGGTCTCTGAATTTCTCCCAGTCCTCTGGTATGCTGCTTTTTCTGGCTAATTTGTACGCAACATCTTTTGCTTTGATACTATCCCTGATTTCCCTTGTTATCCACGGATGCACTACCTTCCCTGATTTATTCTTTTGCCAAACTGGGATGAACATTTTTTGTAGTTCATCCATGCAGTCTTTAAATGCCTTCCATTGCATACCCACCGTCAACCCTTTCAGAACTAATTGCCAGTCAATCTTGGCCAATTCACGTCTCATATCCTCAAAGTTACCTTTCTTTAAGTTCAGAACCGTTGTTTCTGAATTAACAATGTCACTCTCCATCCTAATGAAGAACTCAACCATATTATGGTCACTCTTGCCCAAGGGGGCACGCACAACAAGTCTGCTAACTAACCCTTCCTCATTACTCAATACCCAGTCTAGAATAGCCTGCTCTCTCGTTGGTTCCTCTACATGTTGGTTTAGATAACTATCCCTCATACATTCCAAGAAATCCTCTTCCTCAGCACCCCTGCCAATTTGATTCACCCAATCTATATGTAGATTGAAGTCACCCATTATAACTGTTTTGCCTTTGTTGCACGCATTTCTAATTTCCTGTTTGATGCCATCCCCAACTTCACTACTACTGCTAGGTGGCCTGTACACAACACCCACCAGCGTTTTCTGCCCCTTAGTATTTCGTAGCTCTACCCATACCGATTCCACATCCTCCAAGCTAATGTCCTTCCTTTCCACTGCGTTAATCTCCTCTCTAACCAGCAACGCTACCCCACCTCCTTTTCCTTTCTCTCTATCCCTCCTGAATATTGAATATCCCTGGATGTTCAGCTCCCAGCCTTGGTCACCCTGGAGCCATGTCTCCGTGATCCCAACTATATCATAATCATTAATTGCTATCTGCACGTTCAACTCATCGACCTTATTACGAATGCTCCTTGCATTGAGACACAAAGCCTTCAGGCTTGTTTTTACAACGCTCTTACCCCTTATACAATTACTTGATTTGCTTAATATGCCCATACGTAGTTTCCTTGTTCTACTTTCCTTCTACCTCAGTGCTGACTTGCACCGAAGTCCCACTCATTCGATTCCCTTGTTCCTGCCAAACAAGGGAATTAGAGTTCAGAAGGATGAGAGGATATCTTATTGAAACATATAAGATTATTAAAGGTTTGGACACGCTAGAGGCAGGAAACATGTTCCCGATGTTGGGGGAGTCCAGAACCAGGGGCCACAGTTTAAGAATAAGGGGTAAGCCATTTAGAACAGAGATGAGGAAACACTTTCTCACACAGAGAGTTGTGAGTCTGTGGAATTTTTGCCTCAGAGGGCGGTGGAGGCCGGTTCTCTGGATACTTTTCAAGAGAGAGCTAGATAGGGCTCTTAAAGATAGCGGAGTCAGGGGATATGGGGAGAAGGCAGAAACAGGATACTGATTGTGGATGATCAGCCATGATCACATTGAATGGGAGGCACTGGCTCGAAGGGTCGAATGTCCTACTCCTGCACCTATTGTCTATTGGTTGCTGGTTAACCAGGCCTCAATTTTAAAACAATCAGAGTTGGTTTCAAGGCATTACATGGTCTCAATGTTCACTCTCTATTTATCGTAGTCCATTACAACTGTTTGCTTGCTTTAAGATGCTCCTCATAACCAACTTGCCCGAGCACATTTTTACTTGTATATCCAAATATCTCCCTATATTACTCAATCTGAAAATATACATGATGTACTAATGGCCAAATGCAATCGATACAATTAATGGAAACAATTAAGTGGGTGAGGGAAATGGTGAACTATAAAAGATTGGTACAAAACAATTGAGTCAAAGGGTCTCTTTCTGTGTTGTAAATTCAATGTAATGCTTTATAATTCTATTCAAACTCCGCACTAAATAAATATTAAATTAACCCTTAATTATTCACTCTCTGTATCCCCGCCATGTTATTTCATGACATCAAGATGATCCTAAGTTGCATGTCCAGAATTATTGGGTATTGTAAATATTCTTTTGAGTTTGGTCTGAGTAATTCTATTGCTGAACACATGCTATCAGTCTGTTTTAGGTTTTATTGTTTCTAAAGAAATGGATGTGCATATTCACAATAAGCGAGTTCGGTATTTTAACTGTGCATGCCCAGGTCATAGGTCACTCGAGATTAACATTCTCAGCAGCTGAGCAGCTGCGTGTATACAGACCTGCGTTTCATCCTTAGTCAGGATCGAATCCGGATCTCCGGCGCTGCAAGCGCTGTTGAATTGCTACTGGAGTTAGCTAATGTAGAACAAGTGCGAACGGGTGATCTCACTACCGTCCCCGTCCCCTCATGAGTGTCCCATCCCTGTCCGGGGGCAGCCGGAGATGTCCGGGGTGACGGGATACCGGCCCAAAGCAGTGACGGTCCCAGGCTTGCAGCTAGCGTGGAGAAGAAGCGCTACCTCCAGCTCAACTCTGCTCCAACTCCCGAGGAACCCGTTCCCCAACGGGCCGGGGACCGTCAGCTGCACCTCTCTCCTTATCCCGTGGCTGTTGATTATTATACAGGGGCAAACCACGCACCCCTCTCCTGCATAACCCTAGGAGGCAGATTTGTGAGCAGAGTCTCACTACCGTCCCCTCCCGAGTGTCCCACCCCTGCCCTGGCCAGAGATATCCGGGGTGATGGGACACCGGCCCGGAGCAGTGGCAGCCCCAGGCTTACAGTCTGCGCTAACTCCAGCTCAACTCTGTTCCAATTCCCGAGGAACCCGTTCCCTGACCGGCTGGGGACCGTCAGCTGCACCTCTCGTCTTATTCAGTGGCTGTCGGTTAACCACCTCGGAGAGAGAGAGAATGTCCTCCAACGCTGCCGGGAGAGGTTCTGCGGAATTCCAGAGTGTGGGTTTGTGAAGCGAGATAGAAATAAGATTGAATTAATGTTCATAAAAGAGCGACGCTTGACCGCTATTAAGTTGACAGAATTCTAGATTAATTCATTGGTAAAATACTTGACAATTTATACACAATTTATACTGCCAGCGCTTCGTTCGCTTTGTCTTTATCATGAATGACTTTTGATAAATCCCATGATTCCTTGCGTTTTTCGGAATACTGAACTCGCTTATCTGCTAACTTTCTGAATCAGCGCTCTACATTATAATAATAAGATGTCTCTGCTTAATTATAGGGACAACTTGAAGCTGTTAATGACCAAAATACATCCTCATTTCATCTTTGCCCTCCCAACAACATTATCAATCTGCAACTCTGAAACTAGACGGACTGCTGGATATATCTCAGATAATTTACTTTTTATATTAAAAGGAGTATAACTCAAAAAGTATATATGTGAAAATGTGTGTATTATTGGACATTACCGTTGGTACAATGGATTTTTGAAGTGCAAGATTTGTCAACAATGAACTATGATTTAAATAGAGCTCTTAAAGATAGCGGAGTCAAGGGATATGGGGAGAAGGCAGGAACGGGGTACTGATTGTGGATGATCAGCCATGATCACATTGAATGGCGGTGTTGGCTCGAAGAGCCGAATGGCCTACTCCTGCACCTATTGTCCATTGTAACTTAAATTACATTAAATAAAATTCACCATTATGTATGATGAATATTCTTGATGATAATTTAAAAATTAGATCCAATTTCTTATTTTTGATTGTATCAGCAGTGTTGTCTGGAAGTCTCCAAGCACAAAACTGAATCACTAAAAACTGAATAGGCTGAAAGGGGGGGAGTGTGACAACGTAGCTTTGACATTATTGGGTGTTCAACATCTTATAATAGAAGCCATGTAGTTGGTATATACCGCAGAGCAAAATATATATGCAAAGCTCATTAAACCACCAATTTTTGCTTAAATTAATTACAACAATTTCAATTATGCAACTGGTATATCTGAAATTAATAAATATTTATTTCTGGGATCTCCTTTCTGTCAGGATATCTTTACATAAAATGCTTCTGATACTTGGGCTTTCAAAGGCAACCTGTCCAAAAGTTCTATTTTCAAGTGTTATTACTTGAATCTCAATGTGCAGCTTTTAATGACATTGGCTACCAATTAAAATCCTTACAATCCCAGCATGACACAAATTATGCATTGGGACCACACAAAAATAGTTAATGAGGTGATTTCATATTTCCATGCAATGTAGGCTCAATGGAACATAGCACAGCAAGTGATTTGCTATGATAGTATCAGTGTGTTATAATAACATAGTTAGCCCAATAATTTAGCTTCCTCAGAATAAAGCATTCCCTTGAAAAGGTATTTTTGCAATAGAAAAATAGTAGGTTAAAGAATAATTTATAGATTATTACATGTATGCAAACAGGGAGGTAGCAAACTATAAATTGTAAGCATAACAGGTACAATGTTACTGTGCCTGGAGTCACATCTGTTTCTGTTTTCTATCTCATTTGTAAATTAAGATTGCTCATTAAATGAATGCTTTATAAATCCAAAGCAAAGTAATTGTATTTCTTCCATCTCAATTGAAAAAAAATTCCAGTGTTTTTTGGTATTGAAATTATAAATTTGCCAGTTTGCATCATTTGTGCATGCATGAAGTAATGAGAGTTAAAAAAATTAATCATGTTTGTTTACTTTTTTCTCATATAAATTATTTAAGAGCAAATTTTATTCTGGATCTCAATTTTTTGGAGAATGTTTTGTGAATAATAAAAGGGGGATTTTCCATAACCTGGATGGATGTAACACAGGGGTTGCCTATAGTTTTGGATGTGAATTCCTACATACTATTTGATTTTCTTAATTCCTTGCTGTGCCAGTATGTTAACCTTTAATGATTCATAGGTGTCCTGGTCCCTCTAAACACCACCATCTTTTCATATTGTGCTTTTTAAATAGTGGATAATCTCACATTCTCCACATTGTGTTTCATCTGCCATGCCCATACACATTCATGTAGTCTGCTTACATTTACCCAACCCCCTGGCCAAACCGAAGATAGACAAAAATGCTGGAGTTACTCAAAGGGACAGGCAGCATCTCTGGAGAGAAGGAATGGGTGACATTTTGGGTCGAGACCCTTCTTCAGACCAGTCAGGGGAAAGGGAAATGAGAGATATAGACGGTGATATACAGGGATATAGAACACATGAATGAAAGATATCCAAAAAAGTTATGATGATAAAGGGAACAGGCCATTGTTAGGTGTTTGTTAGGTGAGAACGGGAATCTGGTGCGACTTGAGTAGGGGAGGGATGGAGAGAGCAGGATTGCAGGGGTTACTTGAAGTTAGAGAAATCAATATTAATACCACTGGGTTGTAAGCCAAACCTCTCAGCTTTGTATCTTTGGGTTATGGTATTGCCACTGAGCAGTTTGGTAGGGGGTTGCAGCAATGAGATCCAGCAATGATGAAGGAATAGTGATGTATTTCTAAGTCAGGATGTCGTATCAATTAATGCAGCAATTGAAAATGGGTATACGTAATAGACCAAGCTTGGAGAAGTATAGAGAGGACTACATTGAAAATTACAATGTATGGTCATGTAAATTTCATAGCAGTACAGTCGCATTGGAAACATGCATTCAACCACTTTCTTCCTGATACATGCACCAGCTTATTTTCACCTCTGGACAGGACTGAAACCAGGTAGGCACCGATAATGCACTGCAGATGTGGTTTGAAGGAATTCATCTACTGTATCCATTGTTCCAGGTGTAGACTTGTTTATATCAGCGAGACTAAGAGAAGACTCGGCAACCATTTCACTGAACACCTCTGCTCAGTCCGCCTAGGCCTACGCGATCTCCCTGTTGCTAAATACTGTAACTCCTCCACCCATTCTGGCCTTTCTGTCCTGGGCCACCTCTACTGTCAGTGAGGACCAACGTGAATTGGAGGAACAGCACCTCATATTTTGCTTGGGCAGCTTACAACCCAGCGGTATGGATATTGATTTCTCTAACTTCAAGTAACCCTCTCTGTCTCTCCCCCACCCGAGTTCACCGACTAGTTTCACTGTCTTTCTGATTCATTTTACTGATTGTATGTCTCCTTGTCACCTTTCTCTCAGCTAACAATGAGCCATTCTACATTTCCTTATCATTGTCTGCTTTGATCTATTTTCAAACCTTACCCATCCATATCTCTAGACTCCAGCATTTTGTGTCTATCTTCGGTGTCAAACTTTAGTTCTTTATGTAGAATTTATTCTTGCCAACATAAAATTAGAAATGTGCTGGAAATATTCAGCAGGTCAAACAGCATCTGTAAAATGGAAAACAGAGTTAACATTTCAGGTCAATGACTTTTCATTGGTTGTTGCCATCCTATTGATAGTTAAAGCTGAACTTGCATTGGTAATGTACTGTGAGCAGATTTGGGCCCTATATCTGAGGAAGGATACACAAATGATTCCAGGAATGAGTGGATTAGCATATGATGAGTGTTTGGCAGCACAGGGCCTCTACTTGCTGGCGTTTAGAAGGTTGAGGGGGGACCTCATTGAAACTTACAGAATAATGAAAGGCATAGCAGGACTGCCAACATTGGGTGAGAGATGGGAGTGAGAAATTGCGAGAGACCAAGCCCGAGGGAGCGTAGCGATTGAGGTGGCGGGGGAGGGTGTGGGAGGGGAGTGTCCCCCTCCCATTGGTATGAGGCTTTTGCATTTTTCAGCTTGAAATTGTGCAATCTGGTGCATACTGTAGAGTCTTTTAACTTACACTTGAATGCAATATTTATGCTTTAAATTGGATTAGCTATGAATAAGGTTAGGCTAAATTACATTCCTAATTACATTCCACAGTCGAGCCAGGCTCTGATCAACAGGTGCAGCACAAGAATGATCTTAGTATATTCATGTATGGAAATCAGATTATAATCAAACACTCGGCCCATGTTGACCACCTTGGGTCTCACTGCACACCTGGTACTACTCCTGACCCTGACTCCAGTTGCATACCTTCTCTCATTCCTGACCCTGAGTCTAGCCTTACACCTGGCCCCCTATTCTACCCTGATCATAGCTGCTTGCCTGCTTAAGCTCCCAGTGCGGAACACTCCCCTGGTCCCAGCTTTGATGGCACACCTAGTACTATTCCAGACCTTGACTCTGGATGCACACTTGGCCTTGCTCCTAGCCCCTCTGCACTGACAATATATCTGGCCCACACATAAAGCCCCATATCTGACCCTCTGGACTTAACCTATTACATTCAAATCCACAGGTGCTTATCTAATGCGGTAAGCTTTTATGGGGCACTTCACCGACCATTGGCTTCCATTGGCTTCCTTGTTATCTAACATGCTAGTTACTTTGTCAAAGAAGTCATCAATTGGTTGAACACAATTTCTCATCCATAAAATTATACTCACTCAGCTGTATAAGTATTCTGTTACAATTTCCTTCATTTTCCTAACAAACTGTCCTGAAGTCATTTTCCCCCCCAATATTTTCAGTATTTTGCTGTCTTTCTCTCAGCTGGGACTTTTCTGAAATGCAAAGTCCAATAACTATATATTTAAGCAATATTACTATTAAATGTGATCTTGAGAGTACATGATAATTTCTGTGGTATTCCTAACACAACAATGATCAAAAGATCTTTGTTTTGATTGCACCTACCAACATGCATACATTATTATATTACAGTTAATATGTACCGAGGGCAAATTTTTGTTCCAATACTCCCCATTCCCAATTACTTTTACATTGAAGTGATTGAAATCCAAGTGAAGTTTAAATGGCATCAGAGAAACCATAATGGATGATATTCATTACGTGGTTGGTTGGATTCAGTATCAGCACAATTACTATATTAAACTTTGAATCTTCAGATGTCCCGGTTCAAGCTAAAACTAAAGACAAATAATAACCTCCTCATACATTCCCCTGCAAGTATCTCTGTCACTCATTTAAAATATGCCCCTTCTTTGAACAAGCTCTTAAATATCGCATCTGAATCAGTTTCCATCTGATTACACGCCTTGAGGATGTTCATCTACATGTTCAATTAATAAAACAACGAGATTAGGGACATTTCTATTCAACCTGTCAAAGGAATTGGGGGGCGTTTAGAAACAGTCAGTGAGGTAACCAAACATAATAGTTGAGTGGCAAATGACAATAGTGCTACCTTCCCAACATTTAACTGAAGGAAATAATGGGTTATCGGGGCTTTATGTTGTGACAGACAGCCTGACACCTTGCATGTCATTTTAATATTACACTTATCCCATCCACCTGGATATTCCGGATTAATAAATTAAGGTTTTGTCAACTAATTACAAATCAGGCTAATTAAAAATCAATAACATTAGCCAACTCCGAAACATGAAGCGCTGAGCATTGGCATCCAGACATCACGGACAACAAGCCTCAGTTCCCCGCTCACATCTGGCAGTTCTCTGTCTGAACCAGGGGCCACGGAGCATTTTTGAAAGTGGGAGGGCTGAGCGATCACTGATCACTCGCGTTGGGGATACCAAGAGGTGTCCCCCCTCCCACAGTAGGGACTTTTTGAAATTTGATGAATTAAAATCATGTTTTAGTGCATTGTAGAAGTATTATTTCAATGTTTTTTGTTTGAAGTATTTTTAAGAGGTAACTTTTTAAGGGGTAACTTTTTCCACACAAAGGGTGGTGGGTGTATGGAACAAGCTGCCAGAAGAGGTAGTTGAGGCAGGGACTATCCCAACATTTAAGAAACAGTTAGACTGATGCATGGATAGGACAGGTTTTGAGGGATATGGACCAAAAGCAGGTAGTGTAGCTGGGACATGTTGGCGGGTGTTGGCGGGCGGCAAGTTGCGCCGAAGGGCCTGTTTTCATACTGAATCACTCTATGACTACATTATACCCCCACCATGCATGAATGCTTCAAAATCAAGTGGTCGAGTTTTATTGCCATATACTCAAGCATAGAAACATAGAAAAAAGGTGCAGGAATAGGCCATTCTGCCCTTCGAGCCAGCAGTGCCATTCAATATGATCATGGCTGTTCATCTAAAATCAGTACCTCTTTCCTGTTTTTTCCACATATCCCTTGATTTTGCAAACCCCAAGAGCTAAATGTAACTCTCTCTTGAAAACATCCAGTGAATTGGCTTCCACTGCCTTCTGTGGCAGAGAATTCCACAGATTCACAACTCTCTGGGTGAAGAAAGTTTGTCCTCTTCACAGTCCTAACTGGCCTACCCTTTATTCTTAAACTGTGACCCCTGGTTCTGAACTCCCCCAACATCGGGAACATTGTTCCTGCAGTTACAGTGTGAAAATCTAGCAGGCAAGCAGGATGCTTTCTCCAGCCACCCCCATAGTGAAGTCCACTATCTTCCACCGTTTCTACCCAGTGCTTGTTACCTACTTCCAGCAGCCACAGGTTGTACTCCAGGATGCACCGAGCTGCAGCCTGATCCATGCCGGTCACCAGGGCGAATTCGGCACAGAGACTCTCAGGGCAGCGGCTCAACGCTTCCGACTCCTCCGACCGCCCGGGACTCTCGCACTGCAGCTGCTCCATGGCCGGAGCTGCAGCGAGTGACTCGCCAGCCCAGCAAACACTCGCCAGCCCGGCAAACACTCGCCAGCCCCGGCTCCCCGTCCGCATCTGCCCCGCCGCTGCTTCTGCTTCCATCCCTCCCTCAGCCCCGGCTCTCCAACACCCGCGGCCCATGAGATTTTGAAATTCTCGTTGATCACAGAATTTCTCACGACCGAGCGTGAGAAATTTGTGATCAGCATGAGAGCGTGAGAATTTGTCAAAATGCGTGAGTCTCATGCTCAATGTGTGAGAGTTGGCAGTCCTGGGCATAGAGTGGATGTGGAAAAGATGTTTCCACTGGTGGGGTAGTCTGGGACCAGAGGTCATAGCCTCAGAATTAAAGGGTGCTCTTTTAGAAAGGAGGTGAGGAGGAACTTCTTTAGTCAGAGGGTAATCTGTGGAACTCATTGCCACAGAGGGCTGTGAGGGCCAAGTCAGCAGATATTTTTAAGGCAGAGATACACAAATTCTTGATTAGAACAGGTGTCAAGGGTTATGGGAGAAGGCAGGAAAATAGGATTAGGAGACTGAGATCAGCCATAATAGTATGGTGGAGAAGACTCGATGGGCCGAATGGCCTAATTCTACTCCTATAACTTGTGAACTCGTTTGAACTTGTAAAGAGAGTTGAACCAAACAATGGGGTTATTTTGCCAGAAACAGTGGGAGTCTGATGAAGTCTGGCCATTTGGAAACAACCGATCATGCAATTTTTCTGGGACTCGTGAGTAATGATGTAGAAACCCACCCACAGTTACATTCTCTTTAGGCATAAGCATGTTTTGCTCGATAGGATTGCTGAGCACAGCAACTACACTCAGAGAGGAGGGCGACACCAATTGCAACATCACAGACTGCCTTTTGTCCACCGGCGGCCAGGGCGGGCGAGCGAGCGAGCGAGCGAGCGTGCGTGGTGACGTCAGGGCGTGCGGGGGGGAGGGGCCGCGGGTCTCGGGTGCGGATCACGTGACTCGCGGCTGCGATCGCGACGGAGAAGATGGCGGCGGAGAGGGAGCCTCCTCCGTTCGGAGACGGGGACCTGGAGGGAGAGGAGGAGGAGGAGGAGGAGGAAGACGCCGCCGAGTTCAGGGAGCTGGAGGCCAGCGAGGATCTCTTCGTCAGCACCACCAGCACCTTGGAGGTGAATGCGGGGGCGACGGGCAGGGTGACGGGAGCCGGCCGCCGCCTCGACCCAGGCCGCCAGTGGTGTACATTTTTAAATGATTTCTCTCTCTCTCTCTCTCTCTCTCTCTCTCCGAGTTTCGTTTCTGGTTGACGGTCTCGTTGGGATCGACTCCTCTTGCGCGCTGATGTAGATGCAGGTGGTATGGTGCTGCTGAGCGGGGACGCGCCGCTTCCACTGGATTAACTAAAAAAATGGCCCTTTTACTCCAATAAAAAGTGAACGCGGTGAACTTGACCTGAGCAAGTTGCACTCTCCAGCTGATTCAGCGTCTACTTTCTGTCAAAAAGAGCAATCGCTAACTACTCACTCGGGACACCAGCTTGCATAAAAACAGTACTGTTTGTACAGTGAGAGCAAACCCTAATGCGTAATCATAAGGCTGTGAACCGAGCAGTGATATGTCTACAAACACAGTTTGGTATATTCTCTCAATTTGTTAAAAGAAATCCATCAGGTTGGGGTTCAGTAAACCTTTTGACTAAATCCAATTTTGAAATCCTGTCAAGGGAGTTACTTTCAAGAGTAATTGGCAGCTTCGTCATCTTAAATCTTCTGAGGGGAAGTGAGAAACTTGGAACAAGTCATTAGGTAGAAAATATTTGTCAACACTTCTAGGTTGTCTTATTTGCTTTAAAAAAAAAACTTCATTTCAATTTTGCAATCACAGCTAGCAATTACCACAAGCAATTATGTTAGCTTCAACAATTTCATTAATTGTGTTGCTTCTGTCTTGGGCAGGTCTGAAGTTTGGAATCATCCCAAAGAAATATGGCAATAACTAATATACAACCAAAAATACTAGAATGTCGTATTCTATATTTTACATTTAGTGTACTTTTGTTTAAATTATTTATTTTATAAGTTGACTTTAAAGTTGCCTACTCTTTGTCCTTACTCTTGCTAAGAGGAACTATGGTGATGACTTGTTTGTGTGCCTGATCTTGTTCCTCCCCAGTACTTTCAGTGGCTGGGATGTGGTTGGTTCTCTTGTTGAAGACCTCAGTCTGAAGAAGGGTCTCGACCGGAAACGTCACCCATTCCTTCTCTCCAGAGATGCTGCCTGTCCCGCTGAGTTACTCCAGCATTTTGTGTCTATCTTTGGTTGGTTCTCTTGGTCCTTGGAGGTTTTAAACCTCAAGTAGTAAATGTTTTGTGTTGAAACTATTGAATTACACCAGTCGGCATGTAGATTTGACAGACATTGGGGATCACAATTTTAATTTAGTAACAGTTTCAACTGCAAGTCAAATGCTGCTGTTGCATATCTACCTTGAATATAGGCACAGGTGTTTTGCTGAGTCTATTTATGGCAATATCACTCTGGCAACCTGTTTCTACAAAGGCTAAGTCATGTTGCAGTTAATTTGGAGAGAGCTTTACTGTCGTTTAACATAATGTGTGTGATGAGAAGTTACTTGATGCCATTCATGCATCAACATTCTATCTCCAATACACTTCAGTTTGGTAACAAGTGTGTTGTTTGTTTTAAAAAAGGCATCTTTTCCCACAAGTACATAGTATACCTGTTGAGCTTTGGTACTGAAGCAGTCCATCAAATGTTATAGTCACTCTATTGATACAGCAGTAGCAAGCAAGACTTAATTTTTAAAATTTGTTACCAACTTTGTATATAGTAAGCAGTTCCAAACCTTATATAGTCATGCTTGATTTTATAATTGGGTTAGTATTCCTGCTTTATGTACCCAGCGGTATGATTTCTCTTACACCAAGTAACCCTTGCTTTCCATCTCTCCATCCCTCCATCCCTCCCCCATCCGTTTTCCAACCAGTCTGACTGTCCTTTTAAATTCAAATTTAATCTTTATATGCCTTGCCCTAGCTAACAATGATCTATTCTACATTTTCCTTGTTTTCTCGTCCCCTTTGGTATCTCGTTTTCACACCTTATCCTTGCATATCTCTGTGTCTCCCTCAACCCTGACTCAGTCTGAAGAAGGTTCTCGACCCGAAACGTCACCCATTCCTACCCAGAGATACTGCCTGTCCTGCTGAGTTACTCCAGCATTTTGTGTCTTATCTCATGTGTTTTCCCTCAGAATGTGATGTTTTTCCCTGTATTCTTACTTTTCTGTTGTGGGTCATTTTTTTCTGCTGTATTCCTGATACCCATCCTGAAAATTATATTTTCTTTATGCTATGCAACAATCAAACATTTATTTCTCCAACTGAATGTATTAGTGATTTTTGTATTTGCTTCAAGATAGGTTTAAAAAAAACTAAGGAATGTTAGTCACTAATGTTTGGTGTTGGAGCTTGAAACTAATTAAAGTAGACACAATAGACTCGTGGGGGCAGCTGCAATGATCCATTAGAGATAAACAACTTGGATGTGTAGCCAATTTCGGAGTATGTTGTGGTACGTTTTAACTCAACAAATTTATTTCAATTTGAGATTTGGACAATTACAAAGGTGGATAATAACTCTAATTTTTAGTGAAGTACTCGTTGCTCGTGGGGGCTAACAATTTACCACATGCTTGACATGCAAAGTTGATGAATTTTAAGAATTAAAGTACAGAATATTTTTAGCAACAAGTTAATGTGAGGAGTCGACATGAGGTTTGTAACATAGCCCATCAGCTGAGAGTGACCGAATTTTTTATCAATTCAGATATTGGCTGCTGGTTTGTATCTGATTCAATCTGGCATGCAAACCATCTCCTAAACAATGACTCCACAACTAAGCTAGTCCCTGGCCCATGAGCCTCAAGGGTAGTACTCAGAACTTTGTGTCTGTGAGCATGAAACAGCTTAGCAAAACAGATGGGCCACTAAAACCTTAAACTAAGTGTGGTGTCTATGGATCCCATGTTGGCTTGTTCACTCTAGAAAAGAAGTAGTTCTCCATAGGGCGACACAATACACAATAGGTGCAGGAGTAGGCCCTTCGAGCCAGCACCACCATTCAATGTGGCACAGCGGTAGAGTTGCTGCCTTACAGCACCAAAGACACAGGTACGATCCTCATTATGGGTGCTTGCCTGTACGGAGTTTGTATGATCTCCCCGTGACCTGCGTGGGTTTTCTCCGAGATCTTCAGTTTCCTCCCACACTCCAAAGATGTACAGGTTTATAGGTTAATTGGTTTGGTATAAATCTAAATTTTCCCTAGTGTAGGATAGTATTAATGTATGGGGATCGCTGGTCAGTGCAGCCTCGGTGGGTCGAAGGGCCTGTTTCCACGCTGTTTCTCTAAACTAAACCATTTTGATGGACAGTCAAAGGAGACTAAAGTGATAATTTTTTTTAACTTCCGGCATATGTATTTAAATTTGTCTCTTAACACAAGCTAAGCAAACGTTACTGTATTGTGTTCATATAATCTTAGCCAAAATGCCAATGTGTTTTGGGTGCAAGATTAAAATCTCTAAAATATGTGTTTCACATTTTGCCATGTACATGGATAATGATTGGGATTTCCTGCCTCATTATATGCGAATAAACCATAATTAGCAAAACTTCCTTTGTACTCATTTGATGAAAGATTGTATTTTCTGGTTTGCATTAAGCTGATTTTTTTAAACATGTTTTCAACTTTAATGCCAGAATAAACTTGCTGATATCTTGCTCTTTCAGTCTAGTCCTTCTTCACCTGATCCTGCAAGTCTTCCAGCCGAAGATATAAGTGTAAAGTCAAATGGTCCCAAATCTGAAGTTTTAGTGGACGATGACCACGAAGACCTCTTTGCTGGTAAGACTGCTGCAGTTTTTTTTGTTCTCTGTTTTTGGCATGTCTAGTGGTTTTGGTCTCCAGTATGAATTTGTGTTAGTTCAGGTGCAGTTTCCTCCTTTTTGTGGTTGCACAGAGCCTGAGGTGCAGAATTTAAGTTCTTGTCATCAGTGCCTGCAAATTTCATGTTGGGAACAAAGCATTTACTTCCTGCGTTTTTGTTTTGTAACGTGGGACCAAGTGCAAAGGTATGTGTCCATATTGGGACAGTTAGGTTTGAGAGCATGTTGAGGATTAGCTCATGTTGGAGAGGCGGGGACCTTGTGTAAATTTGGAAAATAATTGAGCTGTTGCTTAATTGGGGGATGATGGCTCTGCTAGGAAAGGTATATGGGCTGTATACGTTGGGACATCAGAATTTTGTTTATTAAACCTTCAGTTTACTTAGGCCTGAAAGTGGGAGGTTGGCCAAGAATGCACAGAATTCTTTCCAGAGGAAATGAGTAAGAGTTTTACCAACATGAGCAATGAAGTTTGAGTCAAGTATGTTTTTTTTCATATGCACTGGAAGTTGACAGGAACAATGAAATTCTTGCTGCAACTTTACAGGCACATTCGACACAACAACAAATACACAATAAATTCAGTTACTCTGGGTGTACTAGAGCATGATAGTGCAAAAACCAAAGCACATAGAGCAACTGTAGTGCAAAGTCCCTCGTGGTGTGGTGCTGAGAGAGGGTTGGGTAATGTGTTGGGTAATTCAAGAACTTGATGGAAAGCAACAAAGGACAAAGGACATTTATTGTCACATACACCAAATGGTGTAGTGAAATTTGTTCTTGCCATGCAGCACAAATAGACACAACATTAAAGAAATTTAACATAAAACATAAAAACATCCCCCCACAATGGTTCCCACTGTGGGGGAAGGCACAAAGTCCAGTCCATAATCCCCTTGTCCACCCATAGTCTGGTCTATATAGGCCTCCACAGTCGCCGCTCCAGGGGAAGATGTTACAGGCCCTTCTTCGCCGGGTGATGGTGCTCCGGCGTCGGGAGAACCCTCTCAGCAGCTTGGGACACCTGGAACGGCCGTCTCCCTGCCGGAGTCCGCGGCTTCCGAAGCCGACAGGCCGCGCTCGATGGAGCTCCACCACTGGCGAACTGTTCTTGAACCTGAAGGTCAAGGTTCCTGGGCTTCTGCATCATCTTCCAGATGGTAGCAGTGCAAAGGGAGTTTGGACTTGGTTCTGAGAACTGAATCCAGTTATTGAGAATTGTCCTGCATGTCACTTTATAACTTGCAAGTGTGGAAGCAGTTGCATTACCCTTGTCCACATGTATTCAAATGTTTGCACTTTTGGGGCGTTGTTAGCAACATGATACTTTTGATGGTTCTGGAGCTTGTTGCCCAAAAAATATGCAATGATTATACTTGTCAGACAAGAATCTGTTCCCTAAATGCCTGATACCCTGAATATCTAGTTCTGTCTCTTACTTTATGCTTCAGTTAATCAAAAGTGATGAAATGGACGCTTTAATTTCTTATGGAAAAATTATTTTGGACAAATTTAAAAAAAAATGTGCAGTAAGATAATGCACCCACTTGGTACATATGTTATTGCCTTGGCTTAATCCCCAAATTGTAGGTTTTAGCATGACATATTTTTAATCAACTATGGATTAGATCATTTTTGTCATAATTCGTACAATTTGCTTTGATGTTTACTTATAGGTCTTATGGCTTCAGAGAATAATATCTAAAACTGATTTTGATGCCATAGACAAAAGACGATAGGTGCAGGAGTAGGCTATTCGGCCCTTCGAGCCAGCACCGCCATTCAATGTGATCATGGCTGAACATCCTCAATCAGTACCCCGATCCTGCCTTCTCCCCATATCCCCTGACTCCGCTATCTTTAAGAGCCCTATCTAGCTCTAGGTTTGCATGTTTGGTTTAAATTGGACATTCTATTTGAATGTTAGATTCTGCTTCAATCTTGCCATTCTGTTGTATTCACAAGTTGTTGTATTTATCGTTACTGTATGTTTACAGGTATGTTACTGTAAAATTCTGAATATTTGCAAATATTGCCCTGAAAAATACTTGTTGGTAATGTCTTATCAAATAGTCAGTGTAGAAATCTGAACACTGTACCTTAGAATTTGTAAGCAAACGGGTACAAATGAATAAAAGGGGAAAATAAATATGTTGCATTGAATTTGCCTGTGAAAATTTAAGACTAGTTGATAAAGATTTTGGTCCTTGCTGTGAAAGAACAAATGTCAATGTTGCACAGTTTACAGTTTAGTAGAATCAAAGTTGACTCGCTATCAAGTTCAAAACTTGGGATTTTGAAAATTGAGTAACCGCAGACGTAAATGGAAGTTGTACAAAATTCCACTGTTGATCCAGCTACCCATTTATGTATGCTTTATGCTGTATCCAACTGTATTGTACAGACACTCCCCGACTTGTGTGATAGGCGACTTGCATAAACTACCACTAGCATAACAATTTACAATTGTATATAAAATCATGAGATGAATAGATCGTTTAGATGCACATAATCTCTTGCCCAGAGTAGGGGAATCGAGGACCAGAGGACATAGGTTCAAGGTGAAGGGGAAAAGATTTAATAGGAATCTGAGGGGTAACTTTTTCACATAAAGGGTAGAACAAGCTACCAGAGGAGGTAGTTGAGGCTGGGACTATCTCAACATTTAAGAAATAGTTAGACAGGTACGTAGATAGGGCAGGTTTGGAGGGGTATGGACCAAGCGCAGACAGGTGGGATCAGTGTAGCTGGGACATGTTGGCTGGTGTGGGCAAGTTGGGTCGAAGGGCCTGTTTTCACACTCTATCACTCCATGGCTCTAATAGGTGGTCTTGTTTCCTGAATGACCTGTGTTATTGCAATGGGAGAATGGCAAAGGATTCCCATCCACTTCCTAGATATAAAAGCATAAGCTAGGCTCGCTGCTCTTCCAGTTTTGGCCATTGTTGGTGCGATGCTGGGGAGGCAATAGACTTTAAGCGTTGAGATTTAAATTTAAGCTTTAGAAAATGGTCTTTCTGCTGATTGGCATATTAGAAATTGTCCATGGAATTTTATCCAAGAGCAAGCAGTGATATTTGCAATAAATGTCCCTGCATTGTTTTTCAGAAGCTACAGAAGAGGTGTCTCTTGACAGTCCCGAAAAAGATTACCTAAATTCTCCAGAACCAACTCCTGCTATTACCCCAGTATCTCCAACACTCATTGCACCACGAGCTGAATTAAAAATGTCTCATCCAAAGATGTTTGAAGTATCCAAGGAGGAGGTATGACTATATTTATCGAAGTTATTGTAAAGTAAATCAACATAATATTGTGAACTGTCTCCATAGTTAATGTACTTTTTACACAAATTATTCAAGTGCATATGCTGAAGTACCATTTTTTAATCACTGCAGAACAAATAGTAAAATTAATCAATTTAAGTAGAACAACACAATATTGGCAGGACATAATGGGAGCTTTGTCTGGGTCACTTTGCTCCAATTCTCCTGGCATTGGGTTGCCTTTTGCCAATGATGAAAGGTTGGGCATAGGCTTTCTTTATTGACACTGTCATTGAATCCTGTTTTTCATATATGCCAACACTGTTGAACTATTGACAATAGTTACTGATTTTAATAACTGAAAAATGATATCAGTTTTAAAATAATGAAATTGTTCTTGGGTTAAGGGTTTGGGTTTCAGGAAACGTCTGGTTCATATTTTAAACATTTTGCAAAATTTTGAATGATGGCAAACACTTAGTTGTTGGTCTGTAGTGGTGGGTGTGATCTAGTCTATTTTCAACATTCGTTTTTTTTTTGAAACCAAGCTCAATAGTGCCTTTAAACGTTCCCTCTCTCACCTTATAGTTATGCTCTAATGT
The DNA here is from genome assembly GCA_038087875.1 of Malacoraja senta. Classification (NCBI taxonomy): domain Eukaryota; kingdom Metazoa; phylum Chordata; class Chondrichthyes; order Rajiformes; family Rajidae; genus Malacoraja; species Malacoraja senta. The sequence goes on from CM075977.1 coordinate 132,545,232, forward strand.
TGGACATTTTCACCCTGGGGGGGAGGGGGTTTCTGAATGTTTACCTTTGCTATAGATTTAATTTTAAATACTTCTCTAGTTTCCTCTCTACCTCCAACATTCCAGAAAAAACAATCCATTTATCTAACCTCTCCCTGTAGCTAAACTCTCCTAATCCAGGCAGCATTCTAGTAAACTATTTCTGCACCTTTACCAAAACCTCCACATCATTCTGCTCATGGGCAACCAGAACTGCATGCAATACACCAAATGGGGCTTAACTGAAGTCGTACAGAGCTGTATCATGACTTCCTGACTCTTGTATTCAATGCCTCACGTAATAAAGGCAAGCATACCATATGCCTTCTTAACCACCCTATCTACTTGTGCTGCCACCTTCAGTGAACTGTGAACATGGACTCCAAGATCCCTCTGCATTTCAATGCTGGTAAGGGACTTGCCATTCACTGTATACACCTTGCATTCACCCTCCCAAAGTGCAACACTTCGCACTTGCTGAATGTGCCATCAGGCTGGGTAATAAACTAGAGGAGCAGATTTTCAAGTACAGCTGTCTACTGTTGGAGTCCTAGATATGTTTCCAGTTTGGTTTTCAGGGTTTCAAGGTGAGTTTATTGTCACATGTACCAATTAAGGTACAGTGTAATTCAGATTGCATACAGTCATTTTATATCCAATATCTAAATGGTTGAACTATTTATCCATTAGAAAATGCAATCTAGGATTTTGACCACAGTTTTAGTTTGTGAGATTTTTTATGATTGGGGTAAATTGGGAATAGCTTTCTTCAGCTAACCTGGCTACAAACTACATGTAAACTACTTGAAATTGGTACTGCAACTGACTTGTTTGTACAATTGTTTTTGTTGCTATTGTATCAAAAGATAGAAATGAGTTTGCATCTGGGCTTGACCAGAATCACCTCGACTAGAGGTGAAATGGGAACTGGAGTTTCGTAAAACCCGTGACCAGTTGACCTATTTCTTTACCAGTCAAGAATGTTTTAATGTCATATGTACCATAACAATGAATCCTTATTTGCAGCAAATTCTTACCTGCTGGAGTCTTTAATAGTAATGCTTACTGCCTTAAATGCATTTGTGGTTAATGAATGTCCATGTTCTTAACATTTAGTTTCTACTGATGTCCTAAACTGCAACATTGCACATTTGGTATATAATTAACGCAATGTTACTTTTTGACTGGATTGATTTACTGTTGTTTACTCCTAGTTTGTGCTTCAGCCATGAGGACTGATTTAAAATCTGAATTGAGTTCTTAGTTAATTGTCCTTTTAAATCTGGAAACATTATGCTACGGTCATTGGATTTGTGACTCTTATTGCAGCTCGAGGAAGAGGCAAACGGAGATGTGTTTGACATTCAAGTGTCAGTTTCTGACCCTGAAAAAGTTGGTAAGGATTTTAAATAATATTGTGGAGATGTATTGAGTATTTCTGAGCCTATCCCTTTCTGGACTTGAATATTACCTTAAATATTTTGATTAGTTCTAATCTTAAACTCCGTTCTTCCCTGGTAAATTCCCATCCTGATGTTTGTTTTTTGTATTCCTGCCACTTGATCTGCATTAATATTGTTCTTGCTGTTTTTCTCTTTTCTGGAATACCGTATTTCCCAGCAATGAAGACGCTATTTGTTTACCCAAAAATAAGGCACGAAAATTTAACTGCATCTTGGAGGCCGAAGGTTAGGTTGTTAGCCAAGAAAGATAGACTTGGCTATCCCTCAGTACAGCAACATCAAGAACGATGTTGCTGTACTGAGGGATAGCCAAATCTATCCCTCATTGCAGGCAGCTGATAGGAAGCGGCTGTAAAAGGACTGCGCCGCTGGGGGGGGGGGGGGGGGGAGAAGAGGTCCTGCCACAGCGTGTGGGGAGTCTGGCCCAGGTCAACAGGGCCTGGGCTGCACAAAGTGGCTGGGCCGCCAGGGGTAAATTTGCGGGGAGGGCAGGAGCATTGAGAAGGAGGTGGTTGGGGATCATGTCAGCAACTCGCTCACTCGCCGCGGCGCTCCGGGCACGGAGCCACCGCATTGTGGCCGGGGAGGGAAGTAGCTCGGGTAGCTGTGAGTGGCCGCCACCTCAGCGCCTTCTGCCAGCCCGCTCATCTCTGTCAGTGCGCTCCGTCTGAACACCTATCTCTTACCACTCGCCGGCCTCCATGTCAGCCGCTTCCCGCAAATCCTTAAATTCCGACTGCCGCCGGGAGCAGGACATGGCCTCACTTGCTGCACTGTGTGACACTGCATGGCATTTCAATGTAAATTTGCATGGGGACATGCTTTGGAGGTGTGCGGCGGTTGTTGGTCAAGTGAGAATAACAGAGAGAATAAGAATGCTGCTGCCTTGTCAACAGACACGCACAAAAGCAGTTGGTATTAGTTTTGAAATTCTCGTTATCCCTATTTTTGACCTGGAGACCAGACAGTGAGGGGATCAACTCAAGAGCAAAAATCATACAGCGGAGCGGGTCAGCGGGCGATGGATAACAGGACGGCTTACTCCTATGTCAGCACGAGTAACCTCAATTGGTCCCTTGAACTAGTATTGTCATTCAATAAGATCACAACTGATTCAACGTCCTGGCGTGCTCCTGTTTTTCCCACCATCTCTCCACCTGCCGTCACCCTCCACCACCCCCCTCCCCCCCCACCCATTCATTCAGAATGGAGGAGATCTGGAAGTCTTGGGCAAATTGAATTGTTACTTTCTTTATTTTTATTTTTTTGAGCGTGAGAAATTCTATGTCCCGCCAGCCTTTTTTTCAAAATTTAGCAACTCAAAATGGGGGTTCATCTTCGACGCAGGTGCGTCTTCATTGCCGGGAAATACGGTAAATGGAATTAGGTTTATTAGCCTCTTCTGTTTTCACGGTGTATTTTCTCCTGCCCTCAGTGCTTTTCCACTCTTTCTCCACCATTTTATTTTGGAACCCATACCATTTGAATAATCCAAACTTTGGTTTTCATTATTGTGAATCTAATTGTGTGTTTTATCACTTAGGTGATGGTATGAATGCCTACATGGCTTACAGTGTGTCAACTAAGGTAATGGGGTTAATAACATGGCTGTTCAGCAGGGCAAGTAATAGATAAAGTGTGTTGTGATGATTTTTTAAGCTGGATTGCACTGGTTCTGTACTAAACTACTCCCACTTATAATTGAACATCTTGGCCAACATGTAAACAACAAGATCAGAGGGCTCTCTTCCCATTGCGGTTGTTAGCAAAAATGATAGTTGAGCTCTGGGACATTTGGCTTGCAGCAGTAGTGCAGGATACCTGTGGCATTAGTTAAAGGCTGATTACTAGTCTTGTGTAACATTGATTGAAATTAATTGCAGTAGCAAGAATAACAAATCTGGGTCATCGGCTTTAATTGATTGGTCACTATAGGTCAGATGATTAATGTTAGGTCCTTGCAGAGCTTGTGGTCCATGATCTGGACCCATTGTAATGTACATCCTAATTGTCTGATACTTGCTATAACGTTGACAGCTATGTGGGTGGGGACTATTATTTAAAGGTCTTTTAAGCCAATGCAGCAAAGCTGCTGTTTGAAAGTTTATATGTACAAATTGGCTCTTATTCCAAGATCTTTGTTGCTCTTTTGCCTTGGTTAGTCAGTGGAAGGGAAGATGGGGGGGAAAAAAATCTAGGCCACACCAATTATTTGGTTAATAGTAGTTCAATGTTCACTTTTAGACTACACTGGAATCTTAGGGTGGGTTTCTGAGATGCAGATTGGGAATCATCCAAGGTAATTTGTGGAATTCCTGCCACAGAGGCCAAATCACTGGATGGATTTAAGAGATAGATGGAGCTCTAGGGGCTAGTTGAATCCAGGGATATGGGGAGAAGGCAGACACGGGTTATTGATTGGGGACGATCAGCCATGATCCCAATGAATGGCGGTGCTGGCTCGAAGGGCCGAATGGCCTCCTCCTGCACCTATTTTCTATGTTTCGATTGAAATCAGTGCAAGCAAGATTCATGTGTGACACGGACCTATTTAAATTTGAATCGTTTTACAGAACTTTAATGCATTGAAATGAGGTGTAGGTGTGTAAAGCTTTCCAAACATAATGGCATCAACTATGAGACATTGTAGACCTTAAATAATTCTTAATCAGCTTGAGTTTGCTAAATGACCCCTCTGCAGAAGCTACTGGTGCTGGAATTGTTAATAGTATTCTTAAGCTAACACAAACATTTGGAAACAGGTCACCAAGTATACTCTGTTAACAAGTTCAACAGATCTAATGATTTTAACTGCATTTATAAAATTCACCCTCCCACCAAAAACAAACAAACACACACGCACGCCACACACACACACACCCCCCCCCCCCCCCCAAAAAAAAACACCCAACCCAACTCCGGACCACTGAAACAGCCGCTGCTGCCAATTCTCACCACCTCCCCCGGGCGGGGCCGCCACTGTCTTCAGAAAGCCACCAATGCTGCTGCCCGTATCTCTACTCCAGCTCCCCACGGGCCTACATCAGCGACTCTGCCGACCTCGCCTCTCCACCAGCCCCCAGCGGGCCCGAGCCGTCACCTCACCAGAGTTCCAGGCGCAGCACCAGGCCCACAACCTCCACCATGCAGACAGCACGTGGTCCGACACTGCTGGGTCGTAGTGCTCCCCCCCCCCCCCCCCCACACTTTTTACAGGGAAGATCCATCAGTAGTGATGATTCTGCTGGGTCCTAGTGCTCTCCCACCCCTCCCTGCAGGGAAGACCCATCAGTTGTGATGGGTCTTCCCCTTCCCCCTCTTTTAATCGGGTTACTCTGACCGCACACCCGCCAGTTAAAATTCCCCTCTTTATTATGGATCACAATTTCTACGAATTATGATATATAAAACTCTGTAGGCTCACAAAAATGTGAATGTTAGTCTTTACAAAATGTATGCAAGCATTTTCTGAGAATTCAGGAAATTCCCGGCCCCCCTCCTTCGGCACCCGGGCCCCCTTTTGGACTCCGGGTACAATGTACCCCCTGCACCCCCCCTCTCATAGGCCCTGTGTATACGTACGCGCATACGTGAACAAAATACTGTGTGAGGTATGTACCTTTGTTAGATTCGTAAAATGGGCTCAACAAATTGATGTTATTCACAACCCCTTCATGACCCCCGGAAAAACCCCAAACGACCCCCATGGGGTCATGACCCCTCAGGTTAAGAACCACTGAACTATACCAATTGGAATGTTAGGGCAGTATGGAGTAATGCTGGATATTCTTTCATTATACAGACTACTTTATCCATGTTCAACAGCAAAGAATTTGCAGTCAAAAGAAGGTTTAGTGACTTTCTGGGTCTACATAGCAAATTGGCTTCAAAGTATATACATGTGGGCTACATTGTACCTCCTGCACCAGAAAAGAGCCTTGTGGGTGAGATCATTTATTTAATTTGATAATGTATTGCCTCCATTTGAGTGGTTTCACAGTTCTTTCTGGAGGCTTTATTTCTATTTTTATATTTGGATACGATTATTTTTTGGGTACATCATGATCTGCTCACAGAATTGGAGGAGCAAATGCCCTTTCATGTCTCATCCTAGCTAGCCATATTTTGAATGATTCAACATTTTGTTTTGACTTTGATATATTTTTGAGTTGGAAAAAAAGATACTGCTGTTATGCAACTTTCTCACCAACTAAACAAGGATCAAATTACATATTCCTTGAGGATTTTTCTTGCAACTTTACTAAAACGGATCTGGTCTTTTTTAAGAAAGCTCTCATGTTTGAGGATAGAAAGCTGAAGCTGGACAAGTTCTTAAGGTGTCTATAGAAAAATTGGCTCAATTTGCAAAGAAAGTGAGACTATCTTCGATCTATAATGAAAATGCTATACTTAACAGCAACTTGTGACGTACATGTATGGTAGACTAGTAAGTCTTGAATCCGACAAACTTCCCCTTTTCCAGTTTTCTCAAGTCATTGAACAATGTCAATAAATTTAAATTCTGTTAAACATCCTAAGAGAAGTGTAATTGTGATTTGAATGGCCTATCAAAAGCTATAATTCACTTTGTGATTTTTTGAGATGAGAGGAGCTAATGGTCCAAATTCAATGCGTAAATTAACATTTTTTTTCATTTAACAACTTGCAGCATTAACAATATTGCCACTTCAAACATAATCTTGTCTCAATCTTCACTATTTACTAAACTAGTTAAAAAATAGTATACAATGCTCTGGTTTGCTGTCTGAGTTCTTGTGGGATCAGTTGCATAACCTCACTACATAGAAAAGCTTTCCTTTATTGCAATGTCGATTGAGGAAAGGCAGAATCCCTATCACCAGATCTTTGGTCAGCTATGATCACCGCAAGGGATGGAGATGTGAGTGCACAATCTGAGCCAATATTTATTCAGGTGTAAAATAGAAATTTGCTGAAATTGTAGATTGAAAGTTGCTAAATCTTGCATATAAACCATGTTAAAGCTCATTAGGACAGGTACAAACATCGTCAAAGAAAACATGGTTCATGTTTTTATGGGGTCTAATTCCCTGATCTAAATGTAATATCTTGCCAGAATCATTTGCCCTTTTTGTCTTGGTTAACTGTTCTCTCAATGTTTATTTCAAGTTCCTTTAAGAAATTGGTTCTACTAAATTTTAGGGCTGTGTATTTTATAAACTCTTGTTTCTTGTTTCACATTTTGCAATGAACCTGGTTACTGGCTAAAATAGTTGACAGGAAATTAAAAATATCTAAATCTGGGTGTCCTTGGAACTTCTCAGAAAATTGTCAATTGTGCTAGTTCTTTATCCTTCTAACTGAAATATTACCAGAAAGCGTACTTCTGTCTTAAGTATAGGTGGCAACTTTTTCCATTGTGTTTCCAAAAAATAGGATGTATGGAATTGTTTCCTGTGCTTTATAGTGATTTTCTAAATGGGCTCCTCAGTTGATGGTATATCAGTTTTGAAATTGGAATATTTCTTGTTCTGAAAGGCATGACCAAAGTTAAAGTTGGCAAAGAAGACCCATCATCAGCTGATTTTGTGGAAAAAAGGAGGGCATCATTGGAGAGGTAAATCAATTTAGAATAAATGTGTTAACTTTTTAAAGAATGCTGAATATGTCTCAACTTTGAAGACTTGCATTTCAAATGCTTGGCATTCTAACTTTGTAGAGTATTTAATGTGACATTAACTGTGACTTGTAATTGCAATCCTCCATTAAAGACTTTTTCAATGACTGTCATCAAAAGATGACAAGTAACTTTCTCATTCAAGGTTTAGAAACTTGCACTGAGCCTCTGGATATGTGCAATTGGCAACAAATTCTCCTACCTATTGTCATTACTGTTCTCTTCCTTTCCTTAACCCTCAAGCAGTATAGCACAGGAACAGGTCCTTCAGCTCATGTCTGTGCTGAACTTGATTGCAAATTAAATTAATCCCTTCTGCTTGCACATGATTCATACCCCTCCATTCCCCACATATTCATTTATCTATCCAAAAGGCTCTTAAATGCCACTATCTGCTTCCACTATCACTCTTGCAGCACATCCTAGATACATACCACTTAAAAAATAACCTTGTCCAGCACATCCTCCTTTAAACATAGCCCCTCTCTCGTTAAAACTATACGTCAAGTCAAGAGTGTTTTATTGTCATACGGCCCAGATAGAACAATAAAATTCTTACTTGCTGCAGCACAACGTAATGTAATCATAATATTTAATATTCACTGGTGTTTAACATTTCCTCCCTGGGAATGGTTGGAAAAACTTGATATTTGCTTTAATAATGTACAAAGATTATTTTACCAAGGAACTATTTTACCAAGGCATGTATGGGAGTTTACCAAAGTAAGCAATATCTTTTTTAGTAAATGGACAAGCTAAGTTTACAAGACAAATGTGTTGAAAATTAATCCATGTACTCTCAATGTGTTACTAGATGCAGCTTTTGATTAATCTACAGTGTAATTTGATCTACTGAAATTGTTTTTTTGAGTTGAAGTGAATTAAATGATGCAAGTTAAATTAAACTTTAATCATGGTGAAAATTTGCTGTTTCAATCAAGGACTGCACAGAAAAGCGAAACCTGTGGCAAAAAAAATGTAAACACTTTTTGGCGGGGGGGGGGGGGGGGGGGGGGGGGGAAGGCAACTAACTTGACCAGCACACGCAGATCTGTCATTGCAGTATTTAAACTATTTGCCTGCAATAGTTAGAATGAAGGAATCCTGCATGTACTTTTTGAGTGCATTTCTGGCACTTTACAAACTTGTTAGAATCATAGTCATAGAGTAATACAGTGTGGAAACAGGCCCTTTGGCAACTCGCCCACACCGGCCAGCAATGTCCCATCTACCCAAGTCCCACTTGCCTGCGCTTGATCTATAACCCTCCAAACCTGTCCTATCTATGCACCTGTCCAACTGTTTCTTAAATGATACGATAGACCCAGCCTCAACTACCTCCTCTGGCAGCTTGTTCCAAACACCCACCACCCTCTGTCTGAAAAAGTTACCCCTCGGATTCCTATTAAATCTTTTCCCCTTCACCTTGTACCTATGTCCTCTGGTCCTCGATTCCCCAACTGGGTAAAAGACTCTGTGCATCTACCCGATCTATTCCTCTCATGATTTAGTATACCTCTATAAGATCTCCCCTCATCCTCCCCTCATCATCTTCCTTGAACATTTATGTTTGATATTTGAATTTTGTGTGAAAAAATATTATTGAGGTCTATTGCATTTTGATAGACACTTGAGGCTATGGCAGGTAGTAAATTCCAAAATGGCCCTTTTGAATAACAGATAACAGACAATAGACAATAGGTGCAGGAGTAGGTCATTCAGTCCTTCAAGACAGCACCGCCATTCAATGTGATCATGGCTGATCATCCCCAATCAGTACCCCGTTTCTGCCTTCTCCCCATGTCCCCTGACTCCACTATCTTTAAGAGCCTGTCTAGCTCTCTCTTGAAAGTATCCAGAGAATCGGCCTCCACCACCCTCTGAGGCAGAGAATTCCAGACTCACAACTCTCTGTGTGAAAAAGTGTTTCCTCATCTCCGTTCTACCGGCTTACCCCTTATTCTTAAACAGTGGCCCCTGGTTCTGGACTCCCCTGACATCGGGAACGTTTCCTGCCTCTAGCGTGTCCAAACCCTTAATAATCTTATATGTTTCAATAAGATATCCTCTCATCCTTCTAAATTCCAGAGTATACAGGCCCAGCCGCTCCATTCTCTCAGCATATGACGTTGAAATAGAAATATTAAACTCTCACTTCCTACAACTTGGAACTCTTAACAAAACATGCTGGTAATACTCAACCAGTCAGGCTGCATTAGCGCAGAGCAAAACACTTAAGGTTCCTGAAAGGTGAATTACCTGAACTTGTTTTCTTTTTTGAAGCCTTTATCTTTTCCATTTCTTTTGGATATACAGAAAAACTACCTGGCTCAGCATTAGACTTTTGCATATTTAGTTTATGTAAAAATTGTAGTTGCATCTCTGGTGAAAAAAGCCTGTTTTTGAACTATTGCTTTTTTCTATCCATGAATTTTAGTGTAATTCAGCTTCTTGGCCTACTTTAATTTGTCACCTATTAGTGCACTTATAATGGGCCTAGAGCAATAGAGGGAGTTAAATGTTTTCATGGAAAGAATCAGAAATTGATGGACTTTTAATGCATATTTTTGTTTGGATTAGAATATGTCTAGCTTTAAAGTTGCTATTGGAGGAGTCTGCAACATTTTTTAAGTTGTGATCAATTTAAGGAAATCTATTCAGCTTAAAGAATTTTAAGACTCTTTTAAAGGATGTGCTTTTTTTTTGTTGGTGTTTAATTGTTAAATGAGAATTTGTGCTTGTAGGACACAGGCAAATCACTTTTGGGGTAATGTGTAGACAATATTACCAATGGTCAATGAAGGTTTAATTTTTGCTCTAAACCAATACTAGAAGCTCAAATTTATCATTTAATGGGGTCAATGTCAATCTTTATTTGTATTGTTTTTCAAATGGTAATGAGAGCTTTGGGACTTGCAATAACACTAAAAAACGCAGCTTTTTTTCCCCATGTGGGGCCAAATTAAAAATTCATTATAATGGTTCAAAGATTAATCATACTCAATGTAACTTAGCTGCAAAACTTTGTAGTCTAGATATGAGACCTGTCTGGTATTTATCTTGACAGTTTGATGCATGATATTTTGTGCACCTTGATGCACAGAATAAAAATTCAATTTTAGAGGTCTTGACATTTCTCTGCCCTTTTTTTTAAACCTGTTGATGTATCAAAAGGTCAAAGTCATTAATGCCTGCGTATTGTTGCCATCAAACAGAATGCCTAGCATGAAATCTAATTCTTGTTTTGTATGAAGAATTGTCATTTAAAATGCAGACATTAGATTTGGCAATGTGTACTAATTATGGACATTTGGATAACTTGTGTAGATTTTGATTACTATTTGTCCAGAGTCCAATAGATGATTGTCAAATTTTAAATTGCAGGTATCTGCAACGCACAATAAAGCATCCAACATTGTTGCAAGATCCAGATTTGCGGCAATTTTTGGAAAGCACCGAGGTATGTAAACTAACATTTCAATGTTTTAAAATAATTTATCAGACTTGCTTCTGTAATCTCCAGGTAAACTAGTGCATCGTATTACTCAGGCACACATTGGCCCTGAATCCTGGAACTGTTACCGAAAATTGGTTGGGTGTGGAGTTTTGGAATTGTGTAAATTGGTTGGGTGTGGAGTTTTGGAATTGTGTAAATTGGTTTGAAGGTTATTGCTACACTCACAATTGCCTGGAAAGTGTTTTGAAAAGTTGCATGTCCGCTTGGCCAACCAATATTTGTGTTATTGCGTAGGTACTAGACAAAACCAATATCTGACCACAAATATCTGATTTGTGATGGGGGGAGAAGTTGATGGACAGCAAATGTTTTGTGTGTAAGACAATTTAGAGTGCCCCAAATAACTATTTTTCGACTGTGCCTATAGGTATGAAAACTAAGGTGTAGCACAATCTAAACAAGAAATCCTTATTTGAGAAAACAGAATTGTGACGGAAAAGGCGAAAATACAGAATATTCCTTGGCAAACTTTGGACTAAATGACCTAGATCTTTTGAATAAGAATAATATAGCTGTACATTTGTGCATCATATCACTTGTAGATCATATAGTTTTAAAGTTGAACCAGTATTGTGGTTCTTAAGGTACAAGCTACAGTGGGACATTTAAAGACCAAATATGATATTCAACTTGGGAATGGTTTTGTCCAACATTGCTGTGCTCTGGCTACTACAGGCGACAATATTGTTTTTTGCCCATGTCAATTTTTGAAAATGAAAGTTGTGGTCAAATAGTCATGGAGTGATACAGTGTGGAGACAGGCCCTTCGGCCCAACTTGCCCGAACCAGCCAATGTGTCCAGCTATACTAGTCCCACCTGCCACATTTGGTTCATAACCCTCCAAACTTGTCCTGTCCATATACCTAACTGTTTTCTTAAATGTTGGGATAGTCTCTGCCTCAACTACCTCCTCTGGCAGCTTGTTCCATACACCCACTATCCTTTGTGTGCAAAAGTTACCCCTCAGATTCCTATTAAATCTTTTCCCCTTCATGTTAAACCTATGTCCTCTAGTCCTTGATTCACCTACTCTGGGCAAGAGACATTGTGCATCTACCCGGTCTATTCCTCTCATGATTTTGTACACCTCTATAAGATCCTCCTCCTGTGGTCCAAGGAAAAGAGTCCCAGCCTACTCAAACTCTCCCTATAGCTCAGGCAACATCCTCATGAATCTTCATGAATTGTACAACTCAACGTGACCTCCCAACTTCTATACTTTTCAAGCGAGATTGCTTTGCTTGGGGCCACCAACAAAATATACTTTGGCAAAGACCTATGAAGAAAATTTTACCTTTTAAATGCAAAACCTCCCTCAAAAAATCCAGCTCAAATTGAAATTTCATTGATTAAAGGAACTTAATACTTCATAGCAATTCTTTCGTGTCATCTTTCAGGACGACATCTCCCATATGGGCAACAATGATGCCAGACTCTGAAAAAGCAGATTGAAATAAATCATTGGGCAGAAAGAAGAAAAAAAAAGAATTGAGGATTGTGCTTACAGCCTGCTTTGAAAAAGGGCTTTAGGTCTACCTCATCCGATATCGCATTTTCCGTACTTCCTGTTCTTTGTCTATTTAGATGTTTTAAGTGCTATTGTCAGCACACCAACAACTAAAACAAATTTTCTTCTTTAAACCTAAATAAATCTGACAGTATGGCGTACGTAACATCTTACCTGGATAATACCAGATCGTCTCTGCACTTTTTTATTAAGCCAAGGTTGCTTTCATCCTAGACAATCCTAGTTAACAGTGAATGCAGGTTTAATGCTTTGTATTCCTTCTGTGTGAAAATAGGATTGGAACTTGTCTGTTACAAGTAGTAATACTGTATTTGGGTGTTTTAAAGGGTTAAGACGCCATTCAATCGGAATGCTTGAGTAAGCTGCAGTGTGAGCTTGTCTGTATAGAGAAATGCATAAGAATAGAAAATTGTGTAGTTCTCCTTTAACCGGATACCTCCAAGGCTTTTAACGGGATTGCACACCCTTATTTGTCATTCAATTCTAGCTGCCTCGTGCGGTTAGCACCCAGGCTCTAAGTGGTGCAGGCATATTGAGGATGGTGAACAAAGCCGCTGAAGCTGTCAACAAAATGACAATCAAGATGAATGAATCGGATGCAGTAAGACCTGATATTTGAACTTGATTAATGAGATGAATTAATGAGATTTTGCAGTTCTTTTCTAAGGGTAAAAGACAACAGGATGGATAGCTATTTGCTTATTTTCCTCTGATTCTCAGTTAAATTGGGCAGGCTATGGCCACAATTAATTTGTTTTCGCTTAAAAGTGGTTTACTGGTGGTAACATAATTTGTAACGATTTGTTCTTGGTAAATGAACTCCATTCTTCATCTGACAGTGGTTTGAGGAAAAGCAGCAGCAATTTGAAAACCTGGACCAGCAGTTAAGAAAACTACAAACAGTGTCGATCTTTTGGTCTGCCATAGAAAAGGTGTGTGCATTTTGAGTCTTCCACGACATTTTCATTTGAAATTGGAACAAGGCTACCGCGATGACATTTGCAAATGGTAGTCGGATACGAAATTTCATTGTAATGGTTTAAATTTAAATTGTTGAATAGTGGAGTAAAATTAGCATTAATGGTGACCATGAAATTACTAGATTGTTCTCCAACCCAATCGGTCATATTCATACAGTATGGAAATAGACCCTTCCGTCCATCTTGTCCATGCTGACCAAGATGCCCCACCGAAGCTGGTCCCTTTTGCTTGTGTTTGGCCCATAATCCCTCTAAACCATCCCTATCAATGTACCTGTCAAAGTCTTTAAACGGTGTTCTTGCACTAGCCTCAACTACTTCCTCTGGTGGCTTGTTCATATATCCATCACTCTCTGGAAAAAGCTGCCCCTCGGGTTCCTATTAAATCTTTCCCTAGGAACTTTTCATAGGAACTATGTCCCTAGTTCTTGAGTCCTTTACTCGTGGAAAAGGACTGCATTCATCCCATCTATTCCCATCATGATTTTATAGCTCTCTTGATCATTGGCGACTAAACATTTGTATGTTTCTTGACTTGAAGGCATGTTTAAAACGGTCCAGTGCCTTCATTCTCTTTGCCCAAATAGCTACTTGTTTTTTTCGCCACTGATTAAATTGTCCCGTGGCACAAGGTTTATTCTTTGAATTATAACATTTGCAATCCTTTTGTATCTCCAAAGATTGTGGCTAGCAATTGAACAATTTCTACATAGAAATAGATGAAACTTGTTAACAAATGCAGGCCTTTGACTTAATTTAGTGTTTGGCAAATTTGACCTGGTACCAGTAATATAAAAGTTACTTCAGTACAGCAGTCATACTATCTGCCTCTGTGGATCTTTTAGATTTTTAATATCTTTCTGATCCAAAATTGAAAATGTAATTGTTGTCAAATTCTTAATTTGATGTGTATTTGGGGACTGATGCAATCATTCTGCAAGTTTTTGCAAGCATTTTAAATTGGTTTTATTATTTGACATTTGCAAATCACATTTTTAGAACTCTCAGTCAACACTGCTGCCTTTGCCAAGAGTGCAGCCATGTTGGGTAACTCTGAGGATCACACTGCCCTCTCGAGAGCACTTTCCCAGCTAGCAGAAGTTGAAGAGAAGATAGACCAGCTTCACCAAGAACAAGCAAATGCTGACTTCTACTTATTTGCAGAACTTTTAAGTGATTATGTTCGACTCATCACATCCGTAAAGGTAAACTGTTAAGCAGATCTGGAATTCTAGTATTTTTTCCAAGTTAGATATGTAAGACTTAGTGAATGTTTAGCACAATCGTTTCATACCATTTTGAGATAAACAATATTCATTTAACATCTAGGACTACAGAACAGTAAATCTTGACTGAAATTCTCTGAATAATTTGAAAGCTATGAAACAATTTGACTAGGTCAGTGTAACTTTTACCTGGGCACTGAACACATTATGGAAGTTGGTATATGAAGGAACTGCAGATGCTGGTTTAAACTGAAGATAGACACAAAATGCTGGAGTAACTCGGTGGGACAGACAGCATCTCTGGAGAGAAGGAATGGGCGACGTTTCGGATCAGGTCTGAAAATGAGTCTCGACTCGAAACATCACCCATTCCTTCTATCCAGAGATGCTACCTGTCCTGCTGTTACTTCTGCATTTTGTGTCTATATCTTATGGAAGTTGGTGTTCAACTACTGATTTTACCAATGGAAATTTCAATTACAGAACATATTTAAATTTGAGGGAAAACTATCCATCAATATTATGTTGGATTGACTTGAATAGGGAGTTTCTTTGGCACATATAGATGGAATCATTTGGGACCGGGAGATACCATCTCGTAAAACCTGCAGTACAGCACAAGAACAGGCCCTTCAGCCCACAATGTCTGTGCCACACAATGCCACGACCAACTCTTAACTACTGGCAACTATTCCTCCATTCCCTGCATACCCATATGCCTAAACAAAAGTCTCTTACATGCCACTATCTCATCTGCAGCTCCACTTCCTTAACCGTCCTTAAGGACCTTAAGCTGAATGCATTTACTGCAGGTCTAGTCCTCCTGCATCCCGTAACTTCCAATATCTTGCTGGAGGAGCATTCCAATATACTATCCGTCATCTCTCCAACACCTAAACCGTGGATGAATTGCACAAGAAAAGACAGACTACCTTAACCTGCTGTTACCCCAGCTCGGCCCTCTGTCCAAAGCCTCTTGAGCCAAAACCTCAGTATTGCATGTACCCTCAAACATAGCACTTCATCGCATCACAGCCACTCTGCAAAACCTTCCCTTTATTGGTTGCCGTGCCTCTCCCTGAGCCAGTCAAATAAATATTCCTTCATTTAAAAAGCCTCTTTCCAATCAGGCTGTCTCTCAGGTTCATCTTAAAATATATCTCGGCCAATTTAATGGGGAAACATAATCTGAAATTGGTTAATTTGTAGAGGCCTTGGGTGATTTACTCTAGTTGCAAAATGCTAATTTGTATCCCCATTTTAAATATTTTAGATTTCAGGGTAGTTGGATAATCTCTAACCTGTACAGTGCCTTTAAGGCATACTAATTTATTTTTTAATGTGGAGGGGCAGGTGGTTGAGGAGGGAGTGGGTGTTTATATTGAGTTGTGGTTCAAAGTAGTACCTAACAGTGTGGGATATGAACTAATTCTTTCAAATACAATAGTTTGCTTAAAGCGTTGGTAAATAAACATTCATGGGTCCCAGCATGTATATTGTAACAAGTCTTATTCCTAACCGTAACTGCTCAAAAAGATGAATAGTTAGAACTTTTTGAGTCCAATTGTCTGGACAATCTCAGCATAGATGATAATTGTCTGCTACTTGACTGACCCATCAGGCATCATATGCTCAACCCATCAGCTCTCATAATAGTCCTGTCAGCTGCTGCAGAACCTGTAAAGCCTGGAGGAATCAAGTCATCCTCAACCATGAAGGACTGCCTAGGAAAGAGTAGCAGTATGTTAAACTAATGTACAATACAGCTCCTTTGGTAAGATAGTGTACAGGTTAAAGTGCCCATTCTAAAAGGAGATTAGCTGTTCTTGGGACAGTGCCATAAAGAATTTAAGATTAGTTTTTACTTTAAAAAATCATATTCAACAAATTGAACTCTGCAAATTTTTGATTTATTGTTTTGAAGCTGATGATAAAAAGTTGTGGGTAGAGGAATTAGGGTATGTTCTAGTTGTCATACTTTTTCCACCCTTCTGGACATCAAGAATCATAAATGGCAGAGGTAATTAGGGTATTGCTCTTTGAAAAGACTACTTGTTTGGTCTCTCTCGTAGTTTGGTCTTTATTGCTCTGTTTTAGCCTCTGTTTAACAGCTTTTATTTTGCTAAGAAACATTTTATGGATGTCTACCTCTTCTTTAGTTCTCACCTTAAATACATTTTGGTTAATCCTTCTGCTCCCTAATCTGGTTTTTCCTATTAAATTAAACATCAAATCTTTTTCTTTTCCATGCAAGAACAGCTCCCAGCTTTTCTTCACATAACAAGATTCTGTGCTTCTTCACTATAACATGTTGCCCTAAATTGTCCAGTGCTGCTGTTGAGGCCTGACCTGAGGTTTAATGTAACCTTGTGTTCTATCCCATCAGCTTCTGCCCACTTCACTTTTGTATATTTACCTCTGTTCCTACATTCCTTTTGATGTCCCTGAAGGTGTTACAGACTACTGTATAATTGTTGGATTTCTCACTTGCCTTTACAAATTCAGGTTTTCTTAAACTTGCTTACATTAAAGTTGCCTTCCAAATATCAACAGTTTGTATTTTTGCTGTAGGGTGTTTTTGATTATCGAATGAAATGTTGGCAGAAATGGCAGGATGCACAGGCCACCTTGCAAAAGAAAAGGGAAGCTGATGCCAAACTTCAGTATGCAAATAAACCTGACAAATTACAGCAAGCTAAAGAGGAGATACGAGAAGTAAGTATATTTTCTATTTGAAAGAATGCAATATTTAAAGGGAAATCTAGGTAAGTTGCTTTGTAAACATAATCTTGTGCTTTTTAATAAATGAACCATCCTCGCACAGGCAGCCAAAAATCCACGTCTATAATGAATATACTTTTCAATATACTTGTGTACTCTTGTCTAATTATCCATATGATTAACAAAAGTAAATTGTAGATATAATATGGGAAGAAAATGACTAAAGCAAACACTGGTCCCAGTGAAAGGCATGGATAGAGTGGATGCAGAGAGGATGTTTCCACTAGTGGGAGAGTCTAGCACCAGAGGTCATAACCTCAGAATTACAAGGACATTCCTTTAGGAAGATGAGGAGGAGTTTCTTTAGTCAGAGGGTGGTGAATCTGTGGTATTCATTGCCACAGAGGGTTGTGGAGACCAAGTTAATGGATATTTTTAAGGCAAGGATTGGTACGGTTATGGGGAGAAGGCAGGAGAATGGGGTTAAGAGGAAAAGATAGATCAGCCATGATTGAATGGCGGAGTAGACTTGATGGGCCGCTTTGCCGAATTCTACTCCTATCGCATGAACTTATTAGTAGCTGAGAAATGAATGGACATATGGAAAATGCAAATGCGTTAAAGTTTTTTTTCACAGTAAATGGCAAAATCAATATATTACAAAAAAAATGGAGGAACGCTTAATAATGAATTACGAGATCAATGAAACCTGGGCTTAGCAAGTCCACTAGTCCTTCACCAGAGTTCTAAACGTTGGCTTAGTTGTGAAGCTTAGTTGTAAAGTTGTGAAGGTATTGATTGTAGTAAACTGATCATGAGCAGGAGCTCAGCAAATATCAACTACATCTGGTGCTGTGGCCCTGTTGGTTATAATCTATTAATTGAATAAAGTTCAGTTTGTGCTACTGATGCTGGGTCAGAAAGACGGTTGGAAGGTTGGTTTGCTAATGGATATGCAGAAATTGAGTTGTAGGCAGATAAATCAAGGTGGATTAAATGCAACCTAGTTGAGAGATGCAAGCGAATGATAGAAATTGTGGTACTGGCTGTTACGGAAACATCTATCAGAAAAAGAGTGGTACATGTGTGGAGAGGTGTGCATATCACTTCCTTTCTCTCAAAATAAAGGATAAACCCAGCATCTATAGGCCAGTCCATGAAACCTTAAACTTTCAGAAATGATCCAGGTCAAAATTAGCAGTCGCTTGGGCAAATGTGAATGATTTGTAAAAAGCCAGCATAGATGTGACATAGTATTAGACTAGAGCTTTCAAAATGTTGGTTAAAGAGGAAAATATATTTTGGAAGGTGGGCTTTCAAAATAAAATTTTAAGTGCATTATGGTGGACTTCCCACTAAATGTAGGCTTGTGCAATAAAAGAGTTAATAGAATGGATAAAATATTGGTTAAGTGAATGGTAAAGTGGTTTTGTTTGTTTGTTTGGCGGAGTAGTTTACCACATCAGTGTACACTATTTTACCCTGGACTAAAGTCTAATATTGATTGCAAAATATGGAGGATGCAATTTCTAAATCTGCAGATGATGCAACCTGAAAATGTGCGAAATTGAAGATGAGCAATGGAGGATAATTCTTGGCTGATTGAATAAGCAGATAGATAGAGCACATGTTTTTTGGTTAACATTAAATGTTTGCATGCACATTTAATTGGGAAAGCAAATATAATGTTATCTTTTTATTGTAAAAGGTCTGGTGTATTAATTGCACAGGATTTGAGACCAACCTGATAAGCTGTCTCTAGTTTTGTGCAGAGGGACATAGGTGGAGGCAGTGCAATGTGTTTCCATCAGTATGATTCCCAAGATAACAGGTTGTCATGAGGAAATACTTAACGGTCCCAGTATGCTTTTATTTTAAGGATCTTGCAATGATTTAAGGTAGATACAGAACATCTGTTTCAAGTTGCAGGAAGGTGGAGAGAATGAAAGGAAACATACATAAATTGGGGATTAAAATATATATACTATTGGTGCCAGATTAGAGGGTGATGAAGGTTTAATTTCAGTTGATCTGTCTGGAGGGTAGTTAAAGTGGAGAACATTGAGTGGAGGCACATAGAAATATATTAGAACACTCAAAGCAGGAATAACGATTAATGTTAGTTGCCCTATACGGAACGATCATGTGAAATCGTACTGCAAAGTTAATTCAGTTTTTACCTCTACATTTGATTGACAAAAATATTCCCAACATTTTTGGATTTCCAGCATTTGCAGTTTTTTGCCTTTTTGATACTAATGTTTCACTTGGTGGTGGAGACTAGAACTAAGATGCATTTCTCAGGATACGTAACTGAGTATTTAAGACCCAGCTTTTTTGTCAATGTTTCGAATTTTCTGAAAGAGAGATCTAGATGCTAAGTATTCAAGACTGAGTTTTGGATTACAGCCGATCTATGGTATTGGGAATAGGCAGAAATGGTGAGGATTGGATCAGCCTTAATTTTGCCAAATAAAACATCTGCTTCAGTTTTGTTTTGCTTATACATGGATTTTTGAAACTTTAAATCATTTGCTCTACATTTAACGAAGCTCAAGTTGTTTGTCCTTGCATGGAGAAGGTTTTGATATTGTACAACAAAATGGGAAGAAATAATTACCTGCTCATTTATTTTGGCAACTAGATACAACTTAAACTTTAGGACTGCGGTTGGGAAAGAACATTTTTCATGCTTACATGATAAAACTTGTACCAGTGCATAATTGAGTTAAAAATAAAGGTCTGAACATTAGAACAATTTGCATGCTCAAGCTAAAACCCGTAAGAGCAGAATCCTAAAATAACAAACTATTTTTTTGGAGAATGCAGTGTGAGTAAAATTAAATGGTAGGAAAAGATATTAAATGGTCTTTAACTTGTATAATTTTTGTTTTGTTTTGCTTCACGAGGAGATTGAGGAGGTAGGAAGATTTTTAAACTGGTTTGAGTGATTCCTACAGCTTGTGTAAAATCATTTCAGTGGTAATGTACTTTGTAATTTTTTGAATTTCTCTAGTAAAACCATTATACTCAGTTCTAGCTGATAGTCATAATTGCAATTAAATACAATTTTAAAGTCAGTAACTTTTTTTGTTTAAAATGTTTGCAGTTAATTTCTACCCATCTTTCCCTGAAGCTTTTTTGTAGTATGGTTTAACTGGAGCCACTACTTTATCTTGTCCAAAGCCCTAATTGAAAGGATTGTCAGTTCACATGCTGAATTGGAAGGATCAGTGTTCTTGATAAGATTTGTTTACTTTGTACAGAAGACCTTCACCGTTTGGTTGAACTTCGGTTGTGCACTCTAATGTTTGTTAAACCACATGTTGGAATTTGGTGTAAAAAGTACATTTGGTAGATATATTAAAGTAGATGCAAATGAATGGCTTAACAATCTTTTGGAATGTGAGGTGTGGAGCTTCAAGAGTTGGCTGCTAATTGGAAACCTGTTGCAGTAAGCAGTATGGAGATGTGAACTTTGTCAAATGTGAATTTTGTCAAATGTGAACTAATGGTGTTCAACTGACATTCTGGTGGCTTGTCTGACTAAAAGGGTAGTAATTTTATGGAACTGCTTTTGAAATCTGCCTAAAAATGAGTCATTGTACTTTTCTATGTGCATTGACACTTGAGGTCGTGCAAATTCATTCATGATAAAGTATCTGCGCTTTATTGCATATTTTAGTGAGTGGATCTATTGTGGATATGAGCTTCACTGATCTCCAATGTGCTTTTAAACCTGAATTTGCCAAGGAGTTGCACAAACCAGTTGTCTATTTGATCATTTGAGTATTGTTCTTTTTGCTCCAGAATAAACACATTGATCATTGATGTTTGTCAACAGGAAAGCTGATGGTGCAGCTTGCATAGGCACATATGGATACTTCCAGAGGTGAAATATTTAACATTAATAAAATGCCATAATAGGTCAACCCATTTACTGGAATGCCTATTGTATCCAAAATTTAGCATATGTCACTGCCAAGTTAGCAAATAACGGTGTACGAGGAAAACTCGGTTATCCACTTGACCCCTATGGTCAGATGAAAGCCATTCAAAGTGTAAAAAGCAATTTGGGTGAGGTATGCTGGGACATGAGAATATTGGACATGAGAAATGTAAAAAGCTAGATTCTATCGTAAAAAATAGTTCTGGAAATCAACTTGTACAATGTTCTGTACAGTAAGTTGTCAACTGTTCAAGTAGGGCTATTGGTCTTCACTGTTAATGACTGCTGCAAACTTAGTAAACCAACTTTTAAGTGGCTGTTGGAAAACAAATTGCAATCAATTGGTTCCTAATTTTTATTAATTGAGGTGAGCAGAATATCTGGAATCTGCTCTTCAGCATTCTCATGACTTCTCAAAATGGTGGTTTAGAGCAACATTTATTCAATGCTGGGGTTGTAGCAGGAGGTGGGTGGAAGGAAGTGAAGTAAGACTCAATTTGGCTGGCAGGTGTACATATGAATGTGTTCCTTTAATGTTGCATCATTTGGTGTATCAACAACATACCTGTCACCATTTATAATTCTAAAAACTGAATCCCTTTGCAATAGATTAAAGAATAATTGAGGATCAAGTTTGTATACTGCTTTGTGAAAATAATAAGACTTACAAATGCGAGTCTGGTAAAGAGAGTAATTGGGTTTGGGGGATTATGGCAAAAGTTGTATTCCTAATCTCAATTTGTGCTTATGCCTCCAACAATTCCAAACATTTTGTGTTGAATGAAGGTGGTCATTTTTGTAATTGAGACCTTTTAAAATGCTTTTTTTTTTACACTATAGGACTTGGGAATTAGAGATTAGAGATTCCTTTATTTGTCATTCAGACCTTTCGGTCTGAACGAAATTTCGTTGCCTGCAGTCATACATATAATAATAAATAACAAAACACACAATAAACACAAATTAACATCCACCACATGACAGTGAAGTTCAGTTTTCAGTGAATTGATTTGTTTTGCTATGTGCATTTAATCTGTGGGAGCTTTACATGAACTAATTGGTTGATATTTCTTAAATTCTGATCCACCAAAGTATTGCATGACACCGTGGTTGTACAAATTCCCATTTTAAGATCCATTTAGCAGGTTTTGCGGAAAGCATCCCTTTTGGATCTGACCATGGCTAAAGATAGGTGAAAGTATTCAAGTGGGTCATTTATTGGGGATGAACAAGGTTCTGTTATAAAAATCTGAATAAAAAGGAATATTTTTATATTGAAAGAATAAATAGATTTTGGGCTGCAAAATTTGAAGCTGCATTTGCTTTGGCTGCTAAAAGGCAGCCAATGGAATCTTGCTAAGATCAATTTAATTTGATGGACGGATCTGACAAATGGTATCAAATTGAAATGAGGGAAGATGAGATATCAAAGATATAGCTTTGATCATTCCAGGCGAGTGGTAGTTTTGACATTTCATGCCTTTTACATTTTATAAAGCTGTTGTACTTTTATTGTCTTTTTATAAAATTATGAAACAAGTATTATATTCTTTAAAATATTGGTTTTGAAGTATGAATCGGTGTGCAAATAAGGAGCAGTGTTTTAAATTGTCCTGTCCTATCTATTATTTAATACTGCCAGAACTTCCAGAATCCAAACTTGTAGTGGAATTTTATGGACGGATCTATTTTAAAATATGACTTCATTTGGAATTGTATTTGGTGACTGGCTGTGCAAATGTACAACTTTCAAACATTGCAATATGTGTTGGTTTAATAGAACTCCATTGGTTTAATGGTCAGTAATTCAGTAACTTTATATATTGCACACTAAATTTAAGTCTGAATATATGCTTGCAACTATCTGTCAAATTTTAATTGTTTTGTTTTCCATAAGATTCAACTAGACTTGCTGTAAGCATTTAGTGACATTTTGAATGCTTAGCAATATAACTGAATCGAACTTTAATTTAGTTCATAAAAAGACAAAATGTGGAGTAACTCAGCGGGGAATGCAGCATCCCTGGAGAATATGGATAGGTGATGTTTTAGGACAGGACATTTCACACTGGAGAAGTGTCCCAACCTGAAACATCACCTGTCCATGTTCTCCAGAGATGCTCAGTTTAGTTTATTGTCACATGTACTGAGGTACAGTGAAAAGCTTTTGTTGTGTGCTATCCAGTCGCATAAAGACAATACATGATTACAATCGAGCCATTTGCAGAATGCTGCATGACCCGCTGAGTTACTTCAGCACTTTCTTATTTTTGTAAACCATATCTGCAGTTCCTCAATATTAATTTATTTCATTCCATTTGCAGTGGGAGGCAAGAGTTCAACAAGGGGAAAGGGATTTTGAACAAATCTCAAAAACAATTCGCAAGGAAGTAGGCAGATTTGAGGTGGGTGAAATAATCTTTTTGTAAATTTAGTTATATATAAACCACCATAAGCTGTTTTTGATCATCTTTCTCTTCTATTTGTAGAAAGAGAGGGTAAAGGATTTCAAATCTGTTATTATCAAATACCTTGAATCTTTAGTACATACGCAGCAACAAGTAAGTGAATCTTTTGAGATTCTAATGTCAGAATTATGAACTATCTGTTAAACATGAACCTGTATTAGTTTGTCTTGTTTGTTTTAAATTTCTTTGTCGATCTTGTTTGAATAACTTGATCCTTGGGAATATCTGTCCTTTTTTTACTTATGTCAGGTACACTGATTTTCAAACAGTTGTCTGTAAAGTCATAGTTGATGTATCTGCCACATGTTTAAAGTCTGGTAATATATGAATACATTTTTATAATTCTCCATTTTCTGCAATGGTACCCAGTATTTTATGCATGCTTTTGAATATGGGGTGGAGGGATGAAATGGGGAAGAGAAGGGCAAGAAACTGAGCATTTCTCCATGAAGGCCAATTTAATTTGTGTGTGTGTGTATCTGTCTTGGCATGCACTACTGGGGACATTAAATGTACTAAAGTTATTCATTCCCAGTGTCATCCCATCCAATCTTGCAAGCAAGAATTACTTCACTGTGAGCTCAAGTATTTGTATCATGAAAGATGCAAGATTTGCAGTAAATTGATATGAGTGAGGTATAACACACTAATTCTCTAAATCTGATTTCTAATCTATTTAATTCTTTTTCAGTTAATTAAATACTGGGAGGCATTTCTGCCAGAAGCCAAAGCAATAGCATGAAATTCCAATGAAATGAAACGTGGCCTGTCTCTTGTTTACAACTGGTTCCGAACTCGGCACTGACAACAATTCCAACATAACCACTATATATATATTTTAAATTGTAATACGGCATTACAAAAGTGGTTTAATAAGTTCCTCTTGCATTTTGTCAACCAACTGCATGGCCTAATCCAGTCAGAATGAACTGGATTGTGGAATGAAATTCTGCAGTAGTTGCTGAATTGAACACTACTGTGCAGCTTAATGTTTGCCGTGAAGTGAATTGTCAGTGCTGGAACAGATTTTGCTGTAATAACACTTTCATTCTTAAGAGATCTATTACTGAATTTTCATATAACTAATTGTAAATTGTGAAACATAAATTCAGCATTCCTGTATAGAAATCATGAATTTTGATCTTTGTTACTATAATAAAGGGATATACTTCATCGCTTTTGTAGTCTTGCTATGTTTGTTTTTAAGTTTGGACTTTCCTAATACAATTCAAATTGCTCTTCTGTTTTAAGGGTTCCCTGTGCTATAAAATGTTTTGAATCATGAAATGTTTACCCTGTATGTGCCCAGTCAGAGAAGTCCTTCAGAATATGGTTGTTAGGGCACTCAATCCAGTCGTGGAACATTGTTGCTGCAATTCCTTGGAACAAGCTCTCACTATATCGTTCTCATCAAGTTTCATGCTGTCATGATTGTGAAATGCTGTTATTGGCTTGGTCTAAGACTCATCAACCAACCAATCCTGTGGGAATACTTTTAGAAAGATCTGTGATTATGGAGAAAGATCAGTGCTTTACTTTTGAGGGTAATTTGGGTTTTTTTCAAATCCATTTTTTGGGTTTGATGAAAATCCACTCTAGCACTTGGTACCTTAAAACCAAATTGGAGAACATGTGTCTTTTTATGAAGAGCTTTTTGTATACCATTTGAATGGCAATCTAGTTCTGTGAAAAACTCAATTGAAATATTACAATTGAAACAGATTAAAATGTCAAATTGTGCTTTTTGGATTTGCTTTTCAACGATGGTGCAACTTTCATGGCAAAACCTTTAAAATGAGAACACGAAGTTGCAATGCCAAGAATTTGTCGGTTTAAATTTGCACTTTATCATCCCAAATGAATTTGAAATTTTCCATAATGCAAGTTTACGCCTCATGTTGCACTGAATCTTTTTTTTAAAGATGTGAGATTATTCACTTACACCAAAAAAGAAATAGCAGATGGCTACAGGCATGGACACAAACAAGGGCAGACAGTTGAAGTAGAGCAGATGGTGGGGGAAAAAGTAAGGCAAGGATTAGTAAATAAACAATTGGAACTCTGGCTAAGATACATTAACCAGGGACATTGTGCTCTTAAACGAAATAATTTTCAACAAAAGCTTTTCACTGTACCTCTGTACATGTTACAATAAATTGAACTGAACTGAATATTCTGCAGGGAGGAAAAAGTTGCTCTAATACAAGACTTCTCATCACTAGATCCACATTTAAATCTTAACCACCATCCTGATCCAAAATAATACAGTACTGGTTCTACCAAGCTGCTGTTTAAGTTATGGATTTCTGTACATGACACTCATTGTGCTATGGTCTGACTAATGAATTTTTTTTAAATTTGCATGCTATTAAATGACAATGGGAGAAGGAATAGGCTCCTTGGCTTCTCAACCTTGCCTTGCCATTTGATATGATAGTGGCCGATGCGGGCTTCAACTTTTCTGAACCAGTTCCCATATCACTCAAATGTATCTGATCTAATCGTCAATATCTAACGCCTTCCGTAGAAAATCTGACGGTATCCTCAGAATTAAATTCTACTCAATTTTAAATGATCAGCCCTTTTATATTAAAAGTAATGGGGTTGATGATTTGTGGTGATGACCTTGTGACTCTACTAATGTAAACTTCTCCAACATTTACATTGTAATGCCCCATTAGGATCTTGCATGTTCAAATAAGGTCATCACTCGTTCATATCTCCAAGTAATACAAACTAGCCCAGCAGGATCTCCTTTTCATTCGCCTCCAAACCTATATCCTTTTAGATAAAGGGATCAAAACTTTGTACAGTACTTCAGTTGTGGTCTCACAAAAACCTTGTACAACTGTATAAAGAGAACCTCAATTAAACATCCCTTTGCAGTAAAGGCCAATGCATTTAGCCTTTGTCTAGTCTTTGTCACTATCTCTTGCCTTTGTCACAATCTCAGCCCACCTACCAATTGCCCGCTTTCCTGTTTGAATAATAGTCATAGTGATACAGTATGGAAACAGGCCATTCAGCCCAACTCACCCACACCAGCCAACAATGTTCCAGCTGCACTAGTCCCACGCCTGCGCTTGGTCCATATCCCTCCAAACCTGTCCTATCCATGTACCTGTCTAACTGTTTCTTAAACGATGGGATAGTCCCAGCCTCAACTACCTCCTCTGACAGTTTGCTCCATACACCCACCACCCTTTGTGTGACAAAGTTAACCCACGGATTCCTATAAAATATCTTTTCCCCCTTAACCTTGAACCCATGTCCTCGATTCCCCTACTTTGGGCAAAAGACTGCATCTACCTGATCTATTCCTCTCATGATTTTGTATACCTCATCCTCCTGCGCTCCATGGAATAGAGACCCAGCCTACTCAACCTCTCCCTACAGCTCTAGTCCTGACAGCATACTCGTAAATCTTTTCTGAACCCTTTCAAGCGTGACTATCTTTCCTATAACATGGTGCCCAGAACTGACGTCTTATACAACTGCAATATGACCTCCCAACTTCTATACTCAATTCTCTGACTGATGAAGGCCAAAGTGCCAAAAGCCTTTTTGACCACCTTATCTATCTGCGACTCAACCTTCAAGAAACAATGCACCTGTACTCCTAGATCCCTCTGCTCTACAACACTACCCAGAGGCCTACCATTTACTGTTGGTCCTGCCCTTGTTCGACATCCCAAAATGCAACACCTCACACTTCTCTGTATTACATAACAGAAACATAGAAAATAGGTGCAGGAGTAGGCCATTCGGCCCTTCGAGCCTGCACCGCCATTCAATATGATCATGGCTGATCATCCAACTCAGTATCCTGTACCTGCCTTCTCTCCATACCCCCTGATCCCTTTAGCCACAAGGGCCACATCTAACTCCCTCTTAAATATAGCCAATGAACTGGCCTCAACTAACTTCTGTGGCAGAGAGTTCCAGAGATTCACCACTCTGTGAAAAATGTTTTTCCTCATCTTGGTCCTAAAGGATTTCTCCTTTATCCTTAAACTGTGACCCCTTGTCCTGGACTTCCCCAACATCGGGAACAATCTTCCTGCATCTAGCCTGTCCAACCCCTTAAGAATTTTGTAAGTTTCTATAAGATCCCCCCTCAATCTTCTAAATTCTAGTGAGTACAAGCCGAGTCTATCCAGTCTTTCTTCATATGAAAGTCCTGACATCCCAGGAATCAATCAATCTGTACGCAATACTCCAGGTGTGGTCTCACCAAGACCCTGTACAACTGCAGTAGAACCTCCCTGCTCCTATACTCAAATCCTTTTGCTATGAATGCTAACATACCATTCGCTTTCTTCACTGCCTGCTGCACCTGCATGCCTACTTTCAATGACTGGTGTACCATGACACCCAGGTCTCGTTGCATCTCCCCTTTTCCTAATCGGCCACCATTTAGGTAATAGTCTACTTTCCTGTTTTTGCCACCAAAGTGGATAACCTCACATTTATCCACATTATATTGCATCTGCCATGCATTTGCCCACTCACCCAGCATATCCAAGTCACCTTGCAGCCTCCTAGCATCCTCCTCACAGCTAACACTGCCCCCCAGCTTCGTGTCATCCGCAAACTTGGAGATGTTGCATTCAATTCCCTCGTCTAAATCATTAATATATATTGTAAATAGCTGGGGTCCCAGCACTGAGCCTTGCGGTACCCCACTAGTCACTGCCTGCCATTCTGAAAAGGACCCGTTTACTCCTACTCTTTGCTTCCTGTTTGCCAGCCAGTTCTCTATCCACATCAATACTGAACTCCCAATACCGTGTGCTTTAAGTTTGTATACTAATCTCTTATGTGGGACCTTGTCGAAAGCCTGCTGAAAGTCCAGATATAACACATCCACTGGTTCTCCCTTATCCACTCTACCAGTTACATCCTCGAAAAGTTCTATAAGATTTTCAACCATTCCTCTGCCCACCTGGCCAATTGATCCAGATCCTGCTGCAATCATTCACAACCATCTTCACTATCTGCAAAACCACTAACTTGTATCATCAGCAAACTTGTTAATCTTGTATGTTGTCATCCAAATCATTGATGTAGATGACAAACAGTAACGGGCCCAGCACCGAAACCTGAGGCACACCACTAGTCACAGGCATGCACTCTGAGAAGCAACTTTCCACCATTACCCTCTACTTCCTTCCATGGAGCCAATTTGCTATACATTCAGCTACCTCTCCTTGGGTCCCATGCGATCTAACCTTCCAGAGCAGCCTACCATGCGGAAACTTGTCGAACGCCTTACTAAAGTCCATGTACACAACATCTACACTTCTGCCCTTGTCAACCTTTTGGTCATGTCTTCAAAAAAATCAATCTGATTTGTGAGACATGACCTCCCACGTACAAAACCATGCTGACTATCCCTAATCAGCCCTTGCCCATCCAAATGCCTGTATATCCTATCCCTCAGAATACTCTCCAGTAACTTAACAACTACAGATGTTAAGCTCATCGGCCTATAGTTCCCAGTATTTTCCCTGTAGCCCTTCTTGAAAAGAGGTACAACATTTGCCACCCTCCAGTCTTCCGGCATCTCTCCTGTATTTAAGGACGAATCGTAAATTTCAACTAGGGCTTCCTCAATTTCCTCTTTAGTTTGACACAATGTCCTCGGATATTTCAGATCAGGCCCTGAAGATTTGTCTACCTTCAAACAAGACAGTTCCTTCAGTACTTCTTCGACAGTAACCCTGACTGCTCTCAAGACACTCCCAGTGACAACTCTGATTTCCTATGTCCTACTGTCTTTCTCCTCGGTAAATACAGAGGAGAAATACTCATTTTGGACCATGCCCATCTCCTGTGGCTCCACACATAGGTGACCGCTTTGATTCCTGAGAGGTCCCACTCTCTCTCTAGTTACCCTTTTCCCGCTTATGTATTTACAAAATCTTTTGGGATTGTCCTTGATGCTACCTGCCAGAGCTATCTCCTGGCCCCTTTTTGCCCTTCTGATTTCCTTTTTAGTTTACTCCTTAGTTCTTGAAACTGCTCCATGGATGCACTTGATCCCAGCTGCCTATACCTGTCCCATGCATCCTTCTCGTTGACTAACGTCTCAATTTCCCTCGTCAGCCAAGCTTCCTTACGTTTGCCTGCTTTGCCCTTAACTCCAACGGGGACGTACACATCCTGAGCTTTCTTCAGTACGCTTCTATAAACATCCCACTTGGCCAATGTTCCTTTCCCCTCTAATAACCTGCTCCAGTCAACTTGAGCGAGACCTTCTCTCATAACCTCAAGGTTGGCCTTACCCCAGTTGAGCATTTTAACACGTGGACCCTCTCCATCCCGATCCATAACTATCTTAAACCTAATCGAACTGTGGTCACTGGTCCCAAAAAGCTCCACACACACACTTCATTAACTTGATCTTCCCAATTTACCAATACTAGATCCAGTGTTGCCCTCTCACATGTGGGGCCCTCTACATATTGCTCCAGAAAACTCTCCTGAACAATAGATAATAGACAATAGGTGCAGGAGTAGGCCATTCAGCCCTTCAAGCCAGCACCGCCATTCAATGTGATCATGGCCGATCATCCACAATCAGTACCCCGTTCCTGCCTTCTCCGCATATCCCCTGACTCCGCTATCTTTAAGAGCCGTATCTAGCTCTCTCTTGAAAGTAGCCAGAGAACTGCCGTCCACTTCCCTCTGAGGCGGAGAATTCCACAGACTCACAACTCTCTGTGTGAAAAAGTGTTCCCTCATCTCCGTTCTAAATGGCTTACCCCTTATTCTTAAACTGTTCTGGTCCCTGGTTCTGGACTCCCCCAACATCGGGAACATGTTTCCTGCCTCTAGCGTGTCCAAACCCTTAATAATCTTATATGTTTCAATAAGATATCCTCTCATCTTTCTAAATTCCAGAGTATACAAGCTCAGCCGCTCCATTCTCTCAGCATATGACAGTCCCGCCATCCCAGGAATTAATCTTGTGAACCTTCGCTGCACTCCCTCAATAGCAAGAATGTCCTTCCTCAAATTTGGAGACTAAAACTGCACACAATACTCCAGGTGTGGTCTCACTAGGGCCCTGCACAACTGCAGGACCTCTTTGCTCCTATACTCAACTCCTCTTGTTATAGATACATAGATACATAGAAAATAGGTGCAGGAGTAGGCCATTCAGCCCGAGCCCGAAGGCCAACATGCCATTCGCTTTCTTCACTTTTGAGGAATTGCACCCCATCTGAACCCTTCACATTATGATTTTCCCAGTCTATATTGGGGAAGTTAAAATCCCCTACTACAGCAACCTTATTTGACCTGCAGCTGCCTGCAATCCCCCAGCACATTTGTTCTTCTAATTCCCGTTCATTATTCGGAGGTCTGTAGTATACTGCCAACAAGGTGATCATCCCATACTTGTTCCTCAGCTCCACCCATATAGCCTCACTAGATGAACCATCCGTAATGTCACCTCTGAACACAGCCGTGACATCCTCCTTAACCAACAATACAACCTCCCCTCTTTTTTCCTCACCCCTGTCTCTCCTGAATCTACTGTACCCCAGAACATTGACTTGCCAGTCCTGCTCCTCCCGTAACCAGGTTTCAGTCATGGCTACAACATCCCAGTCACTCGTACCTACCATGACCTAAGCTCATTTGCCTTACCCGTCAGGCCCCTTGCATTAAAATACGTGCAGTTTAAACCAACCCTCCCTCGCTCTCCGCCTTTCAACTACCTATTCTGTCCACTAACCTTTCCCACACCACCCTCCATACCAACTTCTAGCCTCTCACGTGCCTCTGTCCTGCACGAGATCCCACTCCCCTGCCAATCTAGTTAAAACCCACCCGTGTAGCATTAGCAAACCTTCCCGCTAAGATGTTGGTTTAGATGCAACCTGTCCCTTTTATACAGGTCTCCCCTGCCCCGGAAGAGCTCAATTATCCAGAAATCCGAATCCCTGCCCCCTGCACTAATTCCTCAGCCACACATTCATTTCTCCTATCTTCCTATACTTACCTTCACTAACACGAGGTACTGGAAGCAATCCTGAGATCGCTACCCTGCAGGTCCTGCTTTTCAGTCTTCTACCCAATTCCATAAATTCATGTTGCAGAACCTCCTTCCTTTTCCGACCTATATAATTTGTGCCAACATGCACAACAACCTCCGGCTGCTCCCCCTCACTCTTGAGGATGCCGTGCAGCCGCTCCAAGACGTCCTGGACCCTGGCACCAGGGAGGCAACACACTATCCTGGAGTCTCCCCTGCTGCCACAGAATCCCCTATCCGCACCTCTGACGATGGAGTCTCCCACCACTATGGCTCTGCCTGAGGTCACTTTCCTGTCGTGTCTTGTC
Organism: Malacoraja senta; assembly: GCA_038087875.1. Taxonomy (NCBI): domain Eukaryota; kingdom Metazoa; phylum Chordata; class Chondrichthyes; order Rajiformes; family Rajidae; genus Malacoraja; species Malacoraja senta. The sequence continues at coordinate 132,577,111 of CM075977.1, forward strand.
GTGTCATCCGCTCTCAAGAGGATGTAACTGTTTTCAGTACGTACAGCCACCGGAGTCTCCTGCACTCCACGTTTTCTCCTCTTTCTCACAGTCACCCGCCTTTGCTCTTCCTGCATCCTTGGTGTGACAACCTCTCTGTAGGTCTTGTCCAGGAAACTCTTGTTTTCTTGGATGGCCCCGAGGTCATCCAACTGCTGCTCCAGTTCCCCAACACATTTATTGAGGAGTTTCACCTGGACACAATTTCTGCAGGTGTAGTTTCCAGAAGTACCAGCAGTGTTCCTGACTTCGCACGTCCTGCAGGAGATGTTAGTCTGTGGAATTCACTGCCTCAGAGGGCGGTGGAGGCTGGTTCTCTGGATGCTTTCAACACCGAGTTAGATACTCTTAGGGATAACGGAGTTAAGGGATATGGAGAGAAGGCAGGAACAGGGTACTGATTGTGGATGATCAGCCACGATTACATTGGATGGCGGTGCTGGCTCGAAGGGCTGAATGGCCTACTCCTGTACCTATTGTCTATTGAAACACACTGTACCAACTTGCCTGCCATTTCTTCAGTGGACAAAAAAAAAATCACAAATTTTGAATCAAGTGTAGCCTCCTCGCCGAAGACACTCGAGCCAAAGACTCACACTTTACTCACCAAGGCACTTCTCTTGAGCCAAAGACTCGCACTTTACTCATCAAGGTACTTCTCTCGAGCCAAAGAATCACACTTTACTCGCCAAGGCACTTCACCTTAACAAGGCCGCTCCCAACAAGGCCACTCCGCTACAACTGCACTTCTTTATTTGTTACCTAATCAACTACTTTAGGGATAATTTGTAAATTACTCGAACCTGGGCCTTTGGCGTTCTTTTAAAATCTTCTTTCTCTCTGACTTACCTACTTCCAGCCAATACGCACTCTCGCTGCTTCTGGCTGCTGCTTCTCTCTGAACTTCAACTCATCTTTTTCCAGCCTTCCCCCTTGTATTACAATTAGATTGAAGGGTCCCACTGTAGCTTGACCTGTTGAGTTCCTCCAGCAATTTGTTTTGCTCAAGATTCCAGCAGTTTGTCTCTATGTTCATCTTAACTACTTGTTGGACCTGCCTACTAATTGACAATTCAACAATAATATTCCTGTTCACACAGAGTGAGTATGGAAACAACCCTTGAGCTTTTGCTCACCAAAGATCCCATTTGCCAATGTTTGTTCCATATCCCCCTAAACCAAGGGTTCCCAACCTGGGGTAAATTTACCCCCAGGGGGTAAATTTGTTGATTCTGGATTTGTACATATTTTTTCTCATTGACGGACTGTGTTTGGTTCTGGTGTACAGGTATCTTTTCATCTTTAGTTGTTCATAAATGTGAAATAACATTGTTATGTGCTATTAAAGTTGCCAGGGGTAAACGGGACAAAAAAGGTTGGGAACCCCTGCCCTAAACCTTCCCTATCCATGCACTTGTCCAAATATCTTAAATGGTATCATACTTGGCTCAATTACTCCCTCTGGTACCTCATTCTATATACCCAGCATCCTCTGGTTGAGAAGGCTTAACCCCCCCCCCCCCCCCGCCCCTCTCCCCATTAAACCAATGCTCTCAAGTTCTTGATTTTCACAATCTTGGGGATTTCCCCCACGTCATTTCATACACCTCTTAAGATCACCTCTCAGCCTTCTGTGCTCCAAGGAATGTGGGTCTAACCTGTTTAACTTCCCCCTATAGATTAGCTCATCAAGTCCTGGCAACATCCTGGTTATTCTTCTCTGCACTCTTTCCAACTTAATGGCATCTTTCCTACAGCAGGCCGTACCAACATCTTGTACAACTACAACATAACATCCAACGAGTTCAGTTTATTGTCATGTGTACAGAGTTACAGTGAAAAGCTTTTGTTTACTGTACTTCATTCTCTGACTGGACGACAGCATGTCAAAAGTTGCTTTTACCAGGGAACTCTGTACTTGTACTCCTATATCCCTCTGTTAAAAACACTTCGTAGGGTCTTCCCATTCATTGTTAAGGTCCCGCCGTGGTTTGGTTTGACTTGCTGAAATGCAACCCCTAACTTATTCAAATTAAATGATTTTGCTGGGCTCACTTGCTCAGCTTATCTTGATCCTGCCAGAATTCTTGAGAACCATTTTCCACTAAGTTTAGTGACATGTGCCAACTTACTAACCATGCCTTATACATTCTCATCCAAACTGATAATAGATTACAAACAGCAATAATAATAATAATAATAATAGATTTTATTTATATAGCGCTTTTCAGGACTCAGTCGCTTTGGGTTCAGCACCTATCCCTGATGAGAAATATCTAGTCACATGCATGTTGTCTGAAAACCGATCTTCCACCACTGCCCTCAGCTTCCAACCATGAAGAAAATTCTGAATTCAGACTGAAGAAGGGTCTTGATCCCAAAACGTCACCAATAAAATTGTTAAAAGCCTTGTATTGAGCAGATTCATAGCGTTGCACAGTATGGAAACATGTTTGATTAGATACAAAGCTAAAGTGTAACAATGTTACAACATTTTGAGATTTAAAAAATCAAGTCTGCAATTTATCCCATCAGAGAAAGCATAAAAAGAAGTTTAATTTGACACCTAATTCACTTTCATATCTTCAGTATTAAAAAGGTTATGGCCATTTTCATACTCGGAAATTAGCATCTTGTTCCCTATTGCTTTTCCATTGACTTAACTCAAAAGCTGTGATCAAGGACCGCCCCCCCTCTCAAAGGTGCCAAAGTCGCGTACATGGTCAGTGACAAAACTGCAGCGCCGCTGAAGGTAAGTTTTGTAACATACCTATAAAGTGGGGTTAAAATGGTGACAGTTCAGAGACTGGCTGCCTTGTATTCTGTACTCATGCAGTAGATCCCAGGAATGTGGGTTAACATATGATAAGTGCTTGACGGCGCTGGGCCTCTACTCGCTGGAGTTTAGAAGGATGAGAGGACACCTCATTGAAACTTATCGAATAGTGAAAAACTTGGATTGAGTGGATGTAGAGAGAATGATCCCACTGGTGGGAGAGTCCAGGACCAGAGGTCATAACAGAATCAAAGGATGTTCCCTTAAGAAGGAGATACGAAGGAATTTATTTAGTCAGAGGATGGTGAATCTGTGGAATTCATTGCCATAGAAGGCTGCGGAGGCCATCAATTGATATTTTGAAGGCAGAGATAGATAGATTCTTGATTAGTACGGGTGTCAGGGGTTATGGGGAGAAGGCAGGGGAATGAGGTTAAGAGGGAGAGATAGATCAGCCATGATTGAATCAAAGATCAGAGTGGAGCAAGAAACTCCACTCCTACGTAATCCAACGCACTGAGGTGTGGTACGTAACAGAGCGTCACGGCCGCCATTTTTCAATGCAAAACGCGGCTTCCGTTATGCCTCTTGCAGTGTAATCCACTCTATCATCTTTGGTGTAATCAGTGTTGTAGGGGAACAGTGTGTGATATAGCTCATCTATTACTTCACATATTTTAGTTAATTTTATTGTAAATGTTTTCCCCCTATTTCTGCCCATTTCCCTCCCCAGCCCCCTCCTTTGCGCAGTTTCCCTTGCATTGTATTGTGCAGTTTCCCCATTAATAGTGATGCTTTAAATCAAAGTTGCTTCAGATCCATGAGAAGGAACTTTATCTATTTATCTCTAACTTGCCTCTCACACACAGACACAAACACACATATATATATTTGATTTAATTTTGATTTGATTTAAAACTTTGATTTAAAGCATCACTATTACTCTCTTTATCTTATTTGTCAGATGATGTACATAAACCATAAAGGCAATTATATTTATAATTATATACATATAAATATATGCATATATATATAAATATATTAATTCATATATATATATATATAAATCTGCACACAAAATATGACATATGGGGTCAAATTTCAAATTCCCTGACAAACACTTTATTGGGTCCATGACTAACATAGTATCAACAACAAATATAAGAAAAAATAGAACATTGATGGCAAGTTTCTGAAAATGGCATCAGAATACACAAATACAGTTTGTGTAACGGTTGTCGTGAGGTGTCCACCAGTGACCTGGTTAGCACAGTAAATGCACGTATTTCTTATTCCTTTCTATGTTGATGAATACCACATGGAACAATAAAATTGCAAACACCATTTCCACTTCATTCACCTGATCATGTCGTAGAATACTGCATCCATCTGAGTGGACACCGTGTGTGATCTAAATGGTACATTTCCTTATGGATCTGAGTGACATAGATGGGGGATGAGGCAGTGTGTTGCCAAATTGAAGATTGGCTCAGTTTCTTAGTTTTGATGACCAATTTATGTAAAAAAATGTGATATAGATGTATATACACACACATATATATATATATTTCGCTCCATAGATGCTGCCTCACCCGCTGAGTTTCTCCAGCATTTTTGTCTACCTACATATTTCTCTAGTTTCTTTCTTGTGATTTCCTCTAATTCGTTTAGCAACCTTTTTCTTTCAATCTATATATATATATGAAATCCTAATATTGTGAATAAAATATTCATGAACATAATGTCAAAATATTTTTCCATTCTTTCAATCTATATTAGCGTAATACAATGCAGTGCATACATACCTACATATTTAGATTCAGCCGATAAGTTGGTCAAATAACAAGGGGACCTTCTTGCTTTTTTTTGAGACATGGATTTTTAAAATGTGAATGTCTCATAACGACACATTTGTGGGTCAGCAGTATATTGCACCAACCCCCACAATTTCAAATAATTCTAAATTGAACATAAACAAGGAAATCACTTTCTATTTCCGTCATTCATGGTAATATTTACATAATTTACATCATTTTGTGCGTGAGATATACAGGGTTGCAGTATTTTGCATATCAGCTAACCAATGAAAGCAGTGTAAAATTCAACATATTTCAAACAATGATAGCCCCACCCCTTGCTTACCCCAAAGGACATTTCCAACATATACAATAATAAATAAATCGTCATTTGCACAATTGTGTGTGGGTAACGGGAGGTTCCCATTCTTCCTCTTGAGTAACCTGCGTTGGGAAAACAGACGTTTCGGCGGGTTAGAGATGTCAAATAGCATTGGAACTGCATTCCAATTTAGCCTGTTATTGGTTTGCTTGTTGGAAAACTGGTCAAATTCAGTGTTCATAACAAAGACGGCAGTTGGTTGACAAGTACACCGGAGTTCGGTGTAGGAGATCTTGTTGACGAGTATTCTGGACCCGCTGTTGACATCTGAAATTACAGAACATATCATATAGGGTTAACTAATAAGAAAAAAAAGGATTATAACTACATACCTGCAGAATGGATGATATATCACTTAAGTGCAATTGCTTTCAGTTGTGGGGAGAGACCTGTATATTGAAGATGCATTTTGCCTCTAATAGTCAATTTACCTTAAATGTGAGAGAAGGGGGAGAGAGAGAGAAGGGAGAGAGAGAAAAGGGGGGGGGGGGGAAGAGAGAGAGAGAGAGAAAAGGGGGGGGGAGAGAGAGAGAGAGAGAGAGGGGAGAGAGAGTAGGGAGAGAGAGAGGAAAAGGGAGAGAGCGAGAGAGAGGAAGAGAAGGGAGAGAGAGAGAGAGAAAGAAGGGAGAGAAAGAGAGAGGAACGATGGCACGTTATAAAGCGCAGCCGTCCCATTCTGACTGCCGACGAAACCCCCCACTGCACCCTTCTTCATGGCGGCCGTGTGATGTCTCGGCACTGACAATTCGAGGGACCTAACCGGTAACAACACTAAAGAGCAGCCCCGGGCCGCCGCGCTCCCTGACTCGAATATGAGCTTGAAAAATCTCGTGATGGGCCTGATGTGTCCCGCGGGCCATATTTTGGAGACCCCTGCCATACAAAAACAAAAACAAAATTGTACAGAAGTGTAAAATTTGATGACTTTATTATTGTGGTAAGTGTAGATCTATTTAAAAAAATCTAATAACTTTCTAATGTACCCACAAACCTAATTTCCCAATTGATGGGGGGAACCGAAAATAAAATTTTCAGGACAGAATAATGTTGACAGAAAACAACAATATTTCCTCCCCTTTTTGTGTTATTGGGGAACCTGAAGAAAGACAGGTAGGGTCATCTACATTGGTGATTAGACCAATTTATAGCAGAACATTGAGCTCTGGATGGAGATGTGGACGCCATGACAATATCGAGGCAGCCCACAATCACCCATGATCCGCTCTATGATCTTTGGATTGAATGGCGGAGTAGACTTGAGGGGCCGAGTGGCCTGATTCTGTTCCTGGAACTTGTGAACTTGTGTCGAACTCGGCGGGTGTCGCAGCATTCCAATGACCACGTGACGCGGGCGACGACATTCCGATCCCAGGATCACGTGGCGCGGGGCGCGCTCACGTGGCCGCTCTCCGCTTTGCAAATGGCTTTTGTCTGCATCTGATCGCTGCCGCTGCTGCTGATGCGATCCTGGCGCCAAGAACTTCCAGCTGCGAAAGTGGCACAGCATTAACCCCTTCTCGCCTTCGGTGCACGGGTAAACAAAAAAGTTGCAATCAAAGGTTTATCGTTTTTGATCCAGTGATTGCTATTGCACGGCTGGAAGGACCTCTGCACCATGCACCACACGATAGAAGTATCAATCCCGTCCTTCCGATATGAGGAGAGCGATCTGGAGAGAGGATACACGGTAAGCCGAGAGACACGTCCTTCCGGGGCCGCATTACTAGCTGATGGTAACTGCAAATGCTCTGGCTGTGTTTTCACCTTGTACCTACAGCTCATCGATACATGCCTGGCATTGGATCCACAGGGATCCACGGTAGGACGGCATTGTAGGTTTGGCCGGGACCGGTGCAACCCAGAAGCTCTGCGCTTATTGAGTAAGAGCTTTTCGCTGATTGTGTAGAAATAGTTGCAGTTTTACTTCCAGATCTTGCTGCGTTTGCGGAATATAAACTATATATACTCATACACCTGATTAAGAACCATTTAGGCAGGTACGTGGATAGGACAGGTTTAGAGGGATATGGATCAAATGCAGGCAAGTGGGACTAGTATAGATGGGGCATGTTGCTCGGTGTGGGCAAATTGGGCCGAAGGGCCTGTTTCCACACTAAGACTCGATATATAACACACGGCACAGTGAGTTGTTTTGCCGTGAAATTCCACTGTCTTTATTTCATTTTAGTTCACAACATCAATAAAATCATTAGATCAATGTTTCTCCAAATGTGTAATCCCAAAGAGTAGGTGGCCTGATGTAACCGTTTAAAGTCCCAGGCATTTGTTTATTATGTCATATGTTTGAAATTTATTGAAAGTGCTTGCTGGGGTTTGATTATATTGAATAATCTGAAACTCACTCTATTGAGTACCAGTTTTCTGTGAAAAGTTAACATTGTTTTACGAAATTCTGATACAAAGTGAGAATATGGCCTATGATTCATAATGAAACAACCATCGCCCAGTTAGAATTGGGTGGGGATGTGTTACATATTATTACATACTACTCTCAAAGATAACCGCACATACCAAGGCGTAATATTAAAGAAAATGTATTTTCATGCCTGTTGTATAAATATTTTGGTGTGGAGATGGACAAGAAAATGCCACGCATCTTTCCAATGCTTGGTCACTTTTGGTATTTTTTTTTAGCTTAGTTGTTGTTGAAAATGCATTTTTATGAATGTAAACAGAATGGAATAGCAATTCCAGTCAGCTAAAGTCAATTTTTGAAACTAACTTTGGGCACTCGTCACACTGCATTTAAATCTCAATGCCGATAGATGAGAATGGATCATGAATTTCTTCACTTTCCTTTCGACTGATCAGTCAGAGGAGAGATATGTTGCAGCTCTTTCGAAATTTGATTTTACACGGGATAATATAATTTTCCTTTAGAAAGTGACGCTTCTTTGTCATTATGCTGCTCAACCCATTGCCTCAATACTAGTTCCAAACAAGTACACCAATTGTTCTTGCTTTGACATATTGTTTGGACAAATTAAAATACCTGCTTAACTTGCTGCTCTGGATTCTGTTACTTTCAGTTGAAAAATTTTCACAGAAACCTAATTGTAAATGCAAGACCCGAAGTGAACCATTGTTTCTGCTTGTTCTTGTCCCACCAAACTTATTTCCACATACCTCGTCTCCATCCTATCCCCCCCGGTCAAATCCCTCCCTACCTATGTCCAAGACACTTCACACGCTCTTCGTCTCCTCCATGACTTCCATTTTCCAGGCCCCAATCCCTCATCTTCACCATGGATGTCCAGTCACTCTACTCCTCCATCCCCCACCAGGAGGGTCTTAAAGCCCTCCGTTTCGTCCTCGACCGCAGAACCAACCAATCCCCGTCTACTAATACTCTCCTCCGCCTAGCGGAGCTGTCCTTACCCTCAACAACTTCTCCTTTGACTCCTCCTATTTCCTACAAATCCAAGGAGTAGCTATGGGCATGCGCATGGGCTCCAGCTATGCCTGCCTCGTTGTAGGGTACGTCGAACAATCCTTGTTCGAGGCGTACCATAGCCCTATCCCCAACTCTACCTCCGCTACATTGACGACTGCATTGGTGCCATCTCCTGCACCCATGCAGAACTCACTAACTTCATCCATTTCACCACTAACCCATCAGGCACTCAAATTCACCTGGACCATTTCCGACATCTCCCTACCGTTTCTAGACCTCACTATCTCCATCGCAGGTAACAGACTACTGACCGACATCTACTACAAACCCACTGACTCCCATGGCTATCTAGACTGCACTTCTTCCCATCCTGCTTCCTGTAAGGACTCTGTCCCCTCCTCCCAATTCCTCTGTCTACGCCGCATCTGAACCCAGGATGAGGTGTTCCAAACCAAGGCATCGGAAATGTCCTCATTCTTTTGGGAACAGGGGTTCCCCTCTTCGACTATAGATGAGGCTCTCACCAGGGTCTCCTCTATATCCCGTAGCTCCGCTCTCACTCACCATCCCCCACTCGTAACAAGGACAGAATCCCCCTTGTCCTCACCTTCCACCCTACCAGCCGTCACATACAACAGATAATCCTCCGACATTTACACCACCTCCAACGGGATCCCACCACTGGCCACATCTTCCCATCTCCTCCCCTTTCAGCTTTCCGCAGAGACCGCTCCCTCTGTAACTCCTTGGTCAATTCGTCCCTTCCCACCCAAACCTTCCCCTACCCTGGTACTTTCCCTTGCAACTGCAGGAATTGCCACACTTGTCGTTTTACCTCCTCCCTCGACTCCATCCAAGGACCCAAGCAGTCTTTCCAGTTGAGGCAGAGGTTCACCTGCACCTCCTCCAACCTCATCTATTGCATCCGCTGCTCTAGGTGTCAACTGCTCTACATCGGTGAGACCAAGCGCAGGCTTGGCGATCGCTTTGCCCAACACCTCCGCACAGTTCGTATTAACCAACCTGATCTTCCGGTGGCTCAGCACTTCAACTCCCCCTCTCATTCCGAATCCGACCTTTCTGTCCTGGGCCTCCTCCATGGCCAGAGTGAGTCCCACCGCAAATTGGAGGAGCAGCACCTCATATTTTGCTTGGGTAGTTTACACCCCAGCGGTATGAACATTGACTTCTCCAATTTCAGGTAGTCCTTGCTTTCTCCCTCCTTTCCCTCCCCTTCCCAGCACTCCCAGAGCCTACTGTTTCCGCCTCTTCCTTTCTTCTTCCCGCCCCCATTTTTTCTCAAACAATTTATGTAGACTTTTTTAAATTATCTTAGAACTGCAAAGATGCACTGATTCTTTGACCAGTTGTTGAGAAGTACCGCACCAGGCTATGGTAATCTGATTTCACTGTTGATTGAATTTGTCCTAATTTAGAGTACTATATTCAAGGCTCCTCTATGTGAGGGATAACAACGGCGTCGGGTTCCGGTTGCTATAGTTACTGGGTTACTATAGTCAATGTTGAATTCATCTGGCATTTCCAGTTTGGATCAGATCTGTAAGGATAAGCATGGCAGAGATCAGGAACCTTATGTCCTGGTGTCAGAACAACAAACAACCTAGTCTTGAGCTTTTCGCTAACTGGATAGCACGCAACAAAAAGCTTTACACTGTACAATAAACTAAACTAATGTCAACAAGAATTATTAGATTTTTTTTAATTGCTACAAGTTCGTTGACATCCATATCACCAGCAACCTAACCTGATCCCTTCACACTGATTTGGCAATTCAGAAAGAACTTTTGGCATATAGAAAGTAAGCATATTTACTTTCTTTGGCATCTGAGAAGATTTGGCATGTGCAAAGTATTTTGACAACTGCTCTGCTCTTGACGACAAGCCTGGTGATGAATGCTGCCCAGGCCTTTATAGGATTGTCACTTCCTTCTATACAGTCCATCTTCACAGTGCATTGCATCAGGATGTCTGCAAGTATCGTCAAGGATGCCTATCACCCTGCCTGTTCCCGCTTCCCTCTTCTATCTTTTGGGAGAAGATACATGAGCTTGAAAGATCAGATGTCCAGACTTAGTACAGCTTCTTCCCTACAGCTATCAGACTCCTGAACCAATGACCTCTTTCATGTTCCATTTGTTTAGTTTGGAGATATATCATGGAAAAAAGGCCCATCGGCCCACTGAGTCCATGCAGACCACAATCACACATTCTTAAATGTGCTGCCATATACTCTTAACTCTACCTCAATTATATATTCCTTTATTGTACTTATGGGTTTTTTTTGTGCTATTTCAGCTCGCACCATTCTATTGTTCTCTTTGTTGTTCATGTTATTGTTGTATCTATTCTTATCATATATATCATTTTATTGTTGTATCTATTCTTATCATATATCCTGCAGTTTAAAAAAAAAATCTCGTCTGATCATTTTTACCTCCTATGAATTACACCTCTCCAAACAGATGTGATATAGTTTAACAAATCTTCCCTCCCTTTCACCCTCAGCAGATACCAGGAACATTTATTTATTGGTAGACACAAAATGCTGGAGTAACTCAGAGGGATGGGCAGCATCTCTGGAGAGAAGGAATGGATGACGTTTCGGGTCGACACCCTTCTTCAGACTGATGTCAGGGGAATGGGCGGGACAGAGATAGAATGTGGTCAGAGACAGTAAGACTGGTGGGAGAGCTGGGAATGGGGAGGGGATAGAGAGAGAGGGAAAGCAAGGGCTATTTGAAGTTAGAGAAGTCAATGTTCATACCATTGGGGTGTAAGCTATCCAAGTGAAATATGAGGTGCTGTTCCTCCAATTTCTACTGGGGCTCACTCTGACAATGGAGGAGGCCCAGGACAGAAAGGTCAGATTGGGAATGGGAGGGGGAGTTAAAATGCTGAACAACCGGGAGATCAGGTCAGTTAAGGCGGACTGAGCGGAGGTGTTCAGCGAAACGATCGCCGAGCCTGCGCTTGGTCTCGCCGATGTACAGAAGTTGACACCTGGAACAGCAGATACAGTAGATGAGGTTGGAGGATGAGGATGAGGTTACTATCTAAATGGCGTCAAGTTGGGAAAAGCGGAAGTACAACGGTATCTGGGAGTCCTTGTTCATCAGTCTATGAAAGTAAGCATGCAGGTACAGCAGGCAGTGAAAAAAGCGAATGGCATATTGGCCTTTATAACACGAGGAATCGAATATAGGAGCAAAGAGCTCCTTCTGCAGTTGTACAGATCCCTAGTGAGACCACACCTGGATTATTGTGTGCAGTTTTGGTCCCCTAATTTGAGGAAGGACATTCTTGCTATTGAGGGAGTGCAGCGTAAGTTTACACGGTTACTTCCCAGGATGGCGGGGCTGTCATATGCTGAGAGAATGGAGCAGCTGGGCTTGTACACTCTGGAGTTTAGAAGGATGAGAGGGATTCTCATTGAAACATATAAGATTGTTAAGGGTTTGGACACACTAGAGGCAGGAAACATGTTCCCGATGTTGGGGGAGTCCAGAACCAGGGGCCACAGTTTAAGAATAAGGAGTAAGCCATTTAGAACGGAGACAAGGAATCGCTTTTTCTTAAAGAGAGTGGTGAGTCTGCGGAATTCTCTGTGGTGGTGGAGGCAGGTTCTCTGGATGCTTTCAAGAGAGAGCTAGATAGGGCTCTTAAAAATAGCGGAGTCAGGGGATATGGGGAGAAGGCAGGAACTAGGTACTGATTGGGGATGATCAGCCATGATCACATTGATTGGCGGTGCTGGCTCTAAGGGCCGAATGGTCTACTCCTGCACCTATTGTCTATTGTCTATTGAGAAGGTGCAAGTGAACCTCTGCCTCACCTGAAAAGACTGTCGGGGTCCTTGGATGGAGTTGAGGGGGGAGGTGAAGGGACAGGTGTTGCATCTCCAGCAGTTGCAGGAGAAAGTACCTGGGAGGCGGTGGTTTGGGTGGGAAGGGACGAGTTGACCAGGGAGTTGCGGAGGGAACGGTCTCTGCGGAAAGCAGAAAGGGATGGAGATGGGAGGATGTGGCCAGTAGTGGGATCCCGTTGGAGGAGGCAAAAGTTTTGGAGGATTATATGCTGTTGGAGGATTCCTACACATTTATTTATTGAATCCGTCCTGGTCTCCACCCTTTCATAGACTTTGCTCTTAACTGCTGGATGTTTCTCACATTCTGATTTTATTTTTGCTTTTGATTATCTAAACTAAGTTACCCAATTGAAAGGATGAGCATCTACCTTTATATGTTATCATTATCTTTACATTGACATAAACTATTTTATGTTATTATGTCTGTCAGAGACGTAATGTGTATAATACATGGCAATATCTTTTATAAATTAATTTCTCACCTAAACTCTTTTGTGGGGTGATTCAGGACAAAATTTTACTTTAAGAAAGTAAAATTTTGTCCTGAATCACCCCACAAAAGAGTTTAGGTGAGAAATTAATTTATAAAAGATATTGCCATGTATCTGGACGTAACTACAAAAAAAGAAGTATAAATCTCACTAGAATTTACTTTGGTAAAATTAATAGTTATTCTCAGTACAGCATAATACAAATCACGTACCATTTAAATTGTAGAAAATAACTGATTTACCTTTTTTGCCCTTACACACAGGAGTACATCTTGAGTTCTTAAACTTTATTGTGAAGTACTAATTTAAAATAATAATCCCATCTGGTGATGCTGTAGTCTTTCGAGTGAAGATATTCCCACAATGTTATTCAAGAGGAAGTTTCAGGATTTAAACTTAATAATGATGAATGAATTACAAAATATTTCCAAGCAAGATGGAAAGGAACCTGCAGCAGGTGGTGTTCACTCAGAAGAAGGTTCTTGTCCTGAAACATCACCTATCCATGTTCTCCTGAGATGCTGCATGAACTACTGAGTTACTCCAGCACTTTGTGTCCTTTTGTGTAAACCAGCATCTGCTGTTCCTTGTTTCTACAGGTGTTCTTAAGTGTTTGAAGCCCTTTTCCCTTCGCTTATAGCCCTAGCTTCTGACGCCACCCCTGGCTCGCAAGATGCACCAGTGAGCATTTCTTCACCCACCCCAAGTTGACATGGTTGTTGTTGAGGCTCGAGTTGTCGCCCCTGGGGACAGCGCTTTCTTCAGGCTGCCGCCACTGACCGGATGCACTTGGTCACCGTGAGGCTCCTGCCCCTCTCACCAACTTCTGCTTCTTCCTTTCACCTAAAATAAGTGGAGGGACAGGTAGTGTAGAGAAAGCAGGGACTCTGCAAAATAACTTGGACAGGTTAGGAGAGTGGGCAGAGAAGTGGCAATTGGGATACAGTATAGTGTAGCAAAGTATGGAGCCATACATTTTGGCAATAGGAATAAAGGCGTAGATTATTTTCTAAATGGGGAGAGAATCCAGAAATCGGAAGTGCAAATGGACTTGCGAGTGCTGGTGCAGGATTCCCAAAAGGTTAATCTGCAAGCAATTTCTGAATCAGTAGTAAAGAAAGCAAATGCGATACTAGCATTTATTTCGAGAGGGCTTATATACAAATACAGGAATGTTATATGTTATAAGGCATTGGCAGGGCTCGAAATTAGCGGTTGCCCGGGTGCCATTGACCACCCAAAGTGCCGCCAGGCAACCTAAACGCCGACTCATTTTGCCCGGCTTGGCAACCAGATACTGGTTTATACCGATAGACACAAAAAACTGGAGTAACTCCTCGGGTCAGGCAGCATCTCTGGAGAAAAGGAACGTGACGTTTCGTGTCGGCGGCGGCTGTATTGCGGGGTAAAGATATTAGGTAGGTGGAGACGAAGGGTCGGAGCGAATGACGGGCCCCGAGCAGCGGTAGCAACGGCCGCGACAGCGGCTCCACCGCCTCCTCCTTCCGCACCCCGCCCGGCGGAAGGAGGCCTCCCTCTCCCTCCGTCCCTCCCTCCTCCCGGCCTCGGCGTGCGAGAGGGGTTGTTTTGAAAGCGCCGTTGGCGGATTTGCAAGCAGCGGCCGTTATCGCCCTGATAACGGCCGCTGCCTGCAAATCTGTTAACGCCGCTTTCAAAACAACCCGTCTCGCACGCCGAGGCCGGGAGGAGGGAGAGGGAGGCCTCCTTCCGCCGTCTGAAGCAGCTGCACCTTTAGCTATAGGATCTTTGAGCACCTTGCTGTCGGCTGGCGGAGGAGGGGAGGCGGTGGCGATGAGCTCCCAACCGCCACCCCCTTTGGCGGCGGTACTTTGGCGTTGGACAGGGACGGCCAAGGCAGCGGGGCGATGTTGTCCGAGGAGCACTGACCTTCTTTCCTCCCTCCCCACCTCCTCTGCCCCTTCCTCCCCCCGTCTCTCTCTCTTGTACGCCCCCCTCCACCCCTCTTATCCTGGGACCCCTCCTCTCCATCCCGCACTGATCCCCATTCCCTCCTCTATTCAGTCCTCACTGACATCTCCTGTGCTCCCCTCATCATCTACCCCACCCCCAATCTATTCATCACCCGACCCACCTCGCATTGATTCTCCTGCTACCCCCCCCCCCCCCCCATCCATCCTACACTGGTCCCCCAATTCATCCTGTACTGATCCCCCTTCCCATCCATCCTGCACTTCTCCCTCCATTCATACTGCACTGATCCTCCCATTCATCCCGTACTGACCCACCCTCCATTGCACCAAACCCCCCATCCATCCTGTAGTGATCTTCCCATTCATCTTTTACTGGACCCTTATTAAACGTGCATAAATGTTCGATTAATGTAAGACACACTTTAATACAATTTAAAATTTTACATAGATTATATTATTCAAAAACTAAAATTCATAAAATTTTCCCAAATGTATCATCTATTTGTGATCAATGTCATTCCCAAGAAGCTACTATAGCGCACTCATTCGTTTTCTGTACAAAAATTCAAAAATTTTGGAATTACATTTTTGAAATCTTTACAAAGTTAGTTAAAATAAGACTGATACCCAAAGCAGAATGGATTATCTTCGGAATTATGGAAGATGGTCCAGAACTAAATGTGTTTCAAAAGAAACTAATAGACTATGGGTTAATAACTGGAAAAAAGCTAATTCTAAAATTTTGGAAGAAGGCTCCAATACCAACTATAAACATGTGGATTTCAAATATGTTCGAAACATTACACCTAGAAGAGATAAGACTCCTCCTAGCAGGTAAACCAGATCACTTCCACCTGACGTGGTCTGCATTTATAGAATTATTACAAATATAGGGTGCAAAGGTACCTTTTAAAAAAAAATTGAGGTCAGGTAAGGGGGGATGATAGTTGAAGAGATGGTATGTCCCATTTGCGTAATGCTCATAAAAATATTTGTTTCTCTCTTTTTCCTCTTTCTCTTTCTCTTTCTTTTCTAGGGTCTATTTCTTAACTTTTTTCTTTTGTTTTTAAATTTTGTTCTTATAGGGTCTTCATCCTTTTTTGTTGTCACATTTTCTACACTCTCACTTTTTCCTTCACTTTCTTCTTTCTTTCAATCTTTTCCTTTTCTAGTGTAAAAAATAAATGGAGTACATTAATTGTAAGAAGACATAAGTGACGAGTACTAATGTATGTGGTTGTAATGTAATGTACTTCTAATAAATATTTTTTTTTTTTTAAAACAAATCTTTTACTGGACCCCCATTCATCCTGTACTGATCCCCTCATGCATCCTGTACGGAACCCCTCATTCATCCTGTAGTGATCCCCCATTCATCTTGCACAGACCCTCCGATCCACACTGTCCTGACCCCCCCCCCATTCATCCTGTACCGATCCCCTCCATTCATCCTGTGCTGACCCCCCCCCATCCATCCTGTACTGATCCCCCCATTCAAGAAGAATGGGGGGAACAGTCTGAAGAAGGGTCTCGACCTGAAACATTGCCTATTTCCTTCGCTCCATAGATGCTGCCTCACCCGCTGAATTTCTCCAGCATTTTTGTCTACCCCCCATTCATCCTATACTGATCCCCCCCATTCATTCTGTACTGATCCCCCCCCCCCACATCCATCCCATACTGATCCTCCATTCAACACCACTGACATCCCCCTTGCTCTCCCCTCACAATTTTACATACTCCAACCAACACGTACGAATTCACCTGCCTCAATCCATCCATCCCGCACCGATTGCCTTCTCAACCCCCCCCCCCGGCATCTATCCACCCCGCACTGATGCACACACACCCTGACCCTATTGCGCTTCATGGTCTTCAGCGCGGACATTGACTATGTTTGATAACGGAATGCAATCAAATGTGATTTAATTCCCAATGTTATTATTTGTTTTGACACCTTTAAACATATTACCAAAAGAACATTTGCTGCAGTTATGCCCTTTGGCCATCTCTTGTCAGTTAGTGTAATCTTTAACCTGTCAGATGGGTATAGTTGGTTTTAACAGCTATTATCATACAATGCCTTTAGAAATGTCCTTGCACCTGTATATTTTGTTATGGATAAATTATGTGGGAAGCCAGAGTGTTTCTGTGCCAATAGCAATAACGACCCATGCTATGGCCATGTCATGGTAATTTTCGGTTCTTCACAGAAAACATGCTTGCATCAATCTGTAGTGTGCATGGTTAAGCATATATGTTACCATGGTCCAGGATTTATTGACACAGGTTGATCATATGCTGAATAATCCAATCACATTTTTGTTTGGAAGTGGAAAGAACTATAGAAATTGCATTAATTGCAATGTGTAAAAAGAGTTGAGATATTGTATTATAATTTTGCTGCATGTCATTGTGGTATATATCATGCCTTGATTGGTGAATATGTTTAGTTTGTGAGTTATTTGAAGCAGAAATAATATGTGAATGTAGAAAAAAGTGCTGGAGAAACTCAGCGGATGCGGCAGCATCTATGGAGCGAAGGAAATAGGCAACGTTTCGGGCTGAAATCCTTCTTCAGACTGATGGGTTTTGGCCTGCTGCACCCGCTGAGTTTCTCCAGCACTTTTGTCTACCTTCGATTTTCCAACATCTGCAGTTCCTTCTTGAACATAATATGTGAATGCTTCATTGAGCATAATTCCGACTGGTAACTACGCACTTTGTCCGAGCACATTATCGCACGCGTCATGCAAACTGTCTTAAATGACCACCTAAACTGTCATTTGGCAACCTAAAAAGGTGTCAAGGTTGCCCGGCTGGCAACAGGGAAAAAAAGTTAAGTGAGAGCCCTGATTGGTCAGGCCGCATTTGGAATATTGTGAACAATTTTGGGCATCAAATCTGAGGGAGGATGTGCTGGCTCTGGTGAAGATCCAGAGGAGGTTTCAAGAATGATCCCAGGAATGAGTAGGTAGAATAGTGAAATGCTTGGATAAAGTGGATGTGGAGAAGATGTTTCCACTAGTGGGAGAGTCTAGGACTGGAGAACATAGCCTCAGAATTAAAGGACATTCTTTTAGGAAGGAGATGAGGAGGAATTTCTTTAGTCAGAGGGTGGTGAATCTGTGGAATTCTTTGCCACAGAAGGCTGTGGATGCGAAGTCAGTGGATATATTTAAGGCAGAGGTGGATAGATTCTTGATTTGTACGTGTGTCAGAGGTTATGGGGAGAAGGCAGGAGAATGGGGTTAGGAGGGAGAGAAAGATCAGCCATGATTGAATGGCGGAGTAGACTTGATGGGCGAAATGGCCCAATTCTACTCCTATCACTTTTAGACCAGCGGCATCGGCTTCTAGTTTTAAGGTGAAACGGCACAAAGCGCTTAAGTAACTCAGCAAACTAAATCAGTCCGAAGATGTGAGGTTTACAAAGAGGGAGAAGGTTAAGACCATGGTGGGATTTGAAAACCAGAATGATTTTACAATGAAAAGTTGTTAACTATAATAATTTTAAAAAAATATAAATCAACTTTAATGTTGTGTATGGAATTTTATATATATTTTAAAGGCTGGTAAACATATTTAAAAACTATGTTTGTAGCAACAAAAAATTGAATAGTACTGCAGTCCATATCGCATGATTTAAATAAAATCATGTTAATCTGAGCTATCAGCTGACATTATAAATAAACCAAAACAATGAATCTGTCACCATTAATCTAATTCTTGGTATGTGAATCTGTGGAATTCTCTGCCACAGAAGGCAGTGGAGGCCAATTCGCTGGATGTTTTCAAGAGGGAGTTAGATTTAGCTCTTAGGGCTAAAGGAATCAAGGGGTATGGGTAAAACGCAAGAATGGGGTCAGCCATGATCATATTGCTGGCTCGAAGGGCCGAATAGCCTTCACCTGCACCTATTTTTCTATGTTTCTATGTAAATGGGTGTGATTCTATGTGTAAAAGTATAAAAGAAATGGCCAGAAAGTCGTTTGATTTCATGGACAATTGATTGTGTTGGTATGGCACCAGCATTGTACATAAGGCAAAAAATACACAAAATCACCCGATACAGTAACTATACTTTCACAGTATTATATTGAATGGTGTTGATGTACGCATGAATATTTATTTATTGTATTCCCCGACTTGTTACAGAGAAACAGAATCAGATATCACACACCCAATGAATGGTTTTGATGGGTTTGAAGTATCAGTGGATGTTACATTGTTTCTTGTCAGTTTAATTGTTGCTTATCAATTTCCAAAGCAACTCCTAAAGGTCCTGTCCCACTGTACAAGGTAATTCAAGAGTTCTCCCGAGTTTTCCCCTGATTCAAACTCGGAGAATGTCCATAGCGGGTCCGTAGGAGTTCGTGGATGTCTCGTAGCGGCTCGTACGAGTAAAAAGTAACCATCTTTTTCATCACGAGTATTTTTTTACTCGTGAACATTTTTCACAGTGTTGAAAAATCGTCACGAGTTTAACGGATTTCCCGAGTACCTACCGTTACTCGTACGAGCCGCTACGAGACATCCACGAACTCCTACGGACCCGCTACGGACATTCTCCGAGTTCGAATTGGGGAAAACTCGGGAGAACTCTTGAATTACCTCGTACAGTGGGACAGGCCCTTAAGTAGTCTGCCACGGTGAAGTTGGCAGCCTATCTACCTAGGAGGCAAGGTGTCTAATTACTCCAGGGGGACTACACGTAAACAGTAGAATAAAGGAACTGCAAATGCTGGTTTACACAAAAGGACACAAAATGCTAGAGTAATTCAGCAGGTCAGGCAGCTTCTCTGGAGAACATGGATACTTAACGTTTCGAGTCAAGACCTTTCTTCAGACCCAAGGAGATCATAAAGGACATTTTCCACCCCGGTCACTCCCTGTTTGAACTGCTGCCGTCAGGCAGACGGTACAGATCAATGAGGACAAGGAGAAACAGACTCAAAAACAGTTTTTATCCCACAGCAATAAATACACTTAATGTAGCCACCAAATGAGTACAGGTGCGCTACACACCAAAGGGACTGGGAAATCGACAGAAGAATGTGTTTTTTTTCATGTTATTTATTTTAGTTGTTTATCTTAGACTTTTGCTCTAAGAAAATGTGTGCACTGACTGGTTGGCATTTCTAATTTCGTTGTACATGTTTACATGTTATAATGACAATAAAGTATTCATTCATTCATGCATTCTATGCAGAGATGCTGCCTCACCTGTTGAGTTACTCCAACAGTATATCTGACATGTAAATTTTTTATTTTTTCAAGACTGGTTCAAATTTGAATTTAATAATATTTATGGGATTCTCTCATATCACTGGGTGTCCACAAGTCGGGCGTTTGTAACTCAGCGAGGGCCTGTTTGATAATTATGACTTAGAAAAAATAGGTATTGCTTTCAAATGAGCAATGAAATTGAAATACTGAGGTTAGAATTTAACTCTTTCAAATTATTTTTAATAAATATTTAACATCAAAATCTTGCTTGAAAATGACAATGCCCCGAGATCAAATTCTGATTACTTAAGTATTCACTCAAATAGAATGAACAGAATAATTGAAAATAGAGTAATTCCTTAACATTTGCTATCATTTAGAGTAACATATGGAATGGGAATAATGAATTATGGGATAATAAATCCACTCATTTTGCATCCCTTGAAAAATTAATCAATGATTTTTTAATACATTTTAATGGTGCTGTTGAGTACGAGGGTAATTTTTAAATGAACAACAAAAACATTTTTATATTTAAGGTTTCTTATGAGAGAGGTGAAAAAAATCATGATAAAGGTGGAGAAAATCAACTTTTGACAATTTTGAACATCACAAGCAATGATTGGAAAGGCACAGTTCACTTCACGCCGCACATAAAACAGTACGGCACTGGGACACTCCCTTTGGCCCACGATGTCTCCGCTTACCATAATGCCAATCGAAACTAATCCCATCTCCCTCCATTCCCTGCCTGATCACATCTGTCTAAATGCTTCGTCAATATTGCTATCGTATATGCTTCTTCCACTTTCTCTGGCAGGCACCAACCACCCTCCGTCTAAATATATTTGCCTCCGAAATTTCCTTTAAACTTTTCCCCTCGCACCTTAAACCTATGCCCTCCAATATTGGACATTTGCACCTTGTGGGGGGAAAATAATCTTTTTTTTTTTTTTTTAATTTGTATTTTATTAGAAGTACATTACATTACAACCACATACATTAGTACTTGTCATTTATATCTTCTTACAATTAATGTACTCCATTTATTTTTTACACTAGAAAAGGAAAAGATTGAAAGAAAGGAGAAAGTGAAGGAAAAAGTGGAAGTGTAGGAAATGTGACAACAAAAAAGGACAAAGACCCTATAAGAGCAAAATTAAAAACAAAAGAAAAAGAGTTAAGAAATAGACCCTAGGAAAAAAAGAAAGAGAGAAAGAGGAAAAATAGAGAAACAGATATTTTTATGAGCATTACGCAAATTGGACATACCAACTCTTCAACTATCATCCCCCCTTACCTGACCTCAATTTTTTTTTTTTTAAGTACTTTTGCACCTTATGTTTGTAATAATTCTATAAATGCAGACCACGTCAGGTGGAAATGATCTGGTTGACCTGCTAGGAGGAGTCTTATCTCTTCTAGGTGTAATGTTTCAAACATATTTGAAATCCACATATTTATAGTTGGTATTGGAGCCTTCTTCCAAAATTTTAGAATTAGCTTTTTTCCAGTTATTAACCCATAGTCCATTAGTTTCTTTTGAAACACATTTAGTTCTGGACCATCTTCCGTTATACCGAAGATAATCCATTCTGCTTTGGGTATCAGTCTTGTTTTAAATAACTTTGTAAAGATTTCAAAAATTTCATTCCAAAATTTTTGAATTTTTGTACAAGAAACGAATGAGTGCGTTATAGTAGCTTCTTGGGATTGACATTTATCACAAATAGATGATACATTTGGGAAAATTTTATGAATTTTAGTTTTAGAATAATATAATCTATGTAAAATTTTTAATTGTATTAAAGTGTGTCTTACATTAATCGAGCATTTATGCACGTTTAATAAGTATTCATTCCAACTTTCCTTTGAAATTTTAATAGCTAACTCTTGTTCCCAGTCTCTTCTGATACCCTCCGTAGATGGTATTTGTGCATTTAAGATAATATTATACAAATATGATATTAAGTTTGCTGATTCCGCTTTTATCTGCATTGCCTCGTCCAGTACATCTGCTGGGTTATTATGATGATCTTTTGTATATTTTTTCAAATAGTCGCATATTTGAAAATATTTAAAATATTGATTATTTCCGAGTTTATATTTTATTTGTAATTGTTGAAATGAAAG
This sequence comes from Malacoraja senta, assembly GCA_038087875.1. Classification (NCBI taxonomy): domain Eukaryota; kingdom Metazoa; phylum Chordata; class Chondrichthyes; order Rajiformes; family Rajidae; genus Malacoraja; species Malacoraja senta. The sequence continues at coordinate 132,599,210 of CM075977.1, forward strand.
TAATTTTCCAGTTTCATACAAGTCACCAAGCGTTTTAATTCCTAATCTATCCCAATGTGTATAAGCTTTATCTATAATAGAAGGATTAAACGAAGGGTTATTGACTATAGGTAATAAAAGTGATAAATTTCTTAATTTTAAATTTTGTTTTATTTGTTTCCAAATTTGGATTGTACTATGAATAATTGGGTTCTTATTGTAATTTATGTTATTCAATTTCATTGGAGAGAGGAGGATCGCTCCAATGTTTCTAGAGGAGCAATCCTCTTTCTCCATTACAATCCAGTCCGCTTGCTGGGCGGAGTTATCCATCAGTTGAATCATATTTTTAATATTTACTGACCAATAATAATACATAAAATTAGGTAGTGCTAAACCCCCTAGTACTTTAGGTTTATTCAGATGAGTTTTTTGTATTCTATGTGATTTATAGTCCCATATAAAATTAGTGATATCTGAGTCGAGTTTTTAAAAAAACTTCTTAGGTAAGTATATAGGAATTGATTGAAATAGGTATAAAATTTGTGGTAAAAAGATCATTTTTATTGCGTTTATTCGGCCTATTAAAGACATCGGGAGCGTTTTCCAGAATTTAATTAGTGTGTTTAATTTATTAAGTAAGGGGTCAAAATTTGCCCTAAACATACCTTGATATGATCTGGTAATTTCGATTCCCAAATATTTAAATTTTTCTGTAGCTATTTTAAAAGGGAATTTTAAAAGATGTGATGAATCTTTCGGTTTTATTGACATAATTTCACTTTTATTCCAATTTATTCTATATCCAGAAAAAGATCCAAAATCTTCAATTAAATTTAATATATTTGGTATAGTGATTTGAGGTTTTGTAATGTACAGTAATATATCATCCGCGTATAAAGATATTTTATTATAAGAATCTTTAGTATTATATCCATGGATATCAGGGTGTATTCTAATTTTTTCTGCTAGCGGTTCAATAATGAGAGCAAACAGTTGTGGTGATAATGAGCATCCTTGTCTATTTCCCCTTGATAGTTGGAATTTCGAGGATAATATGTTATTAGTTAGTATTCTAGCTGTAGGTTTGTTATATAGTAACTTGATCCATAGAATAAAATTCTCCCCCAGTTGAAATTTTTGTAATACTTTGTCCATATAATTCCATTCTACTTGATCAAATGCTTTTTCAGCATCCAGCGAAATAATTGATAATTCTTGATCTTCAGATTTGTGTGAATGCATTATGTTGAGTAAACGTCTCATATTGTTAGATGAGTATCTCTTAGGGATAAACCCCGTCTGATCTGGGTTTATTAATTTACTAATGTATTTACTTAATCTTCTAGCTAATGTTTTCGCTAATATTTTTTGATCTGTGTTTAACAATGCTATAGCTCTATATGAACCAGGTTCTTCTAAGTCTTTATTTTTCTTAGGTATTAATGTAATCGTTGATTCCGCTAATGTATCAGGTAGTATTCGTTTTTTAAAAGCATATTGGTACATTTTTTGTAATCTTGGTATTATTTTATCGTAAAAGCTTTTATAAAATTCATTAGTAAATCCGTCAGGGCCTGGTGTTTTTCCATTCTTTAGTGAGTTTATTGTATCTTCTAATTCCTTAATTGAGATTTGTGCACCCAGTTCATCTTGTTCCTTCAATTCTAACTTTGGAAGGTTACAGGTATCCAAGAACTTTGTGATATTATTGGAATCACTTGTTGTTTTAGATGTATACAAATTCTCATAAAATTGCGCAAATCTATTATTAATATCCTTTGGTGTTGTTAATAATTCCCCTTTATCTGATTTGATCTTTGGTATAGTATGTTCCTTTTCTCGTTTTTTTAGCTGGCGAGCCAAAAGTTTATGCGGTTTATCCCCAAATTCAAAGTGCTCTTGTTTTGTAATTTGAAAAAGTCTTATAAGTTTGGCAGATAATAATTTATTTAATTTAAATTTCAAAATTATTATTTTATTATGTTTATCTATTGATGGATCTTTAGCATTATCTATATCCATTTGTCTAATAAGTTCTTCTAACTGTCTTTGTTCATTCTTATTCTTTTTATTTTGAAAAGCTTGATATGAAATTATAATACCCCTAATGTATGCTTTAAAAGATTCCCATAATACAGTAGGCGATATATCTGGAGTATCATTTATTTGAAAAAAGACCTCCATTTGTTCTTTTAAATATATACTCGCTTGTGGATCTTTTAGAATTTGAGAATTAAATCTCCAAAACGATTTATTCTTAGACAATCCTTCCAGTTTTAAAAAGAAAGTTAGTGGAGAATGGTCTGAAATCGAGTTTGTGTGGTATATTGCATTAGATGTTTGGGGGATTAATTTTGTATCCAGCAGAAAGTAGTCTATACGTGAGTATGTCTTATGTACCATTGAGTAAAACGAGTATTCCCTGCCAGTTGGATTAACAATTCTCCAAACATCTGCTATATTAGTGTTGTTTATATAGGTGTTGAGAAGCTCCCCAGTTTTCGATTTCATATTCCCTCTCTGTTTTTGACTTGATTTATCTAAGTACGGATCTAAAACACAGTTAAAGTCTCCTCCTATTATAACATTTTGATAGTTTGACTCTGCAATTATGTTGAAAATTTTATTGAAAAAGTGGGGGTTATCAAAGTTAGGGGCATATATATTTACCAAAGTAAGTGGAGTATCATGGATTTCTCCATTAACTATTAGGTATCTCCCTTCGATATCTGTTATAATATTCTTTGCTTTAAATGGTATACCTTTTCTTATGATGATTGACGTGCCTCTAGAATCTGACAATCTACCCTGTCCATGCACCTCATAAGTTTATGTATTAACAAACATCATCTCAGTGATTCTAATAGCACGTCAGAATTTCCCACTCTGGATCTTAGGCATTTCTTTGTCTATCATGGTGCTAAATACAATTTTTTTTCCCTTTAACTCATTCAGCAGACTTTGTATTACTGGCAAAGCCAGCAGTTATTGCCCATTCTCAATTACTTTGGAACTGAATGTCATAGAAAGCAATTTCAATGGGAACTTAAAATCAGGCTTGCTCTTGTGGGTCTGAAATTATGCATCGGTAAGAGCATAGATTCTCTTCCTCAAATAGTATAAATAAGCTGAGGAGATAAAAATATTAAAAACCCAATGGTTCAATGGTACCTCTACGAATCTAACATTTTTAATCCATATTTCTTTAATTCAGTGAATTTAAATTCTCCAGTTGAAATGAGGTTCAGATCTGATAAACTAGGAGCAACATACCTTTAATAAAGAGATGTCTATGTGCAAACAGGGAAACAGCTGCACACATTTGACAGCACACCACAGTGGCGCAGCAGTAGAGTTATTGCCTTACTATGCCAGAGACCCGGGTGCGATCCTGACTGTGGCTGCTGTTTGTACAGAGTGTGTATGTTCTCCCCGTGACCGCGTGGGTTTCCCCTGGGTCTTCAGGTTTCCTCTCACACTACAAAGATGTACAGGTTTGTAGGTTAATTTGGCTCCAGCGATAATTGTAAATTGACCCTAATGCGTAGGATAGTGTTAGTGTACGGGGATCGCTGGTCTGCGTGGATCTGGTGGGCCAAAAGGACTGTTTACATGTTATATCTTTAAACTATTGCTGAAAGAGTTTGAGTGAGGAGAGACAGGTTCTGGGGTTGAAGGGACAGACGATTGTGGGAAATGTTGTTTACCTCAAAGTATTCTGCTAATGAACGATTAGTCTACAAATCAGAAAATTGCATAGAGTACTTCAGAAATAAGCACAAGATAATTCAGTTAAAAAATTAAGATTTTGAAAAGCCTACCTTTCTGATGGCCATTATCATTCGTCTTGGGCTGTGCATTTGATGTACCTCATGAAATGTACTGATGCACTAGACTTTTATTGAAACAATTTATATTTATGCTCTTCCCCAAAGTGGACTTTGTCCACTTTGCCCTGCATTGGCCATTGTATAATACAGTGAGCTTTTGTTTCCAGAGGAGTGGCAATGTCAATTGTGTGTTCAGTGGGTTAGTACAATTTATAATTACTTTGAGCTTCTTTGTGGCTCATAATGTTAGTGATTATTTTTGTTCATTTTTGTGAACAGCTGTATAATTTTTATATTTTGCCTCCTAATTCTGATGAAGGTAGATGCTCTTAGGATTCTATGCGCCATGCAGAAACAAGGAAGGGCAGTTGGAATCTTTTATGATTGCATGAAGAACTCTGCAAGCGACGTGTATATATATATATTTTTTAAATAGGTAAAAGGATGACTGATGATACATGGCAGTGAACGTATTTGCGAGATTATATGTTATGTTTGCTATTGTGATATTGTAAGGTCATAAACGTGGAAGAATCCAACACTTTGAATCGTCATCTGATTCAAACATTCTGACCAAGCTTATAGCTGCCCCTAAAATATGTTGAAAGTTACTTTGTACAAAATACATACTGTAGTATCACTATGCACCCTCCCTTTTTTAAAATCTACATATTAGGAATTTGGAGAATTTCCTAGTTCTCTCCTTTCAGAAACTGATATTTTGCGGTATCATCTGAGCTAATGAACGAGGAAATTAAATGACTAGTCTTAAAACAATACATAGCACTAATCAAAAATGTTGATTACCCAGTGGAGTGATCAATGACTTCTGGAGAGCATTTATTGATTATATAGAATGCTTGTTGTGTGAAAAGTGATCAGACAATTTTTCACCAGAGTTTGCTGCCAGAGTGGTGTATTGACACTGAGATTGTGCAACTACATCATATATATCAGAAATACATTAAAACGTGAATGCATCATACAAGTATTTGCTGAGTTACCTTTTAGGACTTTGCTAGATTTACGAATGGCAGAATGAAATAAAATGAGGGCTATAATCCAACTACTATGTACATATGAATCGCGGGTTTAAATACCATCAGGTGAATTTGAACTCAATTTACACGATAAAAAAACATGTAGAAGATAGTCAGCATCAGTATTCTTTAGGTGTCATTTTCAAAATCCCATTCTGATCGGTGGTTTCCTTTAAGACATAGACATTTGCTGTTCTTGATTGGTTTGGCCTTTGTCACCACAAGCTCAAGATGCGATGCAACTGACTGCAAAGGAGGTCTCAGAATTTATAGATACATAGATACATAGAAAATAGGTGCAGGAGTACGCCATTCGTCCCTTCGAGCCTGCACCGCCATTCAATATGATCATGGCTGATCATCCAACTCGGTATCCCGTACCTGCCTTCTCTCCATACCCCCTGATCCCTTTAGCCACAAGGGCTACATCTAACTCCCTCTTAAATATAGCCAATGAACTGGCCTCAACTACCCTCTGTGGCAGAGAGTTCCAGAGATTCACCACTCTCTGTGTGAAAAAGCTTTTTCTCATCTCGGTCTTAAAGGATTTCCCCCTTATCCTTAAGCTGTGACCCCTTGTCCTGGACTTCCCCAACATCGGGAACAATCTTCCTGCATCTAGCCTGTCCAACCCCATAAGAATTTTGTAAGTTTCTATAAGATCCCCTCTCAATCTAAATTCTAGCGAGTATAAGCCAAGTCTATCCAGTCTTTCTTCATATGAAAGTCCTGACATCCCAGGAATCAGTCTGGTGAACCTTCTCTGCACTCCCTCTATGGCTATAATGTCCTTCCTCAGATTTGGAGACCAAAACTGTACGCAATACTCCAGGTGTGGTCTCACCAAGACCTTGTACAACTGCAATAGAACCTCCCTGCTCCTATACTCAAATCCTTTTGCTATGAAAGCTAACATACCATTCGCTTTCTTCACTGCCTGCTGCACCTGTATGCCTACTTTCAATGACTGGTGTACCATGACACCCAGGTCTCGCTGCATCTCCCCTTTTCCTAATCGGCCACCATTTAGATAATAGTCTGCTTTCCTGTTTTTGCCACCAAAGTGGATAACCTCACATTTATCCACATTATACTGCATCTGCCAAACATTTGCCCACTCACCCAGCCTATCCAAGTCACCTTGCAGTCTCCTAGCATCCTCCTCACAGCTAACACTGCCCCCCAGCTTAGTGTCATCCGCAAACTTGGAGATATTGCCTTCAATTCCCTCATCCAGATCATTAATATATATTGTAAATAGCTGGGGTCCCAGCACTGAGCCTTGCGGTACCCCACTAGTCACTGCCTGCCATTGTGAAAAGGACCCGTTTACTCCTACTCTTTGCTTCCTGTTTGCCAGCCAGTTCTCTATCCACATCAATACTGAACCCCCAATGCCATGTGCTTTAAGTTTGTATACTAATCTCTTATGTGGGACCTTGTCGAAAGCCTTCTGAAAGTCCAGATACAACACATCCACTGGTTCTCCCCTATCCACGCTACTAGTTACATCCTCGAAAAATTCTATAAGATTCGTCAGACATGATTTACCTTTCGTAAATCCATGCTGACTTTGTCCAATGATTTCACCACTTTCCAAATGTGCTGCTATCCCATCTTTAATAACTGACTCTAGCAGTTTCCCCACTACCGATGTTAGACTAACTGGTCTGTAACTCCCCGTTTTCTCTCTCCCTACCTTCTTAAAAAGTGGGGTTACGTTTGCTACCCTCCAATCCTCAGGAACTACTCCAGAATCTAAAGAGTTTTGAAAAATTATCACTAATGCATCCACTATTTCTGGAGCTACTTCCTTAAGTACTCTGGGATGCAGCCTATCTGGCCTGGTGATTTATCGGCCTTTAATCCATTCAATTTACCCAACACCACTTCCCGACTAACCTGGATTTCACTCAGTTCCTCCATCTCCTTTGTCCACTGCTATTTCCGGCAGATTATTTATGTCTTCCTTAGTGAAGACGGAACCAAAGTAGTTATTCAATTGGTCCGCCATATCCTTGTTCCCCATGATCAATTCACCTGTTTCTGACTGCAAGGGACCTACATTTGTTTTAACTAATCTCTTTCTCTTCACATATCTATAACAACTTTTGCAGTCAGTTTTTATGTTCCCTGCCAGTTTTCTTTCATAATCTATTTTCCCTTTCCTAATTAAGCCCTTTGTCCTCCTCTGCTGGTCGCTGAATTTCTCCCAGTCCTCTGGTATGCTGCTTTTCCTGGCTAATTTGTACGCATCATCTTTTGCTTTGATACTATCCCTGATTTCCCTTGTTATCCACGGATGCACTACCTTCCCTGATTTATTCTTTTGCCAAACTGGGATTAACAATTTTTGTAGTTCATCCATGCAGTCTTTAAATGCCTTCCATTGCATATCCACCGTCAACCCTTTTAGAACTAATTACCAGTCAATCTTGGCCAATTCACGTCTCATACCCTCAAAGTTACCTTTCTTTAAGTTCAGAACAATTGTTTCTGAATTAACAATGTCACTCTCCATCCTAATGAAGAACTCAACCATATTATGGTCACTCTTGCCCAAGGGGGCACGCACAACAAGACTGCTAACTAACCCTTCCTCATTACTCAATACCCAGTCTAGAATAGCCTGCTCGCTCGTTGGTTCCTCTACATGTTGGTTTAGATAACTATCCTGCATACATTCCAAGAAATCCTCTTCCTCAGCACCCCTGCCAATTTGATTCACCCAATCTATATGTAGATTGAAGTCACCCATTATAACTGTTTTGCCTTTGTTGCATGCATTTCTAATTTCCTGTTTGATGCCATCCCCAACTTCACTACTACTGTTAGGTGGCCTGTACACAACACCCACCAGCGTTTTCTGCCCTTTAGTGTTTCGCAGCTCTACCCATTCCACATCCTCCAAGCTAATGTCCTTCCTTCCACTGCGTTAATCTCCTCTCTATCCAGCAACGCTATCCCACCTCCTTTTCCTTTCTCTCTATCCCTCCTGAATATTGAATATCCCTGGATGTTCAGCTCCCAGCCTTGGTCACCCTGGAGCCATGTCTCCGTGATCCCAACTATATCATAATCATTAATAGCTGCACGTTCAACTCATCCACCTTATTACGAATGCTCCTTGCATTGAGACACAAAGCCTTCAGGCTTGTTTTTACAACGCTCTTACCCCTTTTACAATTATGTTGAAAAGTGGCCCTTTTTGATTTTTGCCCTGGATTTGTCTGCCTGCCACTTTTACTTTACACCTTGCTACCTATTGCTTCCGCCCGCATTTCACACCCCTCTGTTTCTCTGCTCACCCATTTAAGAACCCCACCACCTCTTATTCTCTGTTTATTATTATTTTCTTCTTTCCCCCCTACATGTTGGGTCTGAGTGCTTTCCTTCTCTGCCTCCTGCCTCACCCACTGTCTAATAGCTTTCTCTATTTGAGTCCCTCCCCCCAACCGTTCTAGTTTAAAGTCTCTCCAGTAGCCTTTGCAAATCTCCCCGCCAATTTGGGGTTGTCTTTTATATTCCTCACAAAGAGGTAATAATGTAGGCCCAATATTTGGTAGGAAGAGAAGAAAAAGAAAGGATTAACTGATTTCAGGAGGCCAATTCTAACTGGACATTCTGTGATATAATTAGAATGCAGTATCAATAAACAGGATTTCACTTCTTCATTTCTTCACAGCTTCCGGTATTAATTATCTTAGCATCTCTTTGACCACAATGAAAGACCATAAAAGCCACAGCATATCCCCATTCATAAATCTCAAATAGACTGGCTGTGACATCACTATTGGAAAGGATGAGTTGCTTACATTAAAACTCTGAGGAAGGGTGTGAAGGAGGAATTCATTTCTGTGACATTGAGCACCTTAGTTCTGGGACGGCTGTTAAGGCATCAGAAGTGCATACCTGGTAACTGGCATTTGAAACATCAAATCCCTCCCACAATACTAGCAAGCATTTCAGATGTAGGCCATTATACGGTTGGATCTTCAGATTGTGTTTATCATGCGACTGCCATATTGAATGAAGAGGTTTGTTAATTTTTGCTTCACTGCACCGCTGTTGCTGCTTTCTGAGCAGAAAGATGATCTTGTTTATCTGGAATGAAAATGATACCAGGGTGTGTTGCGGAGAGAGATGAGAAATAATCCAGAAGAGTTACATCTGCAGATTGGAGATTAGAACAAATTGTGGGATGAGGGAAAATTGTGATGTAAGGAGAAGAACGAGGTTTGAACGTAGCATCGCGTTCAAAGATTGCCGCACCACAGCTGGCCTTGGACTATGTCACTGCTTCCTCAAGGCTAATACCCTCTTCACTAAGGATGACCTGTTGAGTGAAACTTGTCTCTTATGTTGCTGTGATTATGTGCCACCTACTCCTGGAAAGGAGATGGAATGTGTTACTGAGTTCTACATATTATGTTTAATTGAAAAGCAGAAACAAAGAACTACTGATGCTGGTTTATAAAAAAAGGACACAAAGTGCTGGAGTAACTCAGCGGGTCAGGCAGCATCTCGAGAGAACACGGATAGGTGATGTTTTGGATCAGGACCTTTTTACAGACTGATTGTGAGGAAGAAAGCTGGAAGAGAGCTGATGTTTAATTGACATGTAGATCAGGCTTGGAGTAGTGGTTATTTTGTGATGTGGTGAAGTATTTGAATGTTGAGTTCTATTGTCAGTGAGTAATGAAGATGTATAGTCTTGAGCAAATAGTGGTACATTTAATGTGGGATTGAATTTGATTTGATCATGGATCCTGACCTTGAGCATGAGATTATTGGGACACTGATCCAGATCCCTGGGGATTAGTGCACTGGTCTCTCTTTCTATTGCTGTTTCATTGTTTGCCACAGGGGCCCTTTGGGGAGAGATCCTCCATCTGCCTCTCCAACCTTCCAAAAATACATCTGAAAATGTGGCTGCTTGTTCTCATCTGCATTCAAGTCTCGTGAATGCAGGGGCGTACAAGAAGTCCAGATACGATCCCGACGAGGCCATCAAAAGGGAATTTCGCTCTAATCTGGAGGATGAGGCGGATGTTCAGAAACTGACAGGGCTTGAATGCCATCACCTCCTACAAGGCGAAATCAGGAGGCAGCTCAAGCGACAGCGGAGCATCAATCTCTGACAAGCTCAATGCGTTCTACGCACGCTTTGATAGGGAGAATACCAATGTTCCCCCTATGCCCTGATGCTATTACAGTCACAGTCTCAGAGGCCGACGTCAGAAGATCCTTCAGGGAGGTGAACCTTTGGAAAGCATCTGGACCTGATGGTATACCCAGTCGAGTTTACAAAACCTGTGCAGACCAACTGGTTGGAGTTTTTTCGGACATTTTGAACCTCTTATTACTGAGATCTGAGGTTCCCACCTGCTTTGAGAGGGCATCAGTAATACCGGTGCCCGAGAAGATTAAGGTGACGTGCCTCAGTGACTATCGACCAGTGGCACTAACGTCTGTGCTGATGAAATGCTTTGGGAGGTTGGTTATGGCGCATATCAACTCCTACCTCAACAAGAACCTCGACCCATAAACCTGTCTATATCGATGGGATGGTTGTGGAGAGAGTCAAAAGCTTCAAATTCTTCCCACATATCTCTCCTATATGTGATGAATGCCTGCATCTAGAGGCCAATTTAACACATACCTTTGCAAATTGTATAAAAATTAAAAATTACTGGACTGATATTTTTCAAATAATTTCTGAAGTTGTTAATACCAAATTGGCTCCAGACTCAAAATTAATAATACTTGGGATATCAGAACAAAGTTTAACACTCACAACAAGCCAAAGAAACTTCCTTGACTACAGTATAATAACTGGGAAAAAATTAATATTAACATTCTGGAAAGGCCCTACAACCCCCACAATTAAAATGTGGATTGTGGAAATGTCGGAGACCCTACATCTAGAAAGAATTAGACTTGTCTTAATGGACAAGCAAGAACTTTTTGTTAAAATATGGGCTCCATTCATTGCCTATTTGAAGGGATAGAGTGGCCCAGCGCGAAAGCCCGACTGAAGCTTGAACTCAGGATTAGATGTAATTATATTTCATAACCTACGAACTTATCTCCTATGACGTATTATAAGTAATTCATTCCACCTCTTTTTCTTTTTTGATATTGTAATTCTTCTTTCTCTCTATTTTTCTTTTTCTATCTATATTAAAAAAAACACTAGAAGCAGAATTAACTGACAATTGACAAATTTAATAATGTATGAGTGATTGATGTATATGAAAAGTTTTTTCTTCTCCTATTATAATATGTTACTCTACATTATAATATGTTTGCTTCTAATAAAAATTTATATCACAAAAAAAAAAAAACTTCAAATTCCTGGGCATGCATATTTCTGAAGATCTTTCCTGCACCCAGTACACTGTTGCAATTATTAGGAAAACACATCAACCCCCCTACTTCCTGAGAAGCTTACAGGGATTTGGTATGTCAGAGAGGATTCTCTTGAACTTCTACGGGTGTACAGTAGAGAGCATATTGGCTGGTTGCATCATGGCCTGGTTCGGCAACTTGAACGCCCAGGAGTGAAGATGACTGCAAAAAGTTGTGAACACTGCTCAGTCCATCACCGGCTCTGACCTCCCCATCAACGAAGGGATTTACCAGAGTCGCTGACTCAAAAAGGCAGACAGCATCATCAGAGACCCACACACACATTTCACCCCTGCCATCGGGAAGAAGGTACAGGAGCCTGAAAACTGCAAAGTCCAGGTTCAGAAACAGCTTCTTCCCTACAGTCATTGGGTTATTAAACATTGCAACCTCAAATAAGCTCTGAACTACAGACTATTATTGTTATTATTGCACTTTTATTGTTTGTTTTTTATGTGTACATATGCATGTGCATCCATCTCTTGATTACATTTATTGGTATTGGTTAATTATTGTGTCATGTGCTATATCCATTAGTTTCCTCCATTCAGCTCCTGCAGAGGTGTATATACTCTCAAAGCATTGACAACTTCATCATAGTTCCCTAATGCAACAAAGGTTAACTGTGAGATCCTTGGACTTAAATTATGTAATTATGTTCATGGTGGTGATATTGAATGAGGTCACAGAGTTTCAAATGCACCAGGGATAGAATGAATGAATGAAAGAAAGGGTGCAGATTATAAACATTGAATAAAGGTATTGGTGTAGCGGCGCCTGCTAGTGCACGCAGATATCGAACCCGGCGTTCGGAAGCCGCGGTCACGTGACTCGGGAGGGGCTGTTGTTTTCACGCGTTTTTTCCCTTGCGCGCGTTAGTTCAGCGCTGACCAGCGATGTGGCCAGACGTGTCTGTTAAACCTGTATGCTGCAACTTGAACTTTCGAATAAAGTATTGTTGAAAACTCCAGGAGTCGTTTATCAGACCACCAAATTGGTGACCCCGACCTGTCTAGCCGTCGTTAGACAACAGAATTATGCAAGAAGAAGGTCTTCCCGCAGAATCGGCCAGCACGAGGCAGGGCTCACCGGCCTTCAAATTGCTAGCTTTTTGGCCCGATCAACCTCAGGTATGGTTCGCCCATGTGGAGGCACAGTTTCATCTACATCGCATCGACCATGACGACACCATGTATTTTCATGTGGTAGGAGCATTACCACATGACTGTGGGCTGTTGCCCTTCATCAGAGACCCTCTGTCCAGTGGCAAGTACGAAGGGTTGAAAGCCCTGTTATTCCATGCCTACGGTCTTACCGGTAGAGACAGGGCGGCAAGACTGTTACATATGGACTGCATCGGCGACCGAAGGCCATCGACGATCATGGCAAAGATGTTGGCCCTAATGGACGGGCACCGCCCCTGCTTGCTTTTCGAACAAGCGTTCTTAGAGCAGATGCCCGACAAAGTGCAGCTAATGCTAGCGGGAGCCGATTTCAGCGACCCACAGCGGCTCGCGGAAAGAGCTGACGAGTTGTGGGCGCTCAGACTACGGGACGTACACGCCGTCGCCCGCCCCATGGTCACGCAATGGGTGCAGCCGAACCGACATCAGGAAGAAGAGACCAGCGTCGAAGACGAATCGCCGTGGCCAGTGGTCTACACCCAACGCAGATGGTGCTACTACAACCAGCACTACGGAACGGAAGCCCGAAGATGTCGGAGCCCTTGTTCGTTTCCGGGAAACGCCCAGGCCGATCGTCCATAGAGGCGAATGCGATCAGCCCCAACGTACGCCTCTTTGTCCGTGACCGCCATTCCGGCCACCGTTTTCAGGTGGACTCGGGTGCCCATGCCAGTATCCTGCCTCCAAGCGCCCGAGACGTCCGTGCTGGTAAGGTGGGACCTGTCCTTTCGGCCGTTAACGGGAGCGATATTCGCACCTACGGCACGCGGACAGCGAAACTAAATTTCGACTCCCACCAGTACAGGTGGAAGTTTATAGTTGCTGACGTCGCCCAACCGATCCTGGAGGCCGATTTCTTGCGCCCGTTCTCCCTGTTAGTAGATGTACGGGGTGGTCGCATGATCACTGTGCCGGGACCACGCCCTACCAAACCGTGCAACCCGTCAACGCCCCTGCAGCAACTCGTCGAGGTAGCTGAGATCCAGCAACCTTTCGCAGCCCTGCTCGCCGACTTTCCAGGGTTGCTCACGCCCCGGTTCGATGGGGCCGCGCCCCCTCATGGCGTGGTCCACCATATTCCCACCAAGGGTCCGCCGGTACACGCCCGCGCGCGCCGTCTCCCGCCCGATAAACTGCGCATCGCACGAGATGTTCCAACTTATGGAGGACATGGGGATTGTCCAGCGGTCGGATAACCCTTGGGCTTCACCGTTACACATGGTGCCCAAAGCGTCCGGGGGCTGGAGACCTTGCGGCGATTACAGGCGTTTGAACGCAGTAACTACAGCCGACCGGTATCCAGTCCCGAACATCCAGGATTTCTCGGCCCATCTGGAAGGTGCGACCATCTTCTCGAAGGTCGACCTTATCCGCGGGTATAATCAAATCCCGGTCCACCCTGACGACGTCCCTAAAACGGCCACCATTACCCCTTTCGGCCTTTTCGATTGGCTCAGAATGCCTTTTGGCTTGAAGAACGCAGCTCAGGCGTTCCAGAGGCTAATGGATCAGGTCGGCCGGGGTTTGCCGTTTATTTTCATCTACCTAGATGACATCCTGGTAGCCAGCCGCTCGCAGGCAAAGCATACCAAGCACCTCCGCCTACTTTTCGAACGGCTGCACAAACACGGGTTGGTGATCAACCCCGAGAAGTGCCAGTTCGGTCTGCGCTCCATCTCGTTCCTAGGGCATGGCATCACCTCAGGGAGCGCAACCACTGCCTGAGAAAGTCTACGCTATCCGGCATTTCCCCAGGCCATTATCGGTCAAGGGTCTGCACGAGTTTATCGGGATGGTTATCTTTTATCACCGTTTCGTCCCGTTGGCAGCCGCCATCATGCGGCCGTTGTTCCAATGCCTGGCCGGTAAGCCCAAGGACCTGGGCTGGTCCGAAGAGGCACAGAAACCGTTCGAGGGGGCTAAGACCGCATTGGCCAACGCCACTATGCTGGTACACCCTAGGGCTTCAGCCCAAATGGCCCTCACCGTGGACGCCTCCGACGTCGTGGTAGGCGCCGTCCTCGAGCAGCGGGAAGGTAATCACTGGGTGCCGTTGGCATTTTTCAGCAGGCAACTGCGAGCCCCCGAAGTTAAATACAGCGCTTTTGACAGGGAGCTCTTGCACTTTACCAAGCAATCCGTCATTTTAGATATTTCCTGGAGGGGCGCGCTTTCAATGCGTTCACCGACCACAAGCCGTTAACTTTCGCCTTGTCCAAGGTTTCTGACCCTTGGTCTGCCAGACAGCAACGGCACCTCACCTACATTTCCGAATTCACATCTGATATTCGGCATGTGGCAGGTAAGCTGAATGTTGTGGCCGAAGCATTGTCCCGTCCAGCGCTGCCCGAAGTTTCTGCGCTTAGTCTCGGCGTTGATTACGAGGAGCTGGCAGACGGCCAACGGGCAGACGCCGATATGGAGATTTATCGCAATGCTGAATCGGGACTGAAGCTGGTCAAAGTGCCATGTGGCAACTCTGGCGTGCAAGTCCTTTGTGATATTTCCACCGGTAAAGCCCGTCCGATTGTCCCGGTCGCTTGGCGTCGTCGGATTTTAGGTACCATCCACAGCCTAGCGCACCCATCTATTTGCGCCACCTCTGCCTTGGTCGCGGCAAAGTTCGTTTGGCACAGGTTAAGGAAGCAGGTCGCTGCATGGGCCCGTTCCTGCATCCCATGCCAGACCTCCAAAGTGCAAAGACATGTACACCCGCCGGTCCAGGATTTCGCCGTCCCAGACGGCAGTTTCCTGCACATCCTTGTAGACCTGGTAGGTCCCTTGCCTTGTTCGTGCGGGGCTACCCACTTACTGACTATCGTAGCCAGGTTTACCAGGTGGGCGGAGGCAATCCCGTTGGCGGATACCTCTGCTGATGCATGCGCGAGGGCCATGGTATCCCATTGGATCGCTCGTTTCGGGGTCCCCTCACACATTACCACCGATAGGGGGGCCCAGTTCACGTCTTCATTGTGGTGTGGTATGGCGCAGCTGTACGGGGCGAGGCTGCACCAGACTACCGCTTATCACCCGGAGTCTGATGGGTTGGTCGAGCGGTTCCACCGGCACCTTAAGTCGGCCTTAAAAACCAGACTCACCGGCCCTGATTGGGTCGACCAGTTACCTTGGGTCCTCCTTGGCATCAGAACAACGCCTTAGGAGGACCTCAAAGCCTCCTCGGCCGAGTTGATTTATGGCTCGGTTTTGCAGGTTCGAGGGGATTTCTTGCCTGTCCCTCCGGACCAGGAGGCCCCAACCTCACAGTTGTTGGTGGACCTTCGCGAGCAGGCGCACGCTTTGGTCCCGGTTCCCACTTCCCGGCATGGTTCGTCTTCGGTGCCTGTGCCTACTATGTTACGGGATTGTGCTTATGTTTTTCTCCGTAGAGACGCTCATCGCTCGCCGTTACAGCGGGTGTACGAGGGTCCGTACAAGATGCTCAGTACTGGTGCCTCGACGTTTACGTTGGACATGGGTGGCAAGGAGGAGTTTGTCTCTGTGAGCCGCCTTAAGCCTGCACACGTTGACGAGGCTAGCCCAATGACAGTAGCTACTCCTCATCGTAGAGGACGTCCACCTGCTGTTACGCCCGTCCCTCGTTCGCGTTTTTCGCATCCCTCCGGTCCTGTTGTACCGGTCCCAAATGTTACGCTCGTCCCACAACCTCGGACTACGCGTTCCAGTCGTACCGTCCATTTACCCATGCGTTTCCGTACCGCGGATTCTTGGGGGGAGCATGTAGTGGCGCCTGCTAGCGCACGCAGATATTGAACCCAGCGTTCGGAAGCCGTGGTCACGTGACTCGGGAGGGGCTGTTGTTTTCGCGCGTTTTTTCCCTTGCGCGCGTTAGTTCAGCGCTGACCACCGATGTGGCCAGACGTGTCTGTTAAACCTGTATGCTGCAACTTGAACTTTCGAATAAAGTATTGTTGAAAACTCCAGGAGTCGTTTATCAGACCACCAAATTGGTATATTTTAGCATGGTATAACCAAATGTAACCACAGCTAAAATAAATAATGGAATGTGGAAGGAAGCCATTTGCTACATTGGATCCATGTCACTCTCTGGAGCAGCAATCCCAAAAGTTAAATTCCCCTTCTCCTTTTCTCACTCTAGCCCTGCATCGCAATTCTCTCTCGCAACTGCCCCAACAACTCCCCATGTTCCTCAATAACAAGCTAGCAAACAGCTAACAATGGCCTGTTTCCTTTATCATCATTACTTTTTTGCATATCTTTCATTCATTTGTTCGACAGTATATCTACGTCATCGTCTGTTTCTCGTTTCCCATTCCCCTGACTCAGTCTGAAGAAGGGTCTCGACCCGAAACGTCACCCGTTCCTTCTCTCTACTGCCTGTCCCGCTAAGTTACACCAGCATTTTTTGTCTAACTTCCCTTTGATTTATTTTTTGCCAGGAGTCATTTATAATAACCAATAACTAATGGCATGTCTTTGGGGTGCGAGAGGAAGCCAGAGCTAGCCTCGCAGAGAGAACGTGCAAATTCCACACAAGCAGCACCGGATCAAACCTGGGTCCCTGAAGCTGTGCGGCAAGAGCACCAGATGCTGCTTAATTGCTGGCTTATTATAACAACCAAAGTGATGAGTTTTGTTGTTTTGTTAGAGTGGAAGTATTTTCATTTTTATGTGTCAGAACGATACAGCCATGATGAGAGCATGAAAATCTTTGAAGGTGTTGCCGACAGGAGACAGATTCCAATCGCACTCTCTGCCACAACAGAGTAATGGATCCACAGTAGTTCATTTTAAAAGCTGAACAATGAAGCACCAAATGCTGAGCTATGTTTTTATCTGCTTGTAGCTTGGAAGTTAGCACTCCATTTGTCAAAAGAGTTTTTGCAATAACTTGATAATGTTATTATACCATGAGTGAATGGTGTTTGGACTGACCTCGTACGTTGCTAGGCCACCAACAGTACACAGAATTATTTTGTCCATTAAAAAAAAATGTGAACTTGGAAAACATGTTCTCTTCATCTGCTCAGCCCTGCTTATTTATCATACAAAAATGAACAATATTTTACCATGTTTTGATCAAAGACTGTATGACCTTGCATCATCACCAGTATCCAAAAGCCCAGATAAGAACAGGAAAATAATAAGAGTACAAGAGAAACAGCAGTAATTATTTGTAGCTTGTCAAGTAAAACCTTTAGGCTACTGATTCATATCTGAGAAATCTGCACATTTCTACAGGCTAACCTTAGCTAACATCAGACAAATATTGTCCATGTTCTCCGACAGTACTGAAATTGCATCAGTTTGTCATGCATGCAGCCTCTGAACAATATCATTTGCTTGCAAATAGGTCCTGGTGAGAAGTCCCCAGATGCTTTCTCTGGTATCTGACTTCTGCCCTGTGATTTGTCATGTCTCTTTTGCTATCAGTGTACAGTAATTTTAATATAATCTGATGGTTTGCTTGTGGGATAGAGGAATGTAGATTGTGTCAACCTTTCCCATATATATTGTGCTAAGTTTTAAACGCTGATGAAAGCTAAGCAGAACAGAGTGGAGGAGGTTTTCATTCAGATTGTAAAACTTTCTTTTTATGAGCTGATAGCATCCTATTTAATCACATTAAAGGAACATTCATGTATAAACTGTTAGTTTATATTCTTTTGTAGTGTGCCTTTTGAAAGATAGTTTTGTGTTTTATCTGTTTCACATTCACAGGGCTGCTTAATTTTTTTAAAACTTTTCCTAAATCTTCACATGTTCTATATATAGCTTTTACTTTGCTTTTTTTTTCAACAGTAAGAACAATGCTTTGAAGCAGATCCAGGGCTGCAACTAGAGTTATGAGTGATACCAAGCAAAGATAATTTAATAATCACCAATTGCTTTTCTGTACTTTTATAGATCTTTATATGGAATTCTACACCAGAAATGTGGCTAAATGCAAAATAGAAACCTAAGCTTTTCTAAAATGCAGATGTACTGTAAAAGACTACACGTTTTCTTTAAGATCCAATCATTTAAAGTGCATCTGAAGCTGATGGTAAGCAACGCAACAAGCCTCTGGTCTTGAGTTGGACTGAGGCAAACTGGATACTAGTTCTTTAGCCCTAGGAGTGGATCTCATGGTGCGGCAACTTTGGGCTTCTGAGCTGTATTTTTGGGGAGACAATATCACTCTTGTCTCTTTGTCATTCACCTGTGCTACCCGAGTCCACGTTGTAATCTCTATATTGGAAATATAACGGCCGATGAATAACATAAAAATAATTAGGTGTTTATGCTAATTATGAGATATACTTTCTTAAAAAGGCAAACCTTTAGGCACTAGATAATCCCAAGTATTTTGAGGATATGACTGGGTTATGTGGATGCAAATCTTCAATTTGATTATGCCTCCAAATGGAACATCTGAGAAGTTCTCAAATCTCCTCTCACCTTACAGCTATGCCCTCTAATGTTGGACATTTCCACCCCGGAAAAAGGTTCTGACTGTCGACCCTGTCTATGCCTCTCCTAATATTATATATTTCTATCATGTTTTTCCCTCAACATCCATAATGTGGTCGGTTAGAGGAACAGTGTTTTAATTATGGGGTAATTTGATTGCAAATATTTTTTTCCCCATTTTTGGTCAATAACCTCTAATTGCAATTGAAAATGTTTATTATTCTGAGTGCTAATCCTCCATCCTGCTGCTTGAGCTGCCAAATGTTCCCAGCAGTTTCTGAATTTTAGATTTCCAGCATCTGTTTTAGATTTTGAGAAGAGTGAGTAAGAATAGTAAAGTACTTAAGAAATGTAAGAGGTTTGTTTATCTTATCCATTTATGCACTGAAATCTCTGCACTTTTGTAATGAGCATACATGTAAAATGGTTAACCCAGCACCTTCAGATCTTTTGTACAGGAATGACCAATCATCTGGATTTTTGGATATTATTCCCATTAATAATTTAACAAACTTTTTTTATGACATTGTAATGACAGGTATTGTAATAAATTTTCTAGCAAACCCAGGAAGTTTACTTGAATCATGAGAAATTGGGTCCCAATGTTTGTCAAGGGAGCACAAGAAACATCCAATTGCGTTTCATGGGAGCATAGGAACAGGTTCCCAGGTGTGTCAGAGGGATAGAAACAAAATGCTCGAGTAACTCAGCGGAACAGGTAGTATCTCTGGATAGAAGGAATGGGTAATGTTTCGGGTTGAGACCCTTCTTCAGAGGGGTTGTGGAAATTGGGGCACGATCTGTCAAAGGGAACGTAGCAATCAAAGCCCCCTTGTTTTAATGGGAGCACAGGGATCATGTCCTCTGTGGTGAATAGTGTGGGAATGGACACCCGATGAGCTGTATGTCGAACTGAGGGGTTTCCAAGCAATCAGACTTTTACTGTACTTGGGAAACAGAAACACATTTAATAATGGGTGAAAGTAACTTGACCCTAAATAACAATGGTGAATTTGTGGAAGTCATTGCCACAGGCATTGCCAGATTCTTGATCGGTAAGGGTGTCGGGTTATGGGGAGGAATGGGGTTGAGAGGGAAAGATAGATCAGCATTGATTGAATGGCGGAATAGACTAGATGGGTTGAATGGCCTAATTCTGCTCCTATAACTCTTGAACTAATGAAGATGGGTAGAGTGTGAACAAATATTTTTATGTACTGGGTGCCCCTGGGATTTGGTATGAGGCCACTATTTATCTTCTCATATATAAATTACATATACGTAGGTAAACATTGTAAAATATCCAAGTTAAATACAAGATTTGACAATATAGTAAACTGGTTGGTTAACTTCAATCTTCAGAGGATTGGCAATACACGTGGAGCATTTAGTTTAAAACAGATACATTTATGTTATTCTCACGGATTACACAGAATGTTATTAACTTTTTAAAACATAACTAGACAAAGTGGGACCCTTTGGGTCCCAGTCACATGGGAGGCCTGGTTCCCCAACGCAACCCATTCCCCAACGCATTATCCACCACTAACCCGTTCCCCCAACGCAACCCGTTCCCCAAACGCAATATTCCACCTCACCAATAGCCCCTAACTGTGCAGGCACGGCTCATTTTCCCTCATCCCCTAGCACTCCCTCCCCCCTCCTCTTCATGTGTGGAAGGGGGGGGGGTGTGGCAAGGGGGGGTGTGGGAGGGAGGGGGAGAAGTTGGTGTGGGGGGAGGGGGTGAGGGGTGGGGAAGGGGGGGTTTGTGGGGGCTCCAGAGGGGTATGTGGGTGGGGGGCATGGGGGTAGTGGAGGGGAGGGTTGTGGGGGCGGGGAGGAGGGTTGGGTGGGCGGGGTTGTGGGGGCAAGGGCTGTGTGTGGGGGGAAAGGGGTGTGTGGACTGGGTGGGTTGTGTGAGGAGGGGGGTGTGGGCGGTGGGGGCGGGTTGTGGGGGGGAGGGCTGTGTGGCAGGGGGTTTGTGGGGGGGAGGGCGGTGTGAGGGGGGGTTCTGGGGGGGAGGGGGTGTGAGCGGGGTGGGTTATGGGCGGGAGATAATGTGAGTGGGGAGGTTGTGGGGTGTATGGGCGGGGGTGGTGTGTGGGCAGGGAGAGGGTTGTGGGGGTGGGGGGGAACGGGAGGGGGGTCAACGAGCGTTGTGAAGCCGGGAGAGGGGGGTGTGTGGGTGGGGGGGAGGGGGGGGAGGCGGGGGGAAGGGGGTGTGGAGGCGGGGGGAGGGGCGTATGGAGGTGGGGGAGGGAGGGAGGGGGCAGGGGCGGTGTGGCGAGAGAGCCCGGAGAAAAGATGGTGGTTGCGGGGGGAGTATCACGGGGGAGGGGGGCAGGAGCCAGCGAGGCAGACCAGAGGGGAAGGGGCTGGAGGACTCACAGCGGGAGATGTGGACTCATAGCGAGCGCTGGTCGCTGGACGTTATCCTCCGCTGGGATTAGAGTCTCCGTTTTCTGTTTGGCGATATCTCCGACTCCGGGCCGGGCTGTATTGGGCCGCTTCGGTCCCTCCGAAAATTGTGTGTGGTTAGAGACTTCCGCCAGCCATGCAGAGCCTCCCTCAGCTCCAGTAAAGACGCAATGGCGCAGGAAGGGGTGGAGTGACGGAAGAAAAGACCAATCCACGACTGGCAGGAGAGTAGATCGATCTGTGCACGCGCGATTTTTAAACATCGCTAACTACTACATTAGACCACTGATCGGAACGAAACTTGGTGCAATCACAGCAGAGGAGAACGGTGGGTAAGCTGGCGAAAAATCGTAGCGGTACCGCGTACCGTTTTTGCGCAAATAGAATGACCGCGCAAACCGGAAGATAACAAGATGAGAGTTTTAGTTATGTATAGATCTGTCAGTCTTGGGGTGCTTCCTTTTAGAGTTTCATACATTTGTAACACAGAATATTTCCATTATATCTTTATTAAAATGCCTTGTCTACCATAACAACAGTCTGATTGGGTTTGTTCCTTCAAGGTACATGCGCATATGGTAGATGGGGGATGATTGGAGAAGGTGCAGATATTGGAGAGAGACTGAGTAGAATGGACTTCATGTCAAGACATGGAAATAAAACAGTGTGGATTGTTTCTATATGGAAGGCTAATGGCATTTGCTCCAGTGGGAAGGTTGGATGTGGCCTGGATGAGGGCCATCCTAGTCAAAAGTCAGGCTGATTAATAGTTGTTCTCTATGGACTGGCTGGCTGAATACAGTGGTCAGATTGGTTAGATTATGTCTGCTGTATCATTTGGTCTAATTATCCACTGGAAAGTATGATTGAATTTGCTATTCATATAATTGGGGTTCATGTAATAGATATTCTTGATTACAACAGATCAATTATGCTAGTGGGATGATTGAGCAAGAAATTAAGTTGGAGTGTAATTTGAAATTAACCTACCTGTGCTAGGACAGAGGTGCAGTGGCATTTGTTTTGCATCAGAGATGGACTTTTGTCAAATTTGGGAGTTGGCTCTGATTTAATTTGTGAATTTACCAGTGTTATTACACCCGATTTAATCATTTGACGAGGGGGGTTGGGGTTGTGTGAATATTATTTTATTTTGTCTTTCACTTTGTGTGTTTTTCACGTGGAGTTTGTCCAGTAGGTGTCAGCAACCTCAAATCCTTTTTCACGTGGTTGGCAGTCCATGCTGTAAGATGGTATTTTATGTACTGATTGTGCATGTAGCAAAATAGTTTTCAGTTTGCTAATAGACAATAGGTGCAGGAGTAGGCTCAAAGGGCCGAATGGCCTATTCCTGCACCTATTGTCTATTAGCAAACTGGAAAATCCGCACGACAGTGCCATGGACATGGTATGTGTAAAATGTCACCTATACAGAATTGCTTACTATGATAGTTGATTATCACTGTGTAATTGAATTGTTTGTTATTGTACTTAGCTCATTTCATGGGCTTACAAAAATTATGAATTCTTAAGAATATTTGTGAAATTGATTATTTGTATTTCTTGCTTGCAGCGAGTTACTCAAAGTTCACTTTTCAAAATAAAGGAAGGTTAGCACAGAGCCAACCCAGCAAACTATATTTCTGGGGTGCTGGAACTCAGTATAATAGCAGATAATAGTAAGATTAATCGAGAACTTACCAGTTTGAAGTTTGATCTTTATTTTATGAGGAGTTACGATGAGGGATTACGTGAAGAAGGCCGTCAACACGCATGCGCATCAATCTTCAAAGCAGCGGTGTGAAGTCACAGATAAACAGTTGATGAACTGATAATAGTAAGATTCGAGAAAACTACCAGCTGTATCTTATGAGGAGGGTTGGGAGCGGAGGGCACGTAATCCCTCATCGTAACTCCTCATAAAATAAAGATCAAACTTCAAACTGGTAAGTTCTCGTTTAATCTTACTATTTTACTTCGGAGTCACGTGAAGATTTTGAAGCTCTGTGACTTCATGCCGTGGAAACCAGTCCATGCGTCACACACTGCATGATTGACCCAAGGAGGAGTGGAAATCAAGTATTCAGTCATGACATAAATTTGGAACATGCTGAAAAATATTGAATGGACAAAATTATAATAGAAAAACCCCTCTTACACTCGAGAGGGGTTTACAAAACAACTTAAAATAGAATTTGCCAAACCACTCGACCTGACCACAGGTTTATTTGTAAAATGTCTGGAACGTGTGTTCTGAGGACCATCCTGCGGCCCCTATTGATTTGGTCCAACGGGACGTACAGGTCCCTTGCTGCGGACGTAGCTGCAGCCCTGGTGGAATGAGATTTGAACACATCAGTGTCTATCCCAGCCTGAGCCAGAACATTTTTATCCACCTAGAAATGGTTTGAGCTGAAGCCTTTATATGCGGTTTCTTATGACTGATAAATAATGTAAGTTCTGACCCCCTAAGAACCTTAGTTGTTTTAATATATTGGCGGAGGTGTGTGACCACACATAATCGTGGGTCTAAGGGGTAAGCCATCAATTGTAGCTTGAGACCGGAAACACCAGGACTGCTCTGTTTAATGAGATCGTAGACAAAGAACGTTATGGCAGAAATCACCATCCTATCCGGACGCAGTTTTTGTAAAGACTGAGACCCTTTGAGCCTGATACTAAAGCCATGAGCATCACTACTTTGTAAATGAGCCCGGGGAAGGGCCAGGGATGTAGCTGAGCCCATTGGCGAAGTAGTGTTAAAACCACACCTACATCCCATATATTGATATACCCTGGCCTGGGAGGGTTTAAGTTAAAAATACCCCTCATAAATCTGGATATTAATGGATGGGACCCAACAGATTGCTCTAAACTAGGCAACAAGTATGATGACAACGCACTTCTGGCACAATTTAGAGCACTGTAGCTTAATCTCTCGTCAAAGTGGAGTTTAGAGAGGAATTCCAGAATATTAGTTATGTGCGTTGTCTCATACGTAATGTTAGATTTGTAAACAGAACTCTTCCCATTTGTTTATGTAGGAGGTATACTGTTTCCTAGTGCTGTCTCTCCAGGCCGCAGTTAGTACATCCACGGTCCGGTCAGCTAGTCCAATCCCGAAAAAGGGTCTTCTTAGAATCTACAAACCAATAAGTTTTAGCTGATCATGTAGGGGATGTTCTTCCCCAGTATTGGGGTGGACAGCAGATTCTAGCATTTAGGAACCTCCATAAGGGTTCCATGATTACACCCAGAATGAGTGGATACTATGACTTAGTGGCCCCATCAGGGCTAATTAGGATGCCGAGTCAGAGTCTAGATTGACTTAAGCAGGCATAGACAAGGCAGAATGGGTGGAACACAGACCTTATTCATCCCAATGCAGCGAGAATACATCAATCGCTATTGCCCTTGAGTCTGGTTTGCAACCAATATACATTGGTGATTAAGTAGACTTAAGTCTGAAAACAAAACTTATATGCAGTGTAACATGAATGAGTGGATACCATAACTTAGTGGCCCCATCACCTAGATATAAATTATCAAGTGCATATAACTCAACGTGCATACTTAAATTGCATGGCCTGGTGCATCTCATATAAAACCTAGCTGACAAATAGATAGCTGAAACCAAGTAATCCTTGGAAACACCAGTGCACATTAAGACTGCTAAAAATAGCTAATTTTGGAATTTAGTATTTATTAACCTGGGTTCTAAGTTAACCCAATTAACCAATATTTTAAACTGTCATGGCTGCTCTAGTTAAATTTGGTTATTCTTGGTGATATTATGAATAGGCAATAAGATATGAACAATGTTTTATTCAACATTCATTAACATAATTTCCCACAACATGTGATTGTGCCACACTCCACATATTCAGAAAACTAGATCACCTACCTCCATGGTTGCTGGTTCATATGCGGTGTGTACTGGCGAGCGCCAGTTGCTCTTGACAGGAGTCTGTTGGCCCGGCCTATGCCCTGAAAAAGGCCTTAGGCTGCCTCTGTCGGTCCTAGAGCTGGTATTGCCAGTAGACCACCTGCTGCCAGCAGAGGCATATGGGTGCTGCCGTCGGAATGCTGATGGTCTGTCTGCTAGTGGAGCTCTGAGTAGCCCACTGCTTTTTGACTCATCGTCCAATTCTTTAATTTTGTTTCGGCAAATCCTCCCCAAATAGATAATTGGGCGGCTGCACATTAGTTGACTTAACATAACCCTGCAAACTTGGGGTTAAGTACCGGACGAATGGCGTTTTTCCTGAAACAATTTATTTGAAAATGTGCATTGCACATTAGAGCCAATGCGTCTTGTTGTACGTCTGTCAGGGAGCTTTCATCTACAGACCTGGCAAAAGCAGTGACTCCAGCAGCTAGTAGGCTCAGGATTCGTTGTAAATTTAACCTCCTGGGTCTTAATACCTGCTCCCATGTAACTCCAAATAGAGCTATTAACAGTGGGGACCTTTAGTGAGGTACAGTTGCTGGGTGTTTGGTACTGCAATGCTGTTTCCAGTATTACCTGCTCCTGAAGTTGATGAGAGGTCAGGTAATTAATACTTGCCGCTAACTCCTCGTTCAACGGCTCACTCACTTGAGATGGCATCGCAAACTTAGATACCATGGAGGGTATATTTGTGTCTTGTGCTACTGACATGGCACTGAAGGGTGAGCCCACCCAGGGCTGTTGACCTACACTCCCTTCTTCCGACAGGGAGATATAACGCAGCCCTGCACCAGGCGCTGCCACGGGTCCCTCAGGCCCGTGTTGATATAACTCCTGTTCCCGGAGTATGTCATGCGGGAAATTCGTTCAAAGACGTTCCCTGTAGGGGGAGGCGAATTCTCCCGGTCGGACTCATCTGAGAAGACCGGCCTGTTTGGTTTTTCGCTTGGCCTTCCCGACTTTCGGGGTAACCAAGGTGCCTTCCATAGGCGCTGTATCAGAAGTTGCTGGTTGAGCTATCAGCGTCCGGGACGGTGAGACCGACGGCCGCCCGCTAACCGCACTCTCGCGGTCCTCAGTAGCGGCTCTCCCCGCGGCCCGCCTGGTCTTCACCCTGGTCTTGCCCATAATGCGAAAATTTGTTTCCTAAATGTAACAGGGAAACGAAAAAGACGACCGCCGGTAAAGTTTAAACTTACCTGGAGGTCTTTAAACTTACCGCTGGAGGAGCGATGCGCCTCCAAGCCAGTCGCGGCGCAATGCGGAGACGTAATTGATGCGCATGCGTGTTGACGGCCTTCTTCACGTAGTCACTCACGTGACTCCGAAGTAAAATACGTGTTAAACATTTTCAATTCACAAATTTTAGTGCACAATGCTTTCTTTTTATTATTTTTCTTCTGGCTGTTTTCTGTTTGAATAATAGTGCAAATATATTACAGATCAGTTAAAATGGAAATAGAATCAGGTTAATGCCATCTTGTTTTTAGATTTTTCTCTCCCTGCTATTCGTAACTTGGTGCCTTTCTATGTACCAGTCCTGAAATGGCATTTTTCTGCATCGTGGAAAGCTCCTTGACTGAGCCTCTGGGATTATGTTTTGTTTTTTGCCAACCGTTTCAAAGATTCCTATCAGAATGTGTTTCATTGATATGGAGTATCCATATCCTTTTTTAATTTTGCATTATTTGAGTGGCATGTTCGTGTTCTAGGCTACTCTTAAAATATGAGCCTCTTGACATTACTTTTGATGCCTGAGCTTAATAGTTCAGAACCAGGGGCTACAGTTTAGAAATAAGGGGTAAGCAATTTAGAACGGAGACAAGGAAACACTTTTTCTCACAGAGAGTTGTGAGTGTGTGGAATTCTCTGCCTCAGAGGGCAGTGGAGGCAGGTTCTCTGGATGCTTTCAAGAGAGAGCTGGATAGGGCTCTTAAAGATAGCGGAGTCAGGGGATATGGGGAAAAGGCAGGAACTGGGTACCGATTAGGGATGATCAGCCATGATCACATTGAATGGCGGTGCTGGCTCAAAGGGCCGAATGGCCTACTCCTGCACCTATTGTCTATTGTCTATGGTTATTGTGTGCATAACTTACATAAATAACAAGAAAGGCATTAAATTACAAAAAAATAGATTGAATGCAAATATTAGCAGTGAATGTTCTGCAATTAGAAATGCCAGTCGGACTAGTTAGCTTGAGCAATTTGGTTGGCATGGACATTGGGCCAAAGGGCCTATTTCCATGCTGAAAAGAATCAGAATAAATTTATTGGCCAATTATGTATACATACAAGGAATTTGACAGTGCTTTGCTTGCACATGGTAAAAACACAATATACAGCAAACAATTAAAAAATAATACTTAAACATGTGAAAATAAAGAGGCAACAGACTTTTGGCTGTTGAGTAGAGCTACTGCTCGTGGAAAGAAGCTGTTTTTGTGTTTGGCTGTGGTGGCTTTGATAGTCTGGAGTCGCCTCCCAGAGGGAAGTACTTCAAAGAGTTCGTGGCTAGGGTGATTGGGGTCAGAGATGATCTTACCCGCTCGCTTCCTGGCCCTTGCAGTGTACAGTTCATGAATGGGTGGGGGAAGGTTGCAGCCAACAACTTTCTCGGCGGATCGAACGATGCGCTGTAGCCTCCGGATGTCATGCTTGGTGGCTGAGCCAAACGAGACCATGATGCAGGGCTGCCAACTCTCATGCTTTCAGCATGAGAATCACGTCCTGGAGCAAATTCTCACGCCCTCACGCTCAAGACCGAGTTCTCACGCTGAGTTCAGTCCCTGCACAGTTTGTCCCTTTGCGCCACGTGCCAGGGATCTGGGGAAGCGCGTCGTTTGCCGGCTGTGAGTGACGTCGCGTGTCTTCTCTCTTGGTTGGATTTGCAGCCGCCGGGTGTCAGCGCATCTGTTTGCCAGCTGTGAGCGCTGTGCTGCCGGCCGCCGCTGCAGCCTCGCTCCCTCCCTCCCTCCTGCTCTTCAACGCACACGGCAGCGCCAGCGCTGCCAATCCACGCTACACCGTGCCCGCCAGACTCTGCATTGGGCAGCCGGGGAGAGAGAGGGAGGGGGGAAAGAGAGAGAGAGAGAGAGAGAGAGAGAGGGAAAGAAAAAAAGGGAGGGATGGAGGCAAAGAGAGACAAGGGGAGGGAATGTAGAAAGGGGATGAAGGAAGGAAAGGAGAAAGGGGAGAAAGAGGAAAGAGATAAGGATGGGGGCAAGAGGGAGGAAGGGGAGGATGGAGGGAGGGGGAAGGAAAGGTGTGTGTGCTTGTGTGTCTGTCACTGTGTGTGTCTCCTTGTGTGTGTATGTGTGCCTCCTTGTGTGTGTCTCCCTGTGTATGTGTCTCCCTGTGTGTGTGTTTCCCTGTGTGTGTGTGTCTCCCTGTGTGTGTGTGTTTCTCCCCGTGTGTGTGTGTCTGTCTGTCTCCCTGTGTGTGTGTGTGTGTGTGTGTCTTCCTGTGTGTATGTGTCTCCCTGTGTGTGTGTTGTCACATCCTGGCCTTAGACAGGGCTGCTAACTCACACGCTTTGAGCGTGATAGTCACGCATTTCAGCCAATGCTCACGCTGATGACAGAATTATCACGCTGTCTTCAGTCCCTGTACAGTTTGTCTCTTTTGCGCCACATCTCAGCGATCTGTGCAGTCTGGGGAAGCACGTCAGTTGGCGGCTGTGAGTGACGTCGCATCTCTTCTCTTCTCTTCTTTCTTGGTTGGATGTGCAGCCGCCGACAACATTAAGCAGCCGGAGATAGAACTAACCAGGTGAATTGGTTGTAAAACGTGGGGGGGACCACAATGAGGCCAAACATCTAGGACAGGTTTCAGCAACCTACGGCACACGGGCCGAATCCGGCCCGTAACCCGAAAAACCGCGGGTTTTTTCCAATTCGTTTTCATGGGGTCGGGGCAGGCAAGCCGACCTGAGAACTGCAGCCAGTCCCTGGGACGCGAGCTGATCTGGGAACGGCAGCCAGTCCCTGGGCACGCAGAATGTCAACTTGATCATTATGGACAAATTGGGCCAGCCATGTACATGTTGTATAACTCTGACTATGCAGATCTGAATGGGCTTAGAATGACCATTTAAGCAAAATTGCCCTCACTTTCCCCATTTTGATTCTTGAGATTAATATCCCTTTGCTCTGTTAACAGCATTAAAGTACTTATGAGGTAGAGTCAGGAAAGGGAACATGTTATTTTTTTTAGTTTGCTTTAATTTGTTAGTTGATTTTTTGTTGACTGCCATAATTTCTGAAATGGTCTTAACTGTTATAAAGCAGTAATAAGTGATTTTTGTCCAAACAATTGGAACTTGCATAAAATGTTTGCATTATTAGCAGGGCTGCCAACTCTCACGCATTGAGCGTGAGACTCACGCATTTCACAGAATTCTCATGCTCTCACGCTGATCACAAAATTATATAATGAGAATAGGACCTGTTTTGCTTAACAAATAGTGTAGGAAGGAATTGCAGATGCTGGTTTAAACTGAAGATAGACACTAAAAACTAGAAAAACTCAGCAGGACAGGCAGCATCTCTGGAGAGAAAGAATGGGTGATGTTTTGAGTCGAGACCTTCAGCCTGAAGAGATTGAAAACCAGCCATAAAACACACTGACTGGACATGTGTGTTATCCAAATAAGGGCAGAAATCAGAATCATGTGTTCATCTTTATTCACGTGACACCAATATAATTATATTACTACCACATGGGTTTTCTCTGGATATTCCGGTTTCTCCCGTAACCGAAAGAAGTGCAAGTTTGTAGGTTAATTGGCTTCTGTAAATTGTCCCTGGCGTGATGGATGGAATTGGTGTATGATAGATTGCTGGTCGGTGTGGACTTTGTGGGCGGAAGGGCCGGTTTCCATATATATTTTTACATATATATCTTAATTTCATTGAACCATATATGATTGAATATGTGGCATTATTTTCGTCTTGTTTCTATATTCAAAGGGTAAGGTTGAAACCGTCTGAAGAAGGGTTTCGGCCCGAAACGTTGCCTATTTCCTTCGCTCCATAGATGCTGCCGCACCCGCTGAGTTTCTCCAGCAATTTTGTCTACCTTTGATTCTCCAGCATC
Organism: Malacoraja senta; assembly: GCA_038087875.1. Lineage (NCBI taxonomy): Eukaryota > Metazoa > Chordata > Chondrichthyes > Rajiformes > Rajidae > Malacoraja > Malacoraja senta. The sequence continues at coordinate 132,629,552 of CM075977.1, forward strand.
TGCAGTTCCTTCTTGAACAAGGTTGATTGATTTATTTGTGCAGAACAGTGATGGAAGTCCGACGTTTGCTTTGTTTCTCTGAGTTTTTCTCTATATATATACAGGTTGAGAAGTTTACACCTCCACCCTCCCATCCTCGCCACTTTCTACAGAAGCACAATTGAGTCGGTCATGACCGGCTGTATCTCTACGTGGTGCAGCAGCTGTACAGCTGCAGACTGGAAGTGCCTTCAGAGAGTGGTGAGGACAGCGGAAAAAATCATTGGGACTTCTCTTCCTTCCATCATGGACATGGGGTACAAGCGCTGTCTGAGTAGAGCTAAGGGCATTACCAAAGCCCCTACACACCCACAATTTGGACTGTTTATACTGCTTAACTCTGGGAGGAGGTACCGCAGCATGAAGAGCGGGACAACCAGGTTCTGCAACAGCTTCATCCCCCAGGCCATAAGATTATTGAACAATCAATTAAACCGAGGCTAGAACTTTTTAAATATCGACACTTCTAAAAAAAAAAAAAAACTGGAGAGTCAAATGCAACGAAATTTCGTTCTAGGTGCACTGTGTATAGGTGTATATCTGAATGACAATAAAGTTTTCATTCATTCATAACAGCATGAATATAATCTGATTTCCATATATGAATACAGTCATTCATGTGCTGCACCTGTTGATCAGAGCCTGGCTCTATTGTGGAATATAATTAGGAATGTAATTTAGCCTAACCTTATTCATACCTAATCCATTGTAAAGCATAAATGTTGCATTCAAATGCAAGTTAAAAGACTCGCTACAGTATGCACCAGATTGCACAATTTCAAGCTGAAAAATGCAAAAGCTCCCTACCGTGGGAGGGGGAATACCCCCCTCCCACACCCTTCCCCCCCCCCCCGGGTCACTACGCTCCCTCGCAATTTCTCACTCTCAACTCCCACCCAATGTTGGCAGCCCCTGATGATGGAGAAGGTGAGGACAGACTCTATGATGGTAGTGTAAAACTGGACCATCATTGCCTGTGGCAGGTTGTGTTTCTTCAGCTGCCACAGGAAGTACATCCTCTCTTGGGCCTTTTTGACTGTGGAGTCGATGGTGGCCTCCCATTTAAGGTCCCTGGAGATAATGGTTCCAAGGAACTTAAATGACTCCACAGTTGTGAATATAATGTTGTTGATGATGAGTCTGAATTAATGACTCTGTCAACCTTTTTAAGTGTAGGTTTATGGTGTGTTTTTCCTGTGCATACAGAAAAGTTACATATTATTTCTGGTATACGTGTATTGGGTGAAAGTTGGTGAACTTTTAACTTCTCATGTATTTATCAATACAGTTCAATGCTCTTAGCCCTCCATTCATAATAGCGTGAATAATCCCTTCCATGTTGCTTCCTATCCCCATCTCACCCACACAGCCCAGTAGGTACCAAACCAATGGTTCATTAATCAGTTCCATGAACAATTTTTTTTTTTTAATCGGTCATTACGGCATTTGAGCATGAATTTTATTATGAATTGAATTCTATCTGACGCATAGAATTTTTCATTTAAGAAAGTGTGACGAAGTGTGCGCAATCTTTCCGGGCAGAACTTGTCTCACATCATTACATGTGATGCTGTCTTAAGTTGCACTTATTTATCCAGTCTTGATTCAAAAACATCAACTGTATTTTATGTAGGAAAGAACTGCAGATGCTGGGTTAAATCAAAGGTAGACACAAAATGCTGGAGTAACTCAGGCAGCATCTCTGGAGAGATGGAATAGGTGACGTTTTGGGTTGAGATCCTTCTTCAGACCAACTGTATTTTCCATCATAAATACCACCTGAACCGCTGAGTTCCTCCAAGTATATTTTTGGTGCTCAAGATTACAGCATCTGCAGTCCCTTGTGTCTACAGTTACTGGTATTTGTAGTTTATTCTGTTGTGAGATATACGTTTTAGGATGGTTTCTTCTGCTCTTTATTATGTACTAGACCACATGCGGACCTGTTGGGCTCGTCCCCCAAGGTAATATTCCACCATTGACCCATAGCCCCCAACTGCGCAGGTGCGGTTGAAGGGTTCCCGTTGTGACACCAGAGATCCCCGTTGTGACGCGAGTCACGGCAACCCTCCCCAACAGTGCAGGCGCAGCCGGCAAGTGGGAGCGCGACTGCGACGTTTTTAAAGTTCAAAATGGCAATAACCTGTACGATATCAGATCAATGTGAACGCATCTCACTCCCTCTTCAGTCCCCTATCCCCTCCCCTATTCCCTTCCTCCATTATCCTCCCTCTCCCCACCCTCCACGAACCCTCCTCTGCTTCCTCCCATCACCCCTTCCCTCCCCCTCCTCTTCACCCTCCCTCTTCTTTCCCCTCTCCTCCTCCCCTCTCCCATTCCCTCCTTCACCTCTCCCTCTAGTCTCCCTCCCTCTCCTTTCCCCTACCCTAAGTCATTTCCTCCCTCCATCACCCCTCTCCCCTCCCAACCCCCCCCCTCTCCCTCTATCCCACTGCTCCCCCACTCCTCACCTCCACCCCCGCATCCCACCCCCACAATATAAATCGGGTTGTTTATGTTTTCAATAAAATTCTCGATGAAAATCATGTTTTTTCTGCTCCTCACCTCCCCATCCCACGCACCCCCCCCCCCCACGATGAAAATCGCAATGTTTTAAAAAATGAAATTCTCAATGAAAATCGCGTTTTTTCTTTAAAATAACCTAAACAGTTAGCTGTTAATGAAAACGGAAGAATTTGATTAAAACTGAGTTTAAAAAAAAATGAAATCAATGTCAATGAAATTCGCGATTTTTAAAATGTATATGAAATTCGGGATCCCATTGTGACGTTGAAGGCGGCTGACGGGCAGGGCAAGTGGAAAAATGGTTTTGTAAAGTGGTTTTTGTAAAGTATAACTTGTGAAATATACCATCAATCTGAACGAAACTTGGCTAATGCACACCGCAGGACAATGGTGGGTAAGTGTACTGTTTTGGCGGAGTTTCCTGAAATCATGCACGCGCAAACAAACAAACAAACAAGATGAAAGTTTTGGTAATATACTAGACCAAATGCAGACCAGTTGGGTCTGCTCCACCAACGCACCCGTTACCTACCCATAGCCCCCACGGGAGGCGTGGTCCTCCAACTCAAGCCAAAAAGTTCCGAGTGTTTCAGTGAAGCTGATCACTGCTAGCCGAGCCAATGTGACGTCATCAGTTGAAGCTGGTCTTTTTAAATTCAAAGTCTTTTGCTTTTTTAAACTTTAATCAGTAATAAGCCGAGAAATAAAGCATAAAATGTTCAGTGAAGTTGTTCTCTGCCTAGAGTGGAAAAATGTGAATCAGAATATGTAAAAATCTTGTGAAAGTTGGCATTTGTAAAACCTTAATCAGGAATATCGTCAAATATAGAATGAAATCTTCAGTGAAGCTGATCACTGCTAGCCGAGCCATTGTGACGTCATCAGTTGAAGCTGGTCGTATAAATTCAAAGTCTTTTGATGTTTTTAAACTTCTTACTTACTTTTAATCAGTAATAAGTAGAGAAATAAAGCATAACATGTTCAGATGTGATCTCGGCCGAGAGGGGAAATATGTGAATCAGAATATGTAAAAATGTTATCGTTACCACGTAGTGTTTTTGCGAAGATGTAAAGACAACCACATATATACACATATACACACGTACAAGATCATATTTTTAATAAGTACTAGACCAAGTGCAGAACCGTTGGGTCTGCTTCCCCAACGCACCCGTTCCCTACCCGTAGCCCCCAATTGCACTTGCCCTGCGTGTTGCAATAGCAATTCGCTCTCCCCCTCCTGTGAGGTGAAAAGTTCAGAGTGTTCCTGCGTCGCAACATTGGATCGAAGTGTGTTGGAAGTAGGCAGGAATGATTTAAACAGTAAAAATCTTGAGAAAGTTGGCATTTTTAAAGCTTTAATCGCAAATAATGTGAAATATAGGATGAAATCTTCAGTGAAGCTGATCACTGCTAGCCGAGCCATTGTGACATCATCAGTTGAAGCTGTTCGTTTTATATTCAAAGTATTTTGATTTTTTAAAACTTTAAGCAGTAATAAGTCGATAAATATAGCATAAAATGTTCCGTGAAGGTGATCTCTGCCTAGAGGGGAAAAATGTGAATCAGAATATGTAAAACTCTTGTGAAAGTTGGCATTTTTAAAGCATTAATCGTGAATAACGTGAAATATAGGATGAAATCTTCAATGAAGCTGATCACTGCTAGCTGAGCCATTGTGATGTCATCAGTCGTTATAAATTCAAAGTCTTTTGATGTTTTTAAACTTTTTTAATCAGTAATAAGTCAAGAAATAAAGCATAAAATGTTAAGTGAAGGTGATCTCGGCCTCGAGGGGAATAATGTCAATCATAATATGTAATATATATGTATATATATATATGTATATATATATGTATATATATATGTATATATATATGTGTATATATATGTGTATATATATATACATACATACAGTGGCTTGCAAAAGTTTTCATACCCCTTGAACTTTTCCACATTTTGTCACGTTACAACCACAAACGTAAATGTATTTTATTGGGATTTTATGTGATAGACCAACACAAAGTGGCGCATAATTGTGAAGTGGAAGGAAAATGATACATGGTTTTCAAATTTTTTTACAAATAAAAAACTCAAAAGTGTCACGTGCAAAAGTATTCAGCCCCCCTGAGTCAATATTTTGTAGAACCACCTTTCGCTGCAATTACAGCTGCAAGTCTTTTGGGGTATGTCTCTACCAGCTTTGCACATCTAGAGACTGAAATTTTTGCCCATTCTTCTTTGCAAAATAGCTCAAGCTCAGTCAGATTGGATGGAGAGCGTCTGTGAACAGCAATTTTCAAGTCTTGCAAGAGATTCTCAATTGGATTTAGGTCTGGACTTTGACTGGGCCATTCTAACACATGAATATGCTTTGATCTAAACCATTCCATTGTAGCTCTGGCTGTATGTTTAGGGTCGTTGTCCTGCTGGAAGGTGAACCTCCGCCCCAGTCTCAAGTCTTTTGCAGACTCTAACAGGTTTTCTTCCAAGATTGCCCTGTATTTGGCTCCATCCATCTTCCCATCAACTCTGACCAGCTTCCCTGTCCCTGCTGAGGAAAAGCATCCCCACAGCATGATGCTGCCACCACCATGTTTCACAGTGGGGATGGTGTGTTCAGGGTGATGTGCAGTGTTAGGTTTCCGCCACACATAGCGTTTTGCATTTAGGCCAAAAACTTCAATTTTGGTCTCATCTGACCAGAGCACCTTCCTCCACATATTTGCTGTGTCCCCCACATGGCTTGTGGCAAACTGCAAACGGGACTTCTTATGGCTTTTTTTCAACAATGGCTTTCTTCTTGCCACTCTTCCATAAAGGCCCGATTTGTGGAGTGCACGACTAATAGTTGTCCTGTGGACAGATTCTCCCACCTGAGCTGTGCATCTCTGCAGCTCCTCCAGAGTTACCATGGGCCTCTTGGCTGCTCTGATCAATGCTCTCC
>CM075977.1:132640063-132730116 GCA_038087875.1 Malacoraja senta
AGGCATGGGATAATGAAGTTGTGTTCCATTAAACTCTTGTGTACAGCTAAGCATAATGTCATCACCCTTTCTGTCATATCACCTCATCTGCAGGCTCAAATAGTTTTTTCTAATCAATAAGCAGTTTTCTGTGGCCTTTCACTGCTGCCAGATGTCATGAAATGATGTAAATGGGCATCAGAATAGCAGCTTGACAGCTTGCCTTTCCTAAGGAAAAAAAATCGCTATAGATGATGCCATTGACAGCTTGCATCTATAATAAATTTGATGTTGCTTTTCAAAATATTATCGATTTTTCCCCCCTTACTATGGTAGAAGCAGGAAAAGCAGCTAAGTTCTCATTAGAATACACTGCAAACCTCATTTTATGCTCAGCTGTCAGTAAATGAAGAAAATTCAAAAATTCCATCAGAAAGTATTACTGCAGACATTATTTTAAAGCTAGGATATTACTTTGTTGGGTTTGAATTCATGCCCTTTCCCCAGAATATTGATGTACAGAATATTCAGAGGATTGTGTACTTTTTCTTTAACAGTTTGGGTGATAAATTGGTTATTTGATTAGTTAGTTGGTTGGATGCCTAACCACAGTAGAAAGCTTAATTGTGTTTTTTTCTCCACTTCTTTCCCAGATTCAAGATAGTGGGACCAATTGAAGCATATCAACTGCATGTAACTTAGTACAAAAGCAGAAATAAAATTTGAATATACCAAGTTGGTTAAATAGCTATTGCGCTGATAAGATTCAAAGATCATGACAGGAGAAAACTCAATGCATAGCAGCGGAAGGTAAAATACCATGACCTTGTGTATGGTAAATACAAAGAAATAAACTGCAACTGGACATGGAGGGTAGTGAAATTACAGTGGATAGACGAAGATGCTAGGGCAGCTTGAGATCAAGAAGAAGGATAAGTTGGGTTTCTGGAAGACTATTAAGATGGATAAATCCCTGGGATCTGATGGGATCTAATGCAGGTTATTGAGATGGACAAGAGGGGAGATTGCAGGGGGCTTGACGATCTTTACACTCTCTCTAGCCACAGGCGAGGTGTCGGAGCACTGGAAAATAGCCAATGTCATTCCTTTGTTTAAGAAGGGAACTAGAGATAATCCAGGAAAAATTGGCAATGAGCACAATATTTCTTTGGGATAGAATGTACTAGCATTTGAAAGAGAATGGTCTAGTTGGGGTCAGTCTGCATGGTCTTGTCTCAAGCATGTCATATGTTACAAAGTCCACTAGGGACGCCGAACATTTTCCAGCCCCGCCAACAGTCTGTCTGTTTTTTTGTCTTTTTACATTTTTAGTGTGTTTTAAAATGTGTAAATGTTCTCCGGTTTGTTTTATTTGGGGGAGGGGGTCGGGGGAAACATTTTTTTTCAACTTCTTACCTTGCTTGAGATGCGATTACTTTCTGGATTGTGTTTCCGGTCGCTCTGTGGCCTACAATCGATAGAGCTGGGGGCTGGGGGCCTCCTCGGACTGACCTTGAGCGCCACCGCGGGGCGTGGACTTAACATCGGAGTCGATCCCTTGCCTGGGATCGCTCCAACCGCGCGCGGCCTGCGGACTTTACCATCGAGCTCCAAAGAAAGCAGAGGCTCGACCAGCCCCGACGGGGGGGTTCGAACGCCGGCGCGGGGGAGCTGACATCCCCCCGATGCAGGAGTTGATTGCCCCGACGTGGAGGGCCCGCTGCCGGCTACGGGAGTCATGATCATCCCGTCAACGGAGGGCTCGAGGGAGAGCAGACAAGGGAAAAGATCTGAACTTTTTTTCGCCTTCCATCACAGTGAGGGATGTGGAGGAGTCACTGTGGTGGATGTTTATGTTAAAATGTGTTTTGTGGGTTCTGTTGCTTTTTATTTGTGTGATTGACTTGGCAAATTAAATTCCTCGTATGTTGGAAAACATACTTGGCTAATAAAAGTATTGTGATTGTGATTGTTTTATGAGGAGGTGACAGTGATTGATGAAATAGGCAGTGGATGTTGTTTGCATGGACTTTAGGAAGGCATTTGGCAAAATCTCTCATGGTAAGCTGATCCATAACATTGAGGTGCACAGAGTCAATGGTGACTTTAGATTGTATTTAGAACTGGCTTGCGTATAGAAGATAAAGGGTAGTGATGGAGCGGTGTAATTTTGACTGGAGGCTATTTAGGTAGGCTCATGTAAGATTAGAGCTTACATTAACAATGCTGTACTAGAACTTTGAATAACATTATTATTTTATTTTTACAATCACAACTTACCAGGCTTTGAAAACATTGCTTACCAGGCTTTTAAATGTCTATTAACATTTTCTAGAAGTTCTGCAAGATTTTTGTCTATTTTCTGGTGATGTCCTTTAGCGTTTTGGTCCTCATTTTTAAAGTAACTAGACCAAGTGGGACCCGTTGGATCCCATCCCCTCAATGCGGGGGGGAGGGGGCGGGGGGGGGGGAGGGTGGAGGGTGGACAAGTACACAATGTCCCTATAGAATCTGAAGGTTTGAATGCCTTGTCGAACCTCATGAAGGACCCTTCTCAGAATGTTCTTAGAATGCATAAGACATTGGAGCAGAATTAAACCGGCCCATCGAGTCTACTCCGCCATTCGATCACGGCTGATCTATTTTACCCTCTCAATCCTGTTCTACTGCCTTCTCCCCATAATTTTTTACACCCGTACAAATCAAGAACCTAACAATCTACTTTAAACATACCCAGTGTCTTGGCCTCCGTTGCTGTCGTGGCAATGAATTCCACAGATTCACCACCTTTGGTTAAAAAAATTCCTCCACATCTCCATTCTAAAGGTGCGTCCTTTTATTCTGAAGCTGTGCCCTCTGGTTCGAGACTCTCCCATTACTGGAAACATCCTTTCCACGTCCACTCTATCTTGGCTTTTCATTATGCAATCACTCACCTTTATTGCACCTGATACCAACCTGAGCTCCTACCTGCTGAAGAGCAGGAGTGAAAATTGATAGTAGGAGACAATGCTTAAAGATTGCACCCAACGTTCTTTGGGAAGCATCTGCAATAGTAAGTTAGAGGGAGATTTGAAGCGATTATTTGTGAAGGGAAAACGCATATCTGATCAAGGAGGCTACAGGTTCCATAATTTGGTCACAAGGAACTGCAGGTGCTGGTTTACAAGAAAAGAAAAGAAAGACGCAAAGAGCTGAAATAACTCAGCAGGTTAGTCAGCTTCTCTGGAGAACATGAATAGGTGACGTTTCGGGTTGGGACCCTTCTTCAGACTGATCGTAGGGATGGAGGGGGTGATGAAATATAGTTTCCTTTGGTTCCATAGTTTGTTTCCTATCAGAGATGTCAACCCTTGAAACATTGTTTTCAGGAGGAACTATGAATAATTATACATGTAAAGATAGTCATATCATGGCAAATACTAAAATAGAACAAAAGAAAATTTATTTTCACCTATAAAATGTGCCTTTGAAAGGTCAAGTTTTTATTGTGGCTAATGTGGATGCCTGAATCTTTGCTTGATATTATCTTTGGGACTTGGAAGTATTCAGACATAGATTTCACCCCAAAAAATTAATAAAGCAGCTGATGAAATTAGATTGTGTAAGAAAAAAAAGTTAATAGACTGGTTCATTTAATTTACTTTCACAGTTCTTTACTTTGATGTGTGTGTGTGTGTGTGTGTGTGTGTGTGTGTGTGTGTGTGTTTTTTTTTCCCTTCATACATTGGCACAGCTTCTGGAAATGTTCTCATTTGGCACTTATGTTTTTTTTAGTAAATTCAATGAGTAATTGTATCAACGTAACCAATAATCCATTTTAATGTAAGCTTTTTCGTTATGTTCGGAACAAGCTCTTTTAACAATGACTCATTAAAACATGTCAAAAATGTTTGCCTGAATTGAAAGTGGTTATAATGAGTGCCTTGAAAACATGTTTTGCTAAACTTTCTGCCTGTGACCTTAGATATTAATTTGGAGAATTTCAAATGAATTTCTTTGGTGCTGAAGTGACTCTTAAGCAACCCATGCCAGTGGATATTTTTTCCTGCAGAATGTCTCATTTTGGGATCAGATGCATTTCTATTCACGGCCCTGTAAAATGAAAATCCATCGACACTCACGTTTAATTCGAAAGAACACTTTTTGAAAAGAGCAGTTAACAGCTTGGGTCAGATTTGGCACTCTGTACACATCAACAGTAAAATATGTTGATCAGCATCCCAGAGTACTGACGGGAACTGGTGTTACTGCCCATTCTCTGTCGTGCTGTTCCTGAGTCTGGCGTTTATCACCAGTTCACCCCCCAGCATCTGGTCCAGATTGCTGTCTTTGAAAACTGAGAGAAGGAAGACAATGTCGGAGGATGGAAAGAATGCAAGGCAAGGGCCAGATAGGGGAACTGCAAGGGGAGGGCATCGGAATGCATGCTAAAGCAGAAATGTTTGAGAAGAAAAAACAGGGACTAAATGTATGTGGAGACACAAGGAACTGCAGATGCTGGTTTACCAAAAAAGATGCAGTGCTGGAGTACCTCAGCAGGTCAGACAGCATCTCAGAAGAAAGTGGATAGGTGAAGAAGGGTCCCGACCCAAAACGTTATCTAACCATGTTCTCCAGCGATGCTGCGTTACTCCAGCAGTTTTTGTCTTTCCGTTTACTAATGTATATGTTGGCTCTTGGTTGCGTGTGCGCATAAAGGGAAAGTGGAATGGAAGCAAAAAAAGTAACATTTAGAATATAGACTAGACTATAGTGACATTTAGAATATAGTCCCACCTCACCACCAATTCCAATATTGCTGGCCAGTGGGGGGTGCTTTCTGGAGCGCTAGCATGGTGTTGTGGGCTGAAGGGACCGGTTTCCAGAGGGCTAGTATGGACATTGTGGGCCGAATGGATTCTTGGGCTGACACACACACACACACACACACACACACATACTTATTTCATTAAGGGCTAACGAATCATTTATTGCAAGTACATTGCAGACTCACAGTTCAGTTGATTCACAGCTTAGAATGAGAGTCGTGGCCTCTACCTCGCGATCTTGCAGAGTGACTGAGTCACATCCAGGCATCCGGGGTTTTATAGTCCTGCCCCCTCCGGAAGGGGCATTACCTTAATCGCGGTGATTAACAGGCAAGAGGATCTCAAGGCTTTTTAAACACTCATAACTTTTTAATTTTTCATCAATGGGAAAAATCCTCAGGGCCGACTCAGCGGAGGAGGACTGTGAGTAAGATGGCCAAAAATCATAGCGATATATGGTAGCGTTTTTTCTAAAATCAATATACAGCGCGGACAGGAAGTGGTCAAGATGAGACTTTTAATTATATAGATAAGCAGATCTCCTTATATCTTTTGTAATGCAAATATGATTATAGTGACCAGAGATCCAGAATGAATCAAATGAAGAGCAAAGGGAAAGTTGATGATAAGGTAAAGAAGCCTTGGATGACTAGAGAGGTTCTAAATTTGGTCAAAAAGAAAAAGGAACCATGCCTAATGTTTAGGAATGTGTAGGAAAGAACTGCAGATGCTGGTTTAATTCGAAGGTAAACATAAAATGCTGGGGTAACTCAGCGGGACAGGCAGCATCTCTGGAGAGAAGGAATGGGTGACGTTAGTGAGGGAGGCAAGGGAGGAGATTGGGAGACTTTGATGAAGATCTTTGTAACCTCTTGATTCAAAGGCAAGGTAAATCTCATGTCAGTGGTAGTAAATCTACTGGAGATAATTTTTCCGGATAGGATTTACTCGCATTTGGAAGAGAATGGACAGCAGGTCATGCCTTACAAACTTGATTGAGTTTTTTGAGGATGTGATGAAGGTGATCGATGAAGTTAGGGTAATTAATGTTGTCTACATGTATTTTAGTAAGGTATTTGATAAAGTCCCTCATGGTGGTCCGACTGAGTGAATTAGGATTCATACGATACGATAAAACATTCATCCCCGGAGGGAAATTGGTCTGCCAACAGTCACAACACACAAGGCACACAAAAAAAGTTGAAATTAAAATTAAACAAAAAGTGAAGTGTTGGCTGGCTGCCTTGTGCACAGCGCCTTAACTGGAACGAACGAACAAACAAACAAAGAAACAAAAGCAGGCTTATCCCCTGGGCAGAGGATTCTAAAACTAGAGTGCCCCCCCCCTCCTACACTGGGTCCCCTTTTATCCTCCCACCGTCGGGTCCTCCATTGTTCTTCATGGCCGTCCCCCCATGCCGGGTCCCCATTGTCTTACTCTCCTCCCCCTCGCGCTCATCGACCGCTGATCGCGGGTCGATTGCGAGGCCCCACCACCACCAATGTTCAGTGGTGATCTCATGGATTCGTTATGGGACCAATGGTGACTTGGTAGTTTGGATTCAGAACTGGTTTACTCACAGAAGATAGAAGGTTGTGGTGGAAGGGTGTTATTCTGGCTGGAGTCTATGTCCAGTGGAGTTCAGCAGGGAACAATGCTGGGACCTCTTTTAAAAAAAATATTTCTAAACAACTGACATAAAAATAGATATAAATATGGACATAAATATAGCTGGATTGGTTATTAAGATTGCAGGCGACACCAAAATTTGGGGGAGATGGAAACATTGAGGAAGATTTTCAAAGTATACAGCGGGATGTTGATCAGCTACAGATATATGTAGAGATATAGCAGATGGAGTTGAATTCATTGTTTTTGGAGTCTTTGGAGACTCAATGGTTAACGGGAGACCTGATGGAAGTATATAAAATTATGAAATGTGTGGATAGGGTGGATGGTCAGAACATTTTTTCCAGGATGAAAATGTCAAATACTAGAGGCCATGGCTTTAAGCTGAGAGGAGCACAGTTTAGAGGTAATGTGGCGGGCAAATATTGTACGGTGAAGAAGGTGGGTACTTGGAATGCGTTGCCAGGGGTGGTGGTGGAGACAGATATGATAGGGCCATTTAAAGAGTTTTTGGATAGGTAAAAAGATATGTAGGGAACAAAGGGATGTGGATCAGGTGCAAGCAGAGGAGATTAGTTTAACGGGATGATATTCACCATGGAAATTGCAACTCGAACAACAGATTATTGCCAATTATGTACTCAATCCATTTCAAGAGAACTTTCAAACTAAACCACTTCTCTGCTACGTGCTTTGAAAAGCTTTTTTAGCACTCTGTCTGCATCTTCAACCTTTCTTCATTCTTCATACCACCACAATTAATGTTTCTATCTTAACTCCTGTTACCTTTGCTTTTCTGCTTTCTGTCTTTTTAAACACAGGCATTTTTATGTGAGGAGTACATAAAAGATAATTAAAGTAAAATTAATGGCCATTCCACCATGGAAGAAAAGGATATTAATTGTGCAACGTAAAGATTTTATTTTTGGAGGCAATGAAATGATGTACTTTTAACTGAACTGCTACCAATTAATTTTTCTATTTAGAGGTTTCAAGGTAAAAATCTTGACAGCACTATCTGTCCTGGGATCATTTCCATTTTTCTGCTGGAGATCAGAATCTTCTGTGTGCAGTTTTGACAAATTACTCTGATTTTTGAATTTGCACAACTATTTCATCCCAGTCACAGTGCAGGGACTAGCATTACAGGATCAGTGTTGAAGTAAATTGTAAGCACCAAGCATGTGAATTCTTGACCTATTTCATAATTAGAATGTATCCAGGAGATGCACGAAACTGCAGGTGTGGCGATCTTGGGCAAAAAAGAACACCAAGTGCTGGAGGAATTCAGCAGGCATGATCTTTGGAGGGAATGATCAGATGACATTTTGGTTCGGGATTGTGCTATGTAATTTCATTATCATTCCTTCGTCATCTGACTTGAATATTATCGATAAACCTCCATCTCACCTGGAAGGGCTGCTGTGATCCCTGGATGGGTGTGAAGTAGGAGATGTCGGCACAGGAATTCCATCTCCTACATTGGCTGGGGAAATCCCAGGAATAAGTAGGTTAACCTATGATGAGCGTTTGTCGGCACTGGGGCTATACTCGCTGGAGTTTAGAAGAGTGAGGGGGGACCTCATTGAAACATACAGAATAGTGAAAGGCTTGAATATAGTGGATGTGGAGAGGATGTTTCCACTAGTGGGAGAGTCTAGGACTAGAGGTCATAGCCTTAGAATTAAAGGACGTTCTTTTAGGAAGGAGATGAGGAGAAATTTATTTAGTCAGGGGGTGGTGAATCTGTGGAATTCTTTGCCACAGAAGGCTGTGGAGGCCGTCAGTGGATATATTTAAGGCAGAGTGATAGATTCTTGATTAGTACAGGTGTCAGAGGTTATGGGAAGTAGCCAGGAGAATGGGGTTAGGAGGGAGAGATAGATCAGCCATAATTGAATGGCGGAGTAGACCTGATAGGCCAAATGGCCTAATTCTTCTCCTATCACTTATGACTTTATGAAAGTGCTGGACGAATGGGGTGGTTTCAGTGGGAAGAGATGAGGGAACCCAGGAGTTGCGGAGGGAGTGGTCTCTGTGTGAAGGGATGGGTTTGGGATGATGGTGCTGCTGGTGGGATCACATTGAAGGTGGCAGAAATGTCCAGTTTTGAGTCGGTGGTTAAAAATAAATACAGAGTGAAATGATAGGTTAAGTATTAAAGTCAACAATATTTGTATTTGATCATTGATATACCAATGTACCATTATAATCCCATTAGCCTGATGACTTTATTGTCAAGCCACTTTTTTTTTTTCAAATTGTACTGCAAATCCAAAGGCATACATATTTTTAAACAATATTAAATGGGAAAGTTGTGCTTTGAGCTCCAGGCCACCTCTTGTTTCCGAATTGTATCTGTATAAAATAATATTTTTGAGAATGTTTGGCAACTACTTATCACTTTCAAAGTACTATTCATTCAGTTTCTAAATGAACTTATTTCTCCTGCTTGTCTCAGAGCAACTTTTTGGTGCTTATTAAGACCTCAAAGATACAAGTAATTACAAAGTAATTGCTTTCTTGAATCTGCCTTTAATAATTACACCTAGGAAAGCTGTTCTGAAAATTAGAAAGGCAGAGACTAATGGAAAACTAGATTTTTCACTGAATTAGAAAGCTGGACAATCTATATATTGACAACATTTCAAGTTGAAAGAGATCAGGAAAACTGCTTTGGACTGTCCATGTGAAGAAGGAAACAGAGGCTTGATGTACAATGGCATGTACATTTTATGGAGCTAGAAATGCTGTAACAGACTTCATAGAAAAGATAGCTTTAGCAGGATTGCCCGAAATGATAGCTGATAGAATGTAGCCTTGTCACAGACTAGAAACAAGGACCAGTCTGAAATGTTTGTCTGCAAAAATAAAGTTGGATTATTTGTGAAATTGTATGTATTAAAAGCAGGCAAATGTTAACAACTATGTTTTTATTTGATTTCTGAAAAACGTTCATAAATTTTTTCAAAGAAATTAATGCCTAGTTTTACAATATGCTTTTCAGTATCGTAATGATGATGATGATCAAAGGTGTAAGTGCAACTTTCTTATTTAATAAATAAAATGTGCTGTACAAAATATTACTTTTTCCATTCCGTACAATCTGATTTTTCACTGGATGTAATGCATATCTGCCTAATTTTTTTTAAGAACTTCAAGGAAATCATGCTTTTTAATGCATGTTCTTTATCTCCTACATCTTCATTTATTGCATTATTTTTTATTTAATCCACAAACCTTTTTCCATTTCCCAGTATTAAGACGGATTAGAAGGCCTAAGTAGATAAGGAGAAAAGTCTGCCAAAATATACAGAAATTTATCATTGTTTCAAACCTTTGGCATTGAATGTAAAGTTTAGACTACATTAGATTTTCTTAAGTAATCATGGAAAGTTATATCACACAAAGAGGCCATTCAGCCCATTCAATCCAATGAAGCTAAAAGTAAATTCTAAATTTAACATGGCAACAGTACAGCACAGGAAAAGGCCTTTCGGCCAATGATATACATGTCAAACATGATGCAAAATTAAACTAATCTCTTCTGCCTGCACAAGATTCATATCCCTCCATTCCCAGCATAACCATGTGCCTAACTAAAAACCTCTTAGACACCACCATCGTATCTGTTTCTATGACCACCTCTGGCAGTGGCTCCCTGGCACCCACCACTGTATGAAAATACTTGCCCTGCAACATCTCCCTTATACAGCCCTCCTCTCACCTTGGATATGCCCTCTAGTATGACATTTCCATCCTGGGAGAAAGGTCCTCGCTGTCTTCCCTATTTGCGTCTCTTATCTCATCGCAGGACGGAACACTCCGGGATGGAGGAGCACTCCAGCGCTTGTGGTGAACGAGGAGTGGTGGCGGCTGCTGGCGCCCGACGGGAATGGTGGTTCTGGTGGTGGAGTGAGGGCCGAGCCCGGGGCTTGGGATGGGGCCGTGACCGGGGCTGAGAAAGAAGGACGAGCCTGGGTCTGGGGTCAGGGACGAGCCCGGAGACAGGGCTCTCGCTTAACTTTTTTTCCCTGTTGCCAGCCGGGCAACCTTGGCAGCTTTTTAGGTTGCCAAATGACAGTTTAGGTGGTCATTTAAGATGGCTTGCATGACGCATGCAATAATGTGCTCGGACGAAGTGCGTAGTTACCAGTCGGAATTATACTCAATGAAGCATTCGCATATTATTTCTGCTTCAAATAAAGTCACAAACTAAACATATTCACCAATCAAGACATGATATATCCCACAATGACATGCAGCAAAATTATAAGACAGTATCTCAACTCTTTTTACACGTTGCAATTAATGCAATTTCTATTAGTTCTTTCCACTTCCAAACAACAATGTGGTTGGATTATTCAGCGTATGATCAACCTGTGTCAATAAATCCTGGACCATGGTAAAATATATGCTTACGTATAGTTGTGAATGTTGCTCATTAAATAACTACAGTACTGATACTCCATATTAAGAGCATTGATTTGCCGTTAAAATGAATTCTGTAATAACGTGTCAACAGCAGCAGTGACAATCGAACACTGCGGTTTTAATGTTTCACGTGTTCACAATTTAATTAATCCATCTTTATGTATTAAAACAAATAATAACATTGGGAATTAAAACTCATTTGATTGCATTCCGTTATCAAACATAGTCAATGTTCGCTCTGAAGACATTTCCAGCACAATAGGGTCAGGGAGGGGGGTGTGTGTGAATCAGTGCATGGTGGATAGATGGCGGGGGTGGGGGGGAGGGGGGTTAGAAGGCAGTCGGTGCAGAATGGATGGATTGAGGCAGGTGAATTAGTACGTGTTGGTTGGAGTAGGTAAAATTGTGAGGGGAGAGCACCGGGGATGTCAGTGGTGTTGAATGGGGGGGGGGTTCAGTACGGGATGGATGGGGGTAGACAAAAGTGCTGGAGAAACTCAGCGGGTGAGGCAGCATTTATGGAGCGAAGAAAATAGGCAACGTTTCGGGTCGAGACCCTTCTTCAGACTGTTTCCCCCATTCTTCTTGAATGGGAGGATCAGTACAGGATGGATGGGGGGGGGAGATCAGTGCAGGATGAATGGGGGGGGGTCAGTACAGTGTGGATCGGAGGGTCTGTGCAGGATGAATGGAGGATCACTACAGGATGGAAGGGGGAAGGTGCAGGGTAAATGGAGGGTGGGTCAGTATTGGATGAATGCGTGGATTAGTACAGGATGGATGGGGGATCAGTACAGGATGGATGGGGGATCAGTACAGGATGGATGGAGGAGAAGTGCAGGATGGATGGGAAAGGGGTAAGTACAGGGTGAATTGGGGAACCAGTGTAGGATGGATGGGGGGTGGTGGCAGGAGAATCAATGCGAGGTGGATAGGGTGATCAGCGCAGGATGAATAGATGGGGGGGGGGGTAGATGGGGAGGGGAGCACAGGGGATGTCAGTGAGGACTGAATAGAGGCGGGAATGGGGATCAGTGCGGGATGGAGTGGAGTGGAGGGGTCCCGGGATAAGGGGGGTGGAGGGGGTGGACAAGAGAGCGAGAGGGAGAGGGGGGGCGAGGTGGGGAGGAAGGAAGGTCAGCGCTCCTCGGACAACATCGCCCCGCTGCCTTGGCCGTTGGGAACTCCTCACCACCGCCTCCCTCCTCCGCCAGCCAACAGCAAGGTGCGGGGCTGGGCGGTGCAGCTCAGAGATCTATAGGATCTTTGGTGCAGCTGTTTCAGAAGGGTCGGAGCGAATGACGGGCTTCACACAGCGGCAGCAGCGGCCGCGACAGCAGCTCCATCTCCTCCTCCTCCCGCACCCCGCCCGCCCTGATAAGGGCCTCTGCTTGTAAACCCGCTAACAGCGATAACCGCTTTCGAAACAAACCCTCCCGCACGCCGAGGCCTCCCCCTCCCCCCCTCCCTCCCTCCCTCCCTCCTCCCGGCCTCGGAGTGCGGGAGGTTTTGTTTCGAAAGCGGTTATCGCTGTTAGTGGGTTTGCAAGCAGAGGCCCTTATCAGGGCAGGCGGGAGGAGGAGGAGATGGAGCCGCTGTCGCGGCCGCTGCTGCCGCTGTGCAAAGCCCGTCATTCGCTCCGACCTTTCCTCACCCCGCACCTAGTATCTTTGCCCCGCACAGCCGTCACTGCCGACACAAAACATCGCGTTCCTTTTCTCCAGAGATGCTGCCTGACCCACGGAGTTACTCCAGTTTTTTGTGTCTATCTTCAGTACAAACCAGTATCTGGTTGCCAAGCTGGGCAAAATGACTCGGTGTTTAGGTTGCCCGGCGGAGCTTTGAGTGGTCAGTGGCACCCGGGCAACCTCTAATTTCGAGCCCTGGGAGATGAAGTTGGCGCCTGCACTGGAGACCAGGTGGCGGCTGAGCTGACGGCTGGAGTCTACAGCCAGGGCCGGGCCGAGTTAGAGAACCAGGCCGAGTTCCAGGCCCTGGAGCTGCTCTACGACCTGGGCAAGTGCTGGAGCAGGGAATGGGAGTGAGGAGGATGAGGGAAATGAGGAGGAGGCAGATGGGGTGGGGAGTGGGATGGTAGAGGGAGATGGGGGGGGGGTGGAGGATGAGATGGGGAGGGGTGGAGGAGGTAGATGCCCCCTCCCTATCCACCCTCACTGTCCCAGTGTGTAGGATAGAACTAGTGTACAGCTGAACACTGGTTGGCATGGATTGGGTGGGCCATCGCTGTTTCCATGCTGTATCGCAAAACTAAACTAAACATATTTGACAAGGCATTTGTCTTCCACATGGTAGGCTGCTCTGGAAAGTTAGAGCGCATGGGATCCAAGTAGAGTTAGCCAACTGGATAGAAAATTGGCTTCATGGAAGGATGGTGGAAGGTAGACACCAAATGCTGGAGTAACTTAGCGGGTCAGGCAGCATCTCTGGAGCGAAGGAATGGGTGACGGTTTGGGTGGCGATCCTTCTTCAGACTGTCCCAAGGATGGTGGAAGGTTGTTTTTCAGACTGGAGGCCTGTGACTAGTGGTGTGCCTCAGGGTTCAGTGCTGCATCCATTGTTGTTTGCCATCTACATCAATGATTTGGATGAGAACATGCAAAGCACGTTAGCAAGTTTGCAGATGACACTAAAGTGGGTGGTATTGTGGATAGTGAAGATGGTTGTCAAAGATTGCAGCAGGATATTGACCGTTTGGGCTGATGGGCTGAGGAATGGTTGATGGAATTTAAGACAGAGAAATGCGAGGTGATGCATTTTGGGGAGTCTAACAAGGGCAGGACGTACACAGTAATTGGTAGTGGTAATCCACAGGCTCTGTGGGTATTGTAGAAGAGAGGAATCTAGGAGTGAAGGTACATAGTTCCTTGAAAGTGGCGTCACAGGTGGATAGGATGGTCAAAATGGCTATTGGCACATTGGCCTTCATCAGTCAGAATATTGAGTATAGAAGTTGGGAGGTCGTTACAGTTGTCTAAGACATTGACATTGGTGAGGCCACATTTAGAGTATTGTGTTCAGTTTTGGTCCCCGTGTTATAGGAAGGAAGTTGTCAAGCAAGATCCCCGTGTTATAGGAAGGAAGATCTACAAGGATGTTGTCAGGACTCAAGGGCCTGAGCAATAGGGAAAGGTTGAGCAGGCTTGGATTTTATTCCTTGGAGCGCAGGAGGATGAGGGGTGACCTTATAGAGGTGTACAAAATCATGAGAGGAATAGGTCAGGTAAATGCACAGGGACTTTTGTCCAGAGAACGGGAATCGTGAATCAGAGGACAATGCTTTAACATGAGGGGGGAAAGTTTTAACACAAACCTGAGGGATAACTTTTTTCCATAAGGGATGGGTACATAGAACGAGCTGCTGGAGGAGGTAGTTGAGTCAGGTACTATCATAATGTTTACGAGACGTTTGGACAGGTACAGGGATAGGATAGGTTAAGGGCCAAGCGTGGGAAGGTGGAACTAGTGTAGATGGGGCATGTTGGTCAGCATGGGCATGTTTCCACGCTCTGTGACTCTATCTATGATCTATATTTTTCCTGTAATGAAGAGACCATCAACTACAGCTCAGCATTCACACCATTATCCCTTGCAAACCTGGCATCTTGTCTCCCAGTCCTCTTGCTCCGAGGACTGGGAGACAATATCCACAACTTCCTTATTGGCAGACCAGAATCAATATAAACAGCAATGTAGTTTATTTTATTATTGTCACATGTACCGAGGTACATTGAACAGCTTTTATTTGTGTGCTATCCAGTCAAAGGAAAGACTATACGTGAATACAATGAAGCTGTGCACAGTACACACAGGATAAAAGGTACAACATGTAGTGCAAAGATATACCATTGAAATCTGATAATGTCCAATGAAGATAATTCAAAGGTCTCCTCTGGGGCAGATGGATGGTCAGGACCGCACTCTAGCTGATGAGAGGACAGTTCAGTTGCCTGATAAACAGCTGGGAAGAAACTGTTCCTGAATCTGGTATGTTTTTTCAAATTTCTGTACTGCTTGCCTGAGGGGAGTGATCAGGGTGCGACTAGTCCTTGATTATGCTGCTGTCCTTGCCGAGGCAGCGTGAAGTGTAAATGGAGTCAATGGAAGGGAGGATGGTTTGTGTGATGTGCAGATGCTGGTTTACACCAAAGATAGACACAAAATGCTGGAATAACTCAGCGGGACGGACAGCATCTCTGGAGAGAAGGAATGGGCGATGTTTCGGGTCGAGACCCTTCTTCAGACTCATGATCGGGGCTACGTCCACAACTCTCTGCAATTTCTTGTGATCTTGGTTGGAGCTATTTCCAAACCAGGCTGTAATGTATCCAGGTAAGATGCTTTCTATAATGCATCTGTAGAAGTTGGTGAGGGTTGTTGGGGACATGCCGAACTTCCTGAGCCTTCTAAGAAATAGATGCATTGGTGTGTTTTCTTGGCCATTGCTTCGATTTGGCCAGTCCAGGATAAATTGCTGGTGATATTTATTCCTGGGAACGTGAAGCTTTCGACCATCTCTGCATCAGCACCATCAATATAGACTGAGGTTTGTATACTGTTTTGCTTCCTGAAGTAAAAAACAATCTCCTTTGTCTTGCTGACATTGAGGGAGAGGTTGTTGTTTTGGCACCGATTTACAAAGTTCTCAATCACCTCTCTGTACTCCGTATTGTCATTATTTGATATCTGGCCACCACGATGATGTCGTCTGCGAACTTGTAGACTGAGTTGGATTGGTATTTGGCTGCAGAGTCGTGAGTTTATCCTCCTCACTTGATAGTCATCAGCACAGGAGCAAATCAAGTCCGTGTGCTTAGCCCCCTGCTCTTCTCACTCTATACCCATGACAGTGTAACCAGATATTGTTCCAATGCCATCTTCTAATTCAGCAACAATAGCATGGCTGTTGTACAAATAATGGAATGAGTCAGAGTATAGAAGGGAGATCGAAAATCTGAATGAATGGTGCCAGAACAACAATCATGCTATCCATGTCATCAACACCAAGAAGCTGATTGTTGACTTCAGGAGGGAAAAGTCTTGTGGAGCAATTTTAACTTGGCTAACCCCAAAACTGTTATTATGAATTATTGAAAAACTACGTCTAATTCAGTAAGAGCTGCTCTTCTGAGTTGAGTAGTTACAGAAAAATTGTTAAAATGCATTTTGAAATGTCTCTTTGAATGGTTGTAATGAGGAAGGTGTCATTATCACTCAAGCAAAAATAAGCAAAATATATCATGTAAACAGGAAAGAATGTCTTGCTGATCCATTACAGTTTGTCTAAGGTTATTAGGAGTAGAATTAGGCCATTCAGCCCAATCAATCATGGCTGATCTATCTCCCCCTCCTAACCCCATTCTCCTGCCTTCTCCCCTTAACCTCTGTTACCTGTACTAATCAAGAATCTATCTATCTCTGCCTTCAAAATATCCACTGACAGCCTCCACAGCCTTCTGTGGCAAAGAATTCCACAGATTCACCACCCTCTGACTAAAGAAAATTCTCATCTCCTTCCTCAAAGAACATTCTTTAATTCTGAGGCTATGCTCTCCCATCCTAGACTCTCCCACTAGTGGAAACATCCTCTCCACATCCACTCTATCCAAGCCTTTCACTATTCTGTATGTTTCAATGTGGTCCCCCTTCACTCTTCTAAACTCCAGTGAGTCTAGGCCCAGTGCCGACATACACCCATCATAGGTTAACCCACTCATTCCTGGAATAATTCTTGTAAACCTCCTTTGGACCCTCTCCAGAGCCAGCACATCCTTCCTCAGATATGGTGCCCAAAATTGCTCACAATATTCCAAGCGCGGCCTTACCAGCACCTTATAGTACCTCGACTATAAGTCATTATGCTACTACCATCAGCAATTGTATCATTAATGAAGATAAGTGAGCCAGTACCTTCAGCAGCCATACATGCCCAGGACATAACACCCCCACCACCGTGTTTCACAGATGAGGTGGTATGCTTTGGATCTTGTGCAGTTCCTTCTCTCCTCCATACTTTGCTCTTGCCATCACTCTGATACAAGTTAATCTTGGTCTCATCTGTCCACAAGACCTTTTTCCAGAGCTGTGGTTGCTCTTTTAAGTACTTCTTGGCAAACTGTAACCCGGCCATCCTATTTTTGCGGCTAACCAGTGGTTTGCATCTTGCAGTGTAGCCTCTGTATTTCTGTTCATGAAGTCTTCTGTGGACACTGGTCATTGACAAATCCACACCTGACTCCTGAAGAGTATTTCTGATCTGTCGGACAGGTATTTGGGGATTTTTCTTTATTATAGAGAGAATTCCTCTGTCATCAGCTGTGGAGGTCTTCCTTGGCCTGCCAGTCCCTTTACGATTAGTAAGCTCACCAGTGCTCTCTTTCTTCTTAATGATGTTCCAAACAGTTGATTTTGGTAAGCCTTAGGTTTGGCTATGTCTCTAAGTTGTATTCTTGTTTCTCAGTCTCATAATGTATCTTTGACTTTCATTGGCACAATTTTTGGTCCTCATGCTGATAAACAGCAATAAAAGTTTCCAAACGTGATGGAAAGACTGGAGGGAAGATTATGTACTGAGAACTCTCTTTTACCTGTATTAAGGAGGCATTTAAATACACCTGAGCAATTACAAACACCTGTGAAGCCATGTGTCCCAGACATTATAGTGGCCTGAAATGGGGGGAGGGGGACTATGTATAAATACAGCTGTAATTTCTACATGGTGAAATCAAAATGTATAAAAATATCCTTTCATAAAATCTGACAATGTGCACTTTAACCACATGTGATTTTTTTTCTATTACAAATCTCAAATTGTGGAGTACAGAGGCAAATAAATAAATGATGAGTCTTTGTCCCTAACATTATGGAGGGCACTGTTGCTATTTAGAACCTGGAGGTAATGGTTCTCTGGTTCCTGCATCGTCTTTGTAATGATAGCAGAGAGATGAGTGTGTAGCCTGGTTGGTGTGGGTCCTTGATGATATTAGCTGCCTTTTAAGAACATAGAACATAGAAATGTACAGCACAGGGACAGGTCCTTCATCCCACAATGTCATGAGTCAGCACTTCATGTAGATCCAATACTCATGATGGACTGGACAATGTCCCACAACTCTCTGCAGCCTCCTTCGTTCCTGAACATTCAAATTACTGAGGCAGGTCATGTTGCAGTGATCAGTATGATCTCCACTGTCCACCTGTACAAATTCAATAGCCTATTTGGCAACATGCCAAAACTCCCCAACTCTGAGGAGGTAGAAATGTTAATTTATGCCCATCACAGTCTTTCACAGCTCACCAACAAATTTCAATTCTTTCATTCAAACATGCTTCTAGAGTTCAATTATTACTTCTTCACCCCGTCTAACCGTGGCAGTTTTTGCCCTATCAGTCTTTCTCAGAACATCCAAAATATGTACCACAGGGCAATGCACACAAAGTGGTACTGCTTTGTGCTACGTGCTGATGTTCAGTTTAAATTCGCCTGAAACTGCATAAATGCTTCCTTAATTTAGATGGAAGAGCCTAATGCCAATCAGTCTTAAAGCTGCATTTAACCAAATCCAGCGTTACGAACCCAAGGAGCACTGAGGTTAAAACGAAAAATACACCAGCGCCTAGAGACCTATCAGTCACAAAGGGAACAGATGTTGCCATAGAGGGAGTACAGACAAGGTTCACCAGACTGATTCCTGGGATGGCAGGACTTTCATATGAAGAAAGACTGGATAGACTCGGCTTGTACTCGCTAGAATTTAGAAGATTGAGGGGGGATCTTATAGAAACTTAATTCTTAAGGGGTTGAACAGGCTAGATGCAGGAAGATTGTTCCCGATGTTGGGGAAGTCCAGAACAAGGGGTCACAGTTTAAGGATAAGGGGGAAGTCTTTTAGGACCGAGATGAGAAAATCATTTTTCACACAGAGAGTGGCGAATCTGTGGAATTCTCTGCCACAGAAGGTAGTTGAGGCCAGTTCATTGGCTATATTTAAGAGGGGGTTAGATGTGGCCCTTGTGGCTAAAGGGATCAGGGGGCATGGAGAGAAGGCAGGTGCAGGATACTGAGTTGGATGATCAGCCATGATCATATTGAATGGCGGTGCAGGCTCAAAGGGCCAAATGGCCTACTCCTGCACATATTTTCTATGTTTCTATGAATCATCAGCTCTCTAGAACATTGCTGAACTAGTTCTTCCTGATAGCTTCCTCAGTAGCCATGTGTCCCAAATATTGTGGTGCCCTGAAATGGGGGCACAATGTACAAACAGATGTAATTTCTACATGGTGAAACCAAAATGTATAAAAAATACCCTTTAATAAAATCTGCCAATGTGCACTTTAACCACATGTGATTTTTTTTTCTATTACAAATCTCAAATTGTGGAGTACAGAGGCAAATAAATAAATAATGTTTTTTTGTCCCAAACATTACGGAGGGCACTGTAGGTCTAAAATGGAATGCAATTTATTAGTTTAAAGGGGCTGTCGCACCTGGGTGACCTAATTGGCGAGGTTTGGAGAGTTTGAAAAAATGTCATGTTGAAGACCTCCTTCGACTATGTAGAAGACCTCCTTCGACTTTGTTGAAGACTGGTAGTCCTTCTACGAAGATTATATTTTATCTTTATTATTGTTTCCTCTTTTTTGTTATTTCCAGAATGCTATATTCTGGGCACAGAATAACTACAAACTAACCATGACAGTGATAGGACATTTAAATAAAAAATAACTACATCACATATCTATCTATATTTGAGCATCCGGTGTGTACATTTTTGTGTTCTTGGATGCTTTGTCATAGAATGATCCAGCGTGGAAACAGGCCCTTCGGCCCATCGCCCACACTGGCTAACATGTTCCAGCTACACTCGTCCCACCTGCCAGCATTTGGCCCATATCCCTCTTGAGTAATGTCTTCAGTAATGTTTTCTTCAACACTACCCTGGGAGGCATTTTTTAATTTAGCATCTATTATTTCTATTTAAATTTAAAAAACACAGATGCCATCTGGTGGTTGCAGTGTGTACTTGTTTTAATTGTTCAATAGTTTGTCCTGTTATTTCAATACTTCCAAAAAAGAGAGGCAGCGCAGATCCAATTATGCCTTTGAATTTCTCACAGCGTTTGCACTTAACTGTGGGAAATACCCCAGGGCTCTTGTCCTTTGCTGGGCCCTCTCTCCACAGAATTGCAGAATGGCTGATAGAAAGCTGGGACAGGGAGAGGTGCATGCCTCTCCCCTTCCTCCCCATGTATTCTGCTTCAGAGATCCTAACATAGATTCCAGGTGGAAGAAATCTACATCGGGAGGGTGGATCGGTGTTCCAGGTAGGTTAGGATGCCTTCATGACCTATAACCAAGCAAGTAGCAGCTGAGCCTTCTATCACCAGTGAAAATCCATGCAATGTGGAGTAACATTAGAAAAAGTATCATGACCTTGCAAGGTGAATCAAGATGAGAGCACTACTCCTTCTACCTGCTTCCAATCCCCTGGCTTCAGTTGCTTTGCTGAGTGGCGGGTCGATTTTGCTCCCTGTGGCATGGGTTCTGGAACTCTGGCCCACACGGAGCCAGCAGATCCGTACCCATAGCCGACTTCTAAGGTCGACTCTGTGGGCGGTTATCTTGGCCCCTGGGTGACCATTCTGTTGGACTACTCTCTGTTGGTCCGGCAAAACAGATAATCCAGAAAGGCTCTGGGACCAAGGGTGTTGAAAATTCGGTGGTGGACCTGTACCAGCATTGGCCCACAAAAATGCCTGCTCTCTGTAGATGTCTCTAACCCTGGGGTTGCCTAATATAGTACTCATTGTGGTGCTTAAAGTAACATTAGTCATTTAAAGGTAGACAAAATTGCTGGAGAAACTCAGCGGGTGAGGCAGCATCTATGGAGAGAAGGAATAGACGACGTTTCGGGTCAAGACCCTTCTTCAGACTGATGTCGGGGGAGGGGATAAAGAAAGGGAGGCTGAGACAGTGGGCTTGTGGGAGAGCTGGGATGGGGAAGGAGGCAAAAAACAAGGACTACCTGAAATTGGAGAAGTCAATGTTCATACTACCCAAGTAAACTACCCAAGCGAAAATTAAGGTGCTGCTCCTCCAATTTGTGCTGGGCCTCATTCTGGCAATGGACGAGGCCCAGGACAGAAAGGTCGGATTCGGAATGGGAGGGGGAGTTGAAGTGCTGAGCCACCGGGAGATCAGGTTGGTAATTGCGAACTGAGCGGAGGTGTTGGGCGAAGCGATTGGCAAGCCTGCGCTTGGTCTCACCGTTGTAGAGAAGTTGACACCTGGAACAGCGGATGCAGTAGATGAGGTTGGAAGAGATGCAGGTGAATCTCTGTCGCACCTGGAAAGACTGCTTGGGTCCTTGGATGGAGTCGAGGGGGGAGGTAAAGCGACAAGTGTAGCATTTCCTGCAGTTGCAAGGGAAAGTCACACGGGAGGGGGTGGTTTGGGTGGGAAGGGACGAATTGACCAGGGAGTTACGGAGGGAACGGTCTCTGCAGAAAGTAGAAAGGTGAGGTGATGGGAAGATGTGGCCAGTGGTGGAATCCCGTTGGAGGTGGCAAAAATGTCAGAGGATTATGTGCTGTATGCGACGGCTGGTAGGGTGGAAGGTGAGGACAAGGGGGACTCTGTCCTTGTTATGAGTAGGGGGATGGAGAGTGAGAGCGGAGCTACGGGATATAGAGGAGACCCTGATGAGAGCCTCATCTATAATAGAAGAAGGGAACCCCTGTTCCCTAAAGAATGAGGACATCTCCGATGCTCTGGTCTGGA
This sequence comes from Malacoraja senta, assembly GCA_038087875.1. NCBI lineage: Eukaryota > Metazoa > Chordata > Chondrichthyes > Rajiformes > Rajidae > Malacoraja > Malacoraja senta. Next base: position 132,661,719 of record CM075977.1, read on the forward strand.
ATACCTCATTCTGGGTGCAGATGAGGTGTAGACGGAGGAATTGGGAGTAGGGGGTAGAGTCCTTACTGGAAGTAGGGTGGGAAGAAGTTTAAATGACGTATTTCAGAGGTAAGACATTTGCAAAACCTGGTTAAAAACTATTCAACGCAGAGAAGGTCCGTGGTCCATTAAAAAGGAAGGTCTGCAGATTTTTGCCTGAGCAGTTAATTGTACTCAGGTGGAACTGTGAGGTGGGTTATCCAAAAAATGCACTCCCTTGGCTTATGTCTAGGGAGTGCATCCTTCTGCTGTTGTATCCCACGATCTTTTACCGACTTGTGGCTGTGTTGATCTTCTACCGTCAGGATTGTCTTGTGCCCTCTGACCTATATCGTCTGAACCTACCCCTCATAATAGTACCTAAGTTGCCCACAAAATTGTGTAGCCTCAGAGCCGCAGTGGTATAGAAATTTGGTTGGATTATAACAGTGTAACAATATTTGTACCTTGGAACAGCATCTGATATCTGCTTAAAACTCCTAAAACTGCTGGATCTGTGCAGAGCCAACAGCAAACATGTCTTCAGTACAAGCATGCTTTGTGCTTGTAGACTATAGTTGAATTTCCATTGTGACATAATTTGACCTGGAAATAGTTATAATCGTTGTAAAACCCAGCATTATGTTGAACTAAGTTTGGTCAACAATCACTTGTGAATACATTTGTGTGAACTATTGGGAATCGTTGAATGCGCAGAATGTTGTCAGTTGATTGTATTACTTAGGGGGAAAATTAATATAGTTTTATTTTTGCATTTACTCAATGATGAAATCACTAGGAGCCACAGTGATACAGCTAGTCGGATTAATGTAGGATTGGTGTAAATGGGCAAAAATGATACAGCACTAGAGTGACTCAGCAGGTCAGGCAGCATCTCTGGAGAACATGGAAAGGTGGCATATCGGGTTGAGAATCTTTTTCCAAAACATCACCTATCCATTTTCTCCAGAGATGCTTTCTGACCCGCTGAGTTACTCCAGCATTTTGTGTCTATCTTTGGTTTAAACCAGCATCCACAGTTTATTTTTATTATATTTTGAGTGCTTAAACCAAATCTAGTAGAACTTTTCCCCTAATTGTAGCAGCACTGCAACAGAACCACAACCTGATCTCCCGGTGTCTCAGCACTTCAACTCCCCCTCCCATTCCGAATCCAACCTTTCTGTCCTGGGCCTCCTCCATGGCCAGAGTTGGAGGAGCAGCACCTCATATTTCGCTTGGGCAGTTTACACCCCAGCGGTATGAACAATGACCTCTAATTTCAGGTAGTCCCTGCTTTCTACTCCCCTTCTCAGCTCTCCGTCAGCCCACTGTCTCCGCCTCTTCCTTTCTTCTTCCCACCCCCCCCCCCCCACTCATCAGTCTGAAGAAGGGTCTCGACCTGAAACGTCGCCTATTTCCTTCGCTCCATAGATGCTGCCTCACCTGCTGAGTTTCTCCAGCATTTTTGTCTACCTTCACTTTTCCAGCATCTGCAGTTCCTTCTTAAACACAAGACTATAAAGTAATTAGAATTGCGTCATGGTTGCTATGTACTCCCAGTATTAATTACATCTGAGCCTTTACCCAAGGTGCGAGGCTGATTACTAACTTGCATTTCCTCGCCCTGTTTATTTTGCTTTGAGATCAGGTATCTTGGATACTTCTGAGGAAAGGACTCTTCTTCATTGCAGGAGCGTGAGGAAGATTGTGTGAGATGAAACAGCTACTCCACTTTACTTCTCTGCTGGTCACCAGCAGGAGGATGGAAAGGAACAGAATTACATGAGTGTTGGCAGGGACTGATGATTTGTGCAGCAAAGTGTGATGCCGTATTGATCAGATCAAATTGCTGAGTGCTGACTGAAAAGTGATCCTTCTACTGCTGATATTCCATCAGATGTGCACCTTGCAGTGGTCAATTGGTGCTATAGCTCATTATGGTCCTTATTTGGAGTCTCATGAGAGATTGCTGTTTGCTGGATAATTGTAAACTTCACATGCTGAACCGTCAAGCACTCAATATATCTGCTTAACTATTGAATGACATTTTGATCATGATGTTATATGCTTTGGTCTTAACTGCTTCAGCTACAATGCTTACTGCGACCCAAAATGTTGCTTATCCTTGTTGTCCAGATATGCTGCTTGACCCGCTGAGTTTCTCCGGCACTTTGTGTCTTTTACAGAGGAAGTGTGTTTTGTACAGCCATCAGTTAAGCAAGGGAAGTTCCACTGAACAGAGAATACAGATCACTGCTATCAAGGGAATGATGTCATATAGGATCAGAGAACCATTCATTCAAGTGTAATATAGAGCAGGATGTAAGGACCTCCTCTCCCAGAAATATCACCAGCAGCCTGCAACGGTCGCAAGTTGTTTGCTCCAGTGCAGGTCTCCGCACCGTCTTCTGCTTGGAACCCAGTTACCAGAAGTGCAACAGGGCCAAATGCAGCAAAAGGGTTGTGTTACATCAGGATGGCAGCAACTGGCCTCTGAGGATGGCGTTTATAGCTAGTGACACCCCCTCCAACATTCAGTGGGATCAGGTCACTGAAAGTTTCTAAATACCTTCCTCTATCAATGATTCCCATCATTGCCCGTGTAGTCAAACCTTCCATCTCCAGTCTGTTGGGAGGTAAATCTGGTGTCCCAGTGAAGTCTATCCCTGGTACCCCTTCTTATCCCACCAGTCTTGTTGGTTCCATGCCTCGTGCCTCTCAGCTGCAGGTCTGCATGTTACTCTACTTCTATTCTTGGCTGTAGCTTCATATTGCAATGTGGTGCAGCATTTAGCATCGAACAATAAAGTCATCACGTATGCATGCATTGCAGAGCAAATAAAACAGATGAAGGAACCAGGATCTCATTATCAAAGGACCAATGTTATTTTCCACAACAATTCTGGTGATTATCAAAGGTTCAAAGGTCTTTTATTGTCTCGTGTACCAATTAAGGTACAGTGATATTTGATTATGGGGATCTTATCATAGCAGTGCTCAGCTACGCTTGAAAGACTAGGACCAGGTGTGGGGGGAAAAAAAGTAGAGCAGATGGCTTGTCACCTTAGCAGTATCTGTCATGCGAAAATATCTGCAGTTTGGTCTCCCTAAGAGTAGAGGTGTCATGTATGTTTCCCAGAAGCATGGCATTCACCATCAGAAAAGTATTTTGATGATTCAACCACCTGCATGCTAAGGGAGTGGAAATCCTTTTTGTTGAAGAGAATGTCCAGATTATTAAAGAGAAGTTTCATGGGCACATGTGCAGTCAGTAGCGGCCTACACTTGTGGAAGCCAGAAATGTTGACAAATCCCACTGCCCAAGTTGTCACCTGTTCCACACTGAATCCGAAGATGCTGAAATAGTCCCTACGCAAGTGCACTGTTTGCTTGACATGCCTTTAGCTGCTGGGAACTGCGTATTAAAAACCTGGGAGAAATCTGCTGCAGTCACTTGGAATGATCCTGTGGTGAGGAAATTGAGAGTCAAAGTGATCTCTATCAAGGGAACAGTCCAGGAACAGTTTCAGGGCAGCACAGTGGCACAGCTGGTAAAGCTGCTGCCTCACAGAGCTAGAGACCCAGGCTCAATCCTCGCACGTCTTCAGGATTTGGGAGGAAACTGGAGCACCCAGAGGACACCCACGTGGTCACATGAAGAATGTGAAAACACCACATTGACCTTGGGAATTGTCTGTGTGGATCGCATGGGTTTCCTCTGGGTGCTCCAGTTTCATCCCACATTCTAAAGACCCTGTAGGTTTATTGGCCTCTGTAAATTGCCCCTGGTGTGTAGGGAGTAGATGAGAAAGTGGGATGATATAGAACTAGTGTGAACAGGTGATCGATGGTTGGATCTTTCAGTTCAGTTTAGTTTATTGTCAAGTGTACTGAGGTACAGTGAAAAGCTTTTGCTGCGTGCTATCCAGTCAGTAGAAAGACAATACATGATTACAATCAAGTCATTTACAGTATATAGATAGATGATCAGGGAATAACGTTTAGTGCAAGGTAAGGCCAGCAAAGTCTGATCAAAGAAAGTCTGAGGGTCAACACAGAGTTAGATAGTAGTTCAGCACTGCTCTCTGGTTGTTGTAGGATGATTCTGTTGCCTGATAACAGCTGGGACGAAACTGTCCCTAAATCTGGAGGTGCGGGTTTTCAAGGTGGTGTGGAGGTGTGTGTACTCGGTGGCCCAAAAGGCCTGCTTCCATGTAGTATCTTTCAATCAATTAGTCATTGCCAAAATTCATGCTCGTGATACCAACCTTGGAAACTTGGTGTGCTTGTACATTATTGGGAAGAATGTGGTGTCCCTGAATATTCTTAGAGTTAGCTAGTTTTAAAAGAGAACTAGACTAAGTGGGACCCGTTGGGTCCCATTCTCACATGGGAAGGCTGGTACCCCAATGCAATATTCCACCTCTCCACCAATTCCAATATTGGTGGCCAGTGGGGGGGGGGGGGGCTTTCTGGAGTGCTAGTATGGGTGTTGTGGGCCGAAGGAACTGGTTTCCCGAGGGCTAGTATGGACATTGTGGGCCGAATGGATTCTTGGACTCAGTACACTCACTCAAGGCTGGTGGACACACAATTCACTCACTCAGGGCTGGTGCTCACAGTTCACTCACTCACGGCTGGTGGACTCACAGTTCACTCACGACTGGTGGACTCACGGGTCACTCACTCACGGCTGGTGGACTCACAGGTCACTCACTCACGGCTGGTGGACTCACAGGTCACTCACTCACGGCTGGTGGGCTCACAGTTCACTCACTTGCGGCTGGTGGATTCAACATCACACACACACACACACTCTCTCCATCACGCACACACACACCCTCCATCACACACACACACCTTCCATCACACACACACACACACACACACACCCTCCATCTCACACACACCCTCCATCTCTCACACACACACACACACACACACACAAACACACGCCCTCCATCTCACACACACACAAACACACGCCCTCCATCTCACACACACACATACACACCCTCCATCACACAGACACACACGCACCCTCCATCTCACACACATACACACATCCTCCATCTCACACACACACATGCACACGCACACTCACACACACACACCCTCCATCACACACACACACCCCTTCCAACTCACACGCACACACACACACTCACATCCTCCATCTCACTCACACACACCCTCTATCTCTTTCTCACACACACACACACTCACACAAATACATCATCCATCTCTCTCACACACACACATACTCACACACTCAGACACACACACCGTCAATCTCACACACACACACCCTCCATCTCTCACACACACACACACCCTCCATCTCACACACACATGTGCACACACACACTCACACACACACATAGACACACACACCCTCCATCTCACACACACACACACCGTCTCACATACACACTCCATCTCACACACACACACACGTGCACACACACAGACACACACACACACACACCCTCCCTCACACACACACCCTCCATCTCACCCACCCACACACACACACCCTCCATATCACACTCACACACACCCTCCATCTCTCACACACGCACTCCATCTCTCACACACACATACACACATCCTCCATCTCACACACACATACACACACCCTCCATCTCACGCACTCACACACACACACACCCTCCATCTCACTCACACACACACACACCCTCCATCTCACTCACACACACACACACACATACATACACACACACCCTCCATCACACACCCTCCATCACACACACACCCTCCATCAAACACACACATCCGGGACATACGACAGTAAAACTCTCTTGATTATATTCACGCCCGACTTCTGGACTCAGCGCGGCCTTGGACTCTGGTCCGACTTCTGGACTGAGCACAATTTCTGGACTGAGCGCGACCTCTGGCGTGAGTGCGACCTCTGGAGTGAGCACGACCTCTGGGCTGAGCGCAAACTCCGGACTGAGCGCGACCTCCGGACTGAGCGCGACCTCCAGACTCAACCACGGCTTGTAGACTCACAGTTCTAGACTCGACTCTCACTCACGGTTTCCGGGCTGACTGACTCACGTCCGGCCTCCGGGGCTTTATTCTCCTCGCCCCTGGAAGGGACGTTACCTTCATGGTGACTGACAGGTGAGAAAAACAATCTGCTGATCTCACGATTTTTTAAACCTTTATATCTTTTCTATTATTTCACCGATCAGAACAAAAACTCGGTGGCTTGGAGCAGAGGAGAACGGTGAGTAAGGTGGCGAAAAAATCCTTGCAATATAGGGTAGCGTTTTTGCGCAAATTTAATTACAACGCAGACCGGAAGTGGTCAAGATGAGAGTTTTAGTAATAGTATAGATAGAAGATGAAGATCTTCTATCTATAGTATAGATAGAAGATACTCCAGTAACAGATTGCTGTCACCACTGATGCAACCATTGAATGAGTATGTCAGCAGCATTGTAGTGCAAAAATACTCACTGTTAGTTGAAATGTTCTCTGTGGATTTAGGAAGGTGATTCTACAGTCTGGAGTGAGTCCTGAAGGTATCCGGTTTCATCAGCATGGCACTCCTTTAAGTAACACAAAGTCCTTACAAACTTTTCTGATGTGCCCTTCATTCTGCTATGAATGAACGTCTGAAGAAGGGTCTCGACCCAAAACGTCGCCAATTCCTTCTCTCCATAGATGCTGCCTCACCCGCTGAGTTTCTCCAGCATTTTGTGTCTACCTTCGATTTTACCAGCATCTGCAGTTCTTTCTTAAACATGAATAATCAGTTGAAGGTTTCACCCAAGTTCCAATTTATACCAGCAAGGAAGAAAAAAAGAATGGTGTAAATGTCATTATCATTAGATGTGCCTAAAACGTGATAACGTGAATAATAAACTGAAGTACCCAATACATTGTGGTACCCAATACATTAAGCTCCATTTTGCCCAAAATAGATCACTAAAGCAATCTGACCAGGTTAATTTGATTTGCCTTTGATTTGTACAAAAAAAATAGAAATAAGTTGATTTTAATTCTAGGCAGATATTTTGTTATCAAGTTATTTGTTTTCATGATCTTTGGCTTAGTTATACAAAGATATTTTCCTTTTAATACATTTCATATTTCCAGTTTTCTCATTTAACCACACATCCTTGAGCTGTGTAAATTATTACCTGCATTTATCAGACAAAATCATTTTGTTTAAAATTTGCTTTGGTTCTTAATGGGTCATTTCTGGATGCCTTCCAAACCATTTCCGTTGTCTTTTTGGTTGTGTACAAAAAAATGATAGCTGGCCCATTACAGTATGCTACTAATAAGGTTCTATTTGCAAATATTTAGTATTTCAGTTATCAATTAATTTTTACCAATTCCCTTTGATTCCATTATACAATCTTTTAGGGCTAACGGAATCAAGCAATATGGGGGAAAAGCAGGAACGGGGTACTTATTTTGGATGATCAGCCATGATCATATTAAATGGCGATGCTGGCTTGAAGGGCCGAATGGCCTACTCCTCTGCCTATTTTCTGTGTTTCAATGTTCCTGTCAGATATTGCATTTCTGCTGTTGCTTTAGTTATACAATATTTTCCAGCTATGATGTATTTTAGATTTATTTTACCATCCGATTACAGGCGGTCTTTCTATTTAATTGTTTATTCTTGGCACTATTTAGGATGTCTGTGTGTGTTGGGTCAAGATCCTATTGATTTTTGATTGGAAGTGTACATTTTCTTTAAACCAGATCCACTACAGTAAGACCAATTCACTTTAGAGAACACATTGCTTCTAATTATATACAACCCTAGGAGGAGGTATGGGAGGTAAGAGGTCAACGCTGATTGATTAGAATATTGTACTGTGCTGTAACATATTGCACAATAATAGTTCCAACAAAAAAGCTGACATTTGATCTTTTCAGGAAAGGTTTTTCTGTTTTTGTTAAAATCCTCTATCTGAAATATTCTCCACTTTTTTGCAAGTCAACATATTTTTTGAGTGTGGTATTCTTCAGCTGTTGAAACACTAGTACAAATTACCTGATTATGATGTATCATGTAACCAGAGAAAGACTCTTTGTTCGGAAAAAAAATCAATACTAAGCCTCTTGGAACAGCTTTTTCCCTTTTTGGATGTCCACGTAGAAGTGGTTTGGAACTGCTGATCCTACATTTTAGACCGACAGTGATTCATACCATGTTGCTGTCCATTCTGGTCTCTAACATACCTGAGGGCCCTCATCTGACATTCCATGCATGACTTTGGATAAGGTTAAGGAATCTTGGATTCTGGTTGTAGGTAGTGTGTAAATGGGGATATACCTTCACTGAACAAATCCAGTATATTCCCAGAGTGTGTTTATAATGTTACTATATAAATAAACTTATGACAATTTATGTAAAAGTACAGAAAATGAACTTTAAAAAATAAACAAAAATTGCATGATGGAATACTTCGTAACAGCCAACTTCCCAATTGACCTTATTTAAGTTTCTCTTGCTATTCTTTGATGTGACTGAATCAGATGCTGTCTCAGCCACTGTTGGTTGAATTATCTTAGACGCTGAAGGTTAGTGCTGGAAGCCAATTCTGCATAAGTGGCATTTGGAGGATTTATTAACATTACTCAGCAAAAATAAGAACTGAAACCAACATCTTAAATCTAAACAAAACAAAAATGAAGTTACAGTATGTGTAAGTTGGCAATGGTATATTTGGAAAGAACATTAAAATGTATGACAGCAGACAAGAAGCAGGTAACACTTAAAGAATTAACATTTAAAGACCACAAGAAATACATATCCTTTCAAGGGACATAAAACATGTAGGAAAAGTAGTCCAAACATGGTTAACAAGAAAAACTTGCTCTAGTAATTGAAGAAAGGAAAATATATATTATAATCTTGCCAATTTGAGATAGTTTCAGAAATCAGCAAAGGAGGTGATAAGGAAATCGGGATCCAACAGTAATCTAGCAATAACATAAAAACAGACTGTAAAGGCTGAGGGTTTTTCATAAAGGAAGACCTGGAGAAATTATATTGGGAATAAAGAAATGGCGACGAAGTAAAACAAAAATTTCAGGACTGCCTTCACAATAGATTACATTAAAAAAAAACCCTTGTGGAAAATAATGGAAAGCAAGTTTGGTAGGAAAGAGAAGCTGAAGAAACTACCATCAGTAGAGAAGAAAAAGTATCAGTGGAATTAATGGTGCTATGTCAATAAATCTTCAAGATCTGATGACCTGCAAGTTTTTAAATTCTGCAGCTTTGGAAGGTATAATACTCTGGTTGCCATTTTCCAAAATTCCTTTGATTTTAGCATGGAAGATAGCAAATGTTACAATGCTATTGAAGAAAGCAGGAAGAGAGAAAACAGGGAAGTATAGAACAGTTACTTATTGTTTTCTCTGGAGCTTTGGAGGCTAAGGGAAGACATGATATAAGTATATAAAATTATGAGAGGCGTAGATAGGGAACCTTTTCCCCGGTGGGTGGAAATGTCTAAGACTAGAGGGCATAGTTTTAAGCTGAGAGGGGCAAAATTTAAACGAGATGTGCAGGGCAAATCTCCTTTAGAGTGTGATGAGTGCCTGGGACACAGGGCCAGAGATGGTGATGGAGGCAGATACGATGGTGGCATTTAAGAGGTTTTTGGATGGGAAAATGGATATACAGGGAGTAGAGATATATGGATCACGTGACGACAGATTAGTTTAATGTTGCATCATGTTCAGATTGGACATTTTGGGCCGAAGGGCCTGTTCCTGTGCTGTACAGTTCAATGTTCTATGTTATTCTGAGATTAAAGGTAGAAGAAATGTTATAATTTATTTCTAAGGAGGTGATATTAGGGAAATTAAAAATAACATTGTATGATAGCCAACTTGGATTTAGGGAAGGGAAGTTATATTTGACGTCTGTTATTTTTTTTCAAGTTGCAACAAGCAGGATAATTATGGGTAAATTCCTGAACTTGGTATATGTGGACTTTAAGAAGGCCTTCAATAACATGGCACAAAAATAAATTATGAAACCAAATTAAAGCATATGATATTGGAGGTGAGGGATCTTCATCTTCTTGCGTATGGCGTGCACAGCCTAAAGTTGTAGGACAACTTGTTCTATTTGATATTATTTGATTGTGCACGCTGGGTTGATTACATTCGTGAAGGTTGCAATCTTCCACCCGGAGGTGAGGGATAATGCACCAGTTTGGTGGGCTGGGGATTGGTTCGTAGACAGAAAAAAGAGAATGGGAACAATGGGTCAGTCTTCAATTAGGAGGCTGTAATTAAAGCCTGTCCCACAGTACGAGTTCATTCCAAGAGCTCTCCCGAGTTTGCCCTGATTCGAACTCGGAGATTTACGGTAATGGCCACTCGTCGGTACTCGGGGCTCTCGTGGACATTTTCAAACATGTTGAAAAATCTTCACGAGTCTTCCTGTGCTTACCTGCCGTTAGCGAGTCTTCCTGAGTACCTGTCGTTTGCGTTACGAGCCGCTAAGAGACGTCCCCGAGCTCCGACGTACCCGCTACGTTCATTCTCCGTGCTTACCATGAGTTATTTTTAAAACTCGGGAGAGCTCTTGGAATGAACTCGTACCGTGGGACAGGGCTATTAGTGTTCTGTCACAGGGAAATGAGCGGGAATTCCAGTTCAAAATATTTGTTAATGAATTGGATGCACAGGTCAAGATTGCTGATAATCTAGGTGGAAATAAATGCTGTGACTCAAATACAGAGCTGCTTCAAGTGAATGAGTCACGAGGCAGTAGATGGAATATATAGTAGTAAAAAGTAAAATCATCCACTTTGATTGGAAAAAGAAGAAAAGTAAGTAAGTTTATTGGCCAAGTATTCACATACAAGGAATTTGCCTTGGTGCTCTGCCCACAAGTAACAACATGACATACAGTGACAGTTACAAATGACTCAGAAAACACTAAACATTAATAATAATAAAACATTAATGATAAAACACCATTGATCAAGCATGTGAACCAAAAAAATACCAGATCAAAGGGAGGCTACAGATTTTTGGCTGTTGAGTAGAGCAACTACTCATGGATAAAAACTGTTTTTATGTCTGGCTGTGGCAGCTTTGACTGTCCGGAGTCGCCTTCCAGAGGGAAGTGATTCAAAGAGTTTGTGGCCAGGATGAGAGGGGTCAGAGATGATCTTGCCCGCTCGCTTCCTGGCCCTTGCAGTGTACAGTTCATCAATGGAGGGAAGGTTGCAGCCAATAATCTTCTCTGCTGATCGGTAGTTTTTTTAAATAATGAGACATTTAAAAAAGTTTATGTTCAGAAGGAGCAAGTGTGCAAGTACAGTAGGCAATTACGAAGGCAAATTGAATTGAATTTGTCATTCAAAAACAAGTTATAACGAAATTTCGTTCCCATTTCGTTACCGTCATAACAGTAAAAAAGCAACAAAACACACAATTAAACACAATTTAACACAAACATACATCACAGTGACTCTCCTCCAGGCACCTCCTCGCTATGATGGAAGGTAAAAAAGTCTTATCTCTTCCTTGCTTTTCTCCCGCAGTCAGACAGTCAAACTGCTGCGTCGAGGCAATCGAGGCTCCCGATATTGAAGCCCCCTCCGGGCGATGGTTTGCTCTCAGTAAATGCAAGACATTTTGAGCACAAGAGTAAAGATATGTTACTACATTTATAAAGAACTATGGTGAGACTATGCCCATGATATTCTCAATGGGTCTGGCCTCCCTTCTGAAGGTGTTACAAAGATTCGGCAGGTTGGATTCCTGGGAATGATAAAGAAGGGTCTTGACCCGAAACGTCACCTATTTCCTTCTCTCCATAGATGCTGCCTCACCCGCTGTGTTTCTCCAGCAATTTTGTCTACCTTTGATTTTCCAGCATCTGCAGTTCCTTCTTAAGCAAACTGAGTCTATACTTTTGTTATGGAAGTTAGGGAGATGATATTGAAATGTGTAATATTATTTGAGGGCTTGAGAGGATAGATGCAAAGATGATATTTCCTCTGGCTAGGGAATCAAGAACCAGGGTTCACCATTTCAAAATAGATGGCTGGCCATCCAAGACTGATTTAAGAAGAAATTTCTTCACCCAGAGTGTGAACCCTGGGAATTCTGAGAGTATTCCTCGAGGGATGTGGAGGCTCAGTAAATTTGAGACATGCATGGAAGAATATTAGGATTCAAGCTTAATATAGGAAAGTGGTGCAAAGGTAAAAGATAGGCCGCAGAGGGGCAGAGGTCAGAATGGTCTCCTCCTCCATTTTTCATGTTCTTATTATAGAATACTCTGAGAATCTTGGAACCATATTAGCAGAAATTTGGACAGATGTCCAAATGATTGATCCTTTTAGAAGGGTGCGGTTTTAAGGATTACATTATAAAAGGAAGGTACACAAAAATGCTGGAGAAACTCAGCGGGTGCAGCAGCATCTATGGAGCGAAGGAGATAGGCAACGTTTTGGGCCGAAACGTTGCCTATCTCCTTCGCTCCATAGATGCTGCTGCACCCGCTGAGTTTCTCCAGCATTTTTGTGTACCTTCGATTTTCCAGCATCTGCAGTTCCTTCTTTAACACATTAAAAAAGGAAATAAGGACAGTGAGGTTTAGGAAGAGATTTCCAAAGCTTAAGAGTTGAGCTATCTGAAAGAGCAACACTGGTGTTGGATCAATTAAAGTGTTGATTATACAACAGGTCAGAATTGGAGGTGCAGACCTATTTTGAAAGCATGTAGGGCTGGGGAGGAATTTGCTAAAAACTTGGATGATTTGAAAATAATGATAAAAATAATTCAAAATTAAGGTTTTATTCACACAGGATTCTATGTGGATTGAGCTTAGATGATGAGTAAATGGCACAGTGCAAGTTTAGAAATAGACAATAGGTGCAGGAGTAGACCATTTGGCCCTTCGAGCCAGCACCGCCATTCAATATGATCATGGCTGATCATCCACAATCAGTACCCCGTTCCTGCCTTCTCGCCATATCCCCTGATTCTGCTATCTTTAAGAGCTCTATCTAACTCTCTCCTGAAAGCATCCAGAGAATTGGCCTCAACATCGGGAACATGTTTCCTGCCTCTAGCGTGTCCAAATGCTTAATAATCTTATATGTTTCGATAAGATCCCCTCTCATCCTTCTAAATTCCAGAGTATACAAGCCCAGCCGCTCCATTCTATCAACATATGACAGTCCCGTCATCAAATGGGCAACAGAGACTTGAATTAACTGTTACTTGAGGGTGGATTGTAAAAGGCCTGTCTCACGAGTCTGCGGTCATTGGCGGCGAAACAGGAAGAATTGGCGGCGAAACAGGAAGAATTTACCGCTCCTGGGCCGCGCACTCGGTTAAACGCACAATTCCGGGGCCGCGCGGCGTTGTTCCCAACATCGCACGGTGCTAAAATAAAACCAACACTGTTCAAAAAACTTTTCCTACCGCACAGCCTCCGCCAGTGAGGCACGAGTGCGGCACGGCCGCCGCCACAGCCGCCGCCAGTGTGGCACGAGCGCCGTGCGTCGAACTTGCACCGCCACAGCCTCCGCCAGTGAGGCACGACCGCCGCCACAGCCTCCACCAGTGAGGCACGTGTGCGGCACGGCCGCCGCCACAGCCCCGCAGATCCGAAATGACGTCATCGCAGTCGGCCCGCCCTTTTTTTTTACTTACCGCAAGCTCGTGGGACCAGCCGTACTTAATCACTCGGCCCCTGCGCAGCATCCGTGCGGCGCTCCCATGGCATAGGCTCGGCGCTCTCGCCGTTGCCGTGCGGTCCCCTCTACCGGCGACGCCGCGCTTCACCGCCGATGACCGCAACACCGTGAGACAGAGCCTTTAGAATCCAGCCAGGAATGCATTGTAGTATTTTAATATAGATTGTCTCATTGAATGGGCTGAGGCATGGGAGAGTCAAGAAAATGTAATGGATGTGTGAGTCATGATCTCAGAAATGTAGGATCCTGCTATTATAAATCGTTCTGCTCTTTCAAAAATTGAAAATACAGCAGACCTTTTAAAGGAATATTTATGTTTCTCTTTCATCAGCAAATGCGTGGAAGATATATGATGGTGCATAATACATTTGCATCTAGCTTCCTGTATGTAGAGTTATAGAGTCGTACAGCACAGAAACAGACCCTTCGGCGCAACTTGCCTATGCCAACTAATCTGCCCCATCTACACTAGTCCCACCTGCCAGCATTTGGCCCATATCCCTCTAAACCTTTCCTGTTCATGTACCTGTCCAAATGTATTTTAATGTGTACTTATGGAAAGACAATTAAATGTGCAAGATAATATTTTACAATTAAATAAGCACTGTTGGGATAGTAAGTAACTAAATTTACCCACTATGAACATCAACACAGACCTAAATTAGTCTCTCTCTTCTTGGTTGCCTCTGTGTAGAGATAAACAAATGAAGGGAATAGTTTTGTTTGTAACACTTTCTTCTGCTGTGGTTGAATATTTGGTTCTAATGCATGGAATTGACATATCCCATGGGTTTAATTTAATTAATCTGGGATTCACGATGTACTTTCAGCTGGATGCAGAGCTGTCGCAGAATATTGCTCATGGGTAATGGAATTTTAAGCTACTCTATTTTCATTTGCCCCAGAGTAATTGTTATGTAGGGAAATATTTTTTTTTTTCTTTGAACTTTTGTTTAATTTGGAGTTTGGGTCAAGCTATATCATTGGGTGGAATTAAGGGAGATGTCAAATTATCTTGGATTCATTCATTTGGCAACCTTCTTCTCAGTATGAAGTCTATTTGTGTTTTAAGAAAGGAAGGAAAATAAGGGAAAAACAGTTGCACTCCACATCAATTCAGCATTTGAACTACATAACTGCATTTGTATTTCAATTCAAAAGGTTGTGACTTTATTCGATTTTCAGCCAATTACGAGAAGTTTTTCTTTTATTGGATGATTAAGATTACTGAATTTTGCTTTTATTGGATTAATCACTGCTACGGCCGTACATCTGAAGATGGTTAATAAATGGATAGAGCTTAAACTAGAATTACTGTGATTGAGGGAATAGAGGAGGAAAGTGAGTGGAGATATTTTGCAGGGACTGTTCTAATTTTTTAATAAACTCTTCATAATTTATATTGTGGAGTTAATTTTTTAAGCACAAGCTTTGTCACTGATGTCAAGTGCAAGGAGGATTAATAATACTGAACAGATTAAATGAATGGGCTGGGCTTATGCCAAATATAAGATCAGACATACCAGAGAAAGAAATTTTAACTGTATATTTAGTGAAAGGTGACCGTTTGAAGAGTGTTTAAATGTGGTTCTTATCCATTTACATTTAAATTTTCAGCAAATATGTCTGTATGAGTGGGAATGCATCTCGGATTAATGTGTGAAACACTCAGTATATTACTTTTAAAATGCATCAGAGTAATTCAGAAGTACGTGTTAAGAATGTTGCAATATTTATCAGTTCTTCCATATAAATTAAAGTATGAAATTCATTTTAAATATGAATCAGTTGGAGATGAACGAGACAAATGCAAAAAATGTTCACTGGTTTAGCTTACAGCAACACTAAGACATGGGAGCAATGCAAGCCCTGCAACCTCAAGGTCTTCTCTCACATTCAATAAAACTATGGCTGATCTGAACTTGGTCTCACTCCACCTGCCCACCTGATCCCCATAATGATTGATTTTCCATGTAGTTTATTCCAAACAAATATTTTCAAATATATCCAACAGCTGTCTTGGAATGGACAGCTTTATGTTTCTTGGATCATAAGGTCATATAGGAGATAGGAGTGGAATTAGGCTATTTGGCCCATCAGCTCCAATCCACCATTCAATCATGGCTGACCTATCTCTCCCTCCTAACCCCATTCTCCTGCCTTCTCCCCATAACCCCATGAGTTAGATAAAGCTCTTAAAGATAGCAGTCAAGGGAAATCGGGAGAAGGCAGGAACGGGGTACTGATTGTGGATGATCAGCCATGATCATAGTGAATGGCGGTGCTGCCTTGAAGGGCCGAATGGCCTACTCCTGCACCTATTGTCTATTGTCTAACCTCTGACACCTGTACTAATCAAGAATCTATCTATCTCTGCCTTAAAAATGTCTACTGACTTGACCTCCACAACATTCTGTGGCAAAGAATTCCACAGATTCACCACCCTCTGACATGACATCTCTCTTCATCTCCTTTTTAAAATAATATCCTTTAATTCTGAGGCTGACCTCTAGTCCTAGACTCTCCCACTCATGGAAACATCCTCTCCACATCCACTCTACCCAAGCCTTGTGGTAGCCTCCAGACGCTTGTTCGGAGGGAATATGCAACGTAACAGTTGCAATGTATTCTACACATGTTATCTTTTATTGCTGAAAAGAGGTGTGTTGTGCAAGAGCAAATTCAAAATTCTCTAATGCTTCATTAGAAAACCTGATGTAAACAAGATAATTTGTCTTGTTGAAATAGTGGAAATACAAAATCCAAAATGGAGATACAAGAGACTCCAAATGTTGGAATCTAGAGCAAAAAGCAAATTGGTGGAGGAACTCAACAGGTTGAACAGCATCTGTGGAGTCTCTTTGTATCTACAGATGCTGCATGTCCCACTGAATTTCTATAGCAGAGTGGATCATTTATAGGCTGAGAAGGTGTCTGCAGAGATAGTGAACTCCAAGACACATGAGCAGGAAATGTTTTAATCATCTGACAAAAGTAGTAAGGATGAGTACAGGTTTTCTTTAAATAATATTTCTAAACCATGAGGTAATAATCTTTTTCACTCACAACTCCACGACTGAACCAATCATTTTCCCTTATCACGTAGCAAATGGCAAAAATCTCAGCCCACACAGCGCCTTCACATCTTGTTATCTTCACAGCAGCCTTTGTTGTCACAGAAAAGCTATTGTCAAACAAGGAATTCCCCTGGTGCTTTCATCCCTGCTTCGTGATCAGAAGTTATAGGACAGAATTAGGCCATTCAGCCCATCAGATCGACTTCGCCACTTAACCATGGCTGATCTTTCAATAGACAATAGGTGGCAGCCGAGCCAGCACCGCCATTCAATGTGATCATGGCTGATCATCCACAATCAGTACCCCGTTCCTGCCATCTTCCCATATCCCCTGACCCCGCTATCTTTAAGAGCCCTATCTAACTCTCTCTTGAAAGTATCCAGAGAACCGGCCTCCACCGCCCTCTGAGCCAGAGAATTCCACAGACTCACAACTCTCTCTGTGAAAAAGTGTTTCCTCATCTCCGTTCTAAATGGCTTACCCCTTATTCTTAAACTGTGGCCCCTGGTTCTGGACTCCCCCAACATCGGGAACATGTTTCCTGCCTCTAGCGTGTCCAAACCCTTAATAATCTTATATCTTTCAATAAGATGCCCTCTCATCCTTCTAAATTCCAGTGTATACAAGCCCAGCCGCTCCATTCTCTCAGCATATGACAGTCCCGCCATCCCGGGAATTAACCTTGTGAACCTACGCCGTACTCCCTCAATAGCAAGAATGTCCTTCTTCAAATTTGGAGACCAAAACTGCACACAATACTCCAGGTGTGGTCTCACTAGGGCTCTGTACAACTGCAGAAGGACCTCTTTGCTCCTATATTCGATTCCTCTTGTTATAAAGGCCAACATGCCATTCGCTGTCTTCTCTGCCTGCTGTACCTGCATGCTTACTTTCATAGACTGATGTACAAGGACCCCCAGATCCCGTTGTACTTCTCCTTTTCCCAACTTGATGCCATTTAGATAGTAATCTGCCTTCCTGTTTTTTCTACCAAAGTAGATAACCTCACATTTATCCGAATTAAACTTCATGTGCCATGCATCTGCCCACTCCCCCAACCTGTCCAAGTCACCCTGCATTCTCATAGCATCCTCCTCACAGTTCACACTGCCACCCAGCTTTGTGTCATCTGCAAATTTGCTAATGTTACTTTGAATCCCTTCAATCAAATCATTGATGTATATTGTAAATAGTTGCGGTCCCAGCACCGAGCCTTGCGGCACCCCACTTGTCACTGCCTTCCATTCTGAAAGGGACCCGTTAATCCCTACTCTTTGATACACAACTCTATCTCCCCCTGAAGCCCAAAAACCAATCAAATCTGCTTAACCTTACCCGCTGCCTTGAGGGTATAAAGTGTTGGATGGCCCAGAACTTCCTCCAACTAAACGAGAGTAAGTCTGAGGTCATCCTTCTCGGCCCCTCGGACTCAATCAAAATGATAGCAGGCAGCCTTGGAAGCCTTACCCCACTACTCAAACCTCACGTCAAAAACCTTGGCGTGATATTTGTCTCAGCACTAAAATTTGACAAACAAGTCAATGCCGTGGTAAAAGCTAGCTTCTTTCAGCTTTGGACGATAGCTAAATAAAACAATTCCTCCAGTTTGATGACCTCGAAAAGATCATCCACACATTCATCTCCTCCCGCCTAGATTACTGCAACTCCCTTTAAACTGGCATCAGCCAATCTTCCCTGTCCCGCCTGCAACTGGTCCAAAACGCCGCAGCGAGACTCCTGACGGGCACCCGAAAAAGGGACCACATCACCCCGATCCTGGCCTCTCTCCACTGGCTCCCTGTGCGGTTCCGTATAAACTTCAAGATCCTCCTCCATGTCTACAAAGCCCTCAATGGGCTTGCCCCCACCTACATAAAAAGTCTTCTCACCCACCACTCCACCTCCAGGCCCCTTAGATCGGCCGACTTGGGGTTGCTGAATATCCCACGGTCTAGGCATAAGCTCAGGGGCGACCGCGCCTTTGCGGTTGCAGCCCCTAGAATGTGGAACAGCATCCCCTTTCCCATCAGAACTGCCCCCTCCATCGACTCTTTTAAGTCAAGACTAAAAACGTATCTATACTCCCAAGCCTTTCCTGACGTCCTCTGAGTGAGGGCTACATGTATATATGTATGTCGTTTTTTTTTTAATGCTATTCTTATAACAAATGTAAAGCACTTTGGCCAACGAGAGTTGTTTTTTAAATGTGCTATATAAATAAATGTGACTTGACTTGACTTTGTTTCCTGTCTGCCAACCAATTTTCTATCCATGTCAGCACTCTACGCCCAATACCACGTGTCCTAATTTTGCCCACTAATCTCCTATGTGGGACCTTATCAAATGCTTTCTGAAAGTCAGGGTTCACTACATCCACTGGCTCTCCCTTGTCTATTTTCCTAGTTACATCCTCAAAAAATTCCAGAAGATTATTCAAGCATGATTTCCCCTTCGTAAATCCATGCTGACTCGGACCGATCCTGTTACTGCTAACCAAATGTGCGGCTATCTCATCTTTTATAATTGACTCCATCATCTTCCCCACCACCGATGTCAGGCTAACTGGTCTATAATTCCCCGTTTTCTCTCTCCTGCCTTTCTTAAAAAGTGGGATAACATTAGCTACCCTCCAATCCACAGGAACTGATCCTGAATCTATAGAACATTGGAAAATTAACACCAATGCGCCCACGATTTCTAGAGCCACTTTCTACCGCATTCTCCTGCCTTCCCTCCCATAAAACCCTGACACCCGTACAAATCAAGAATCTGTCAATCTCCACCTTAAAAATATCCGTATATTTTTGGGCAGTCCATATTAAAAACATGAATTTCTGGCTGGAAGAAATGGACCAACAACCAGAATGGTTAAGGATGGAAAAGGAAGACTGTTTACCTTTTGAAATAGGTTCGATTATATTTGCTACCACAAAATTGCATTAAAAAACCTATAAGGAAAACCCTATAATACATAGTGGAATACGAATTTGGAAACAATTAAAAAAGGCTTTAAAACTGAATAATATACCACTATGTCTTCCCATTGTAAATAATCCTCTATTCAAGCCATCCATATTGGATGGAGGTTTTATACAATGGAAAAATCATGGAATTAAAAGGATTGGACATCTTTATAGGGAAGGCATCTTTCTGTCATTTCAAGAGTTACAACAGAATCATGGACTACACCCAATAACTTTTTCAGATATTTACAAATTAGAGATTATGTTAAATCCAATACACAAGTTTATAGGACTAGGGAACCAGAAATTCTTGATGAATGTTTGAATAAGCATCCTAACACTGAAAAATTAATAGCTTATATTTATAACATTCTCCTAAATAACGAGGTACCACCGATGGAACTATATAGACATAAATGGGGAAATGAGTTAGGTTATCCTATTACGAAAGATATTTGGGACGAAAGTTTACAACATATACATCAATGTTCGTTAAATGCCAGACATGCTTTAATACAATTTAAAGTCTTACACAGATTACATTACTCCGAAATAAAACTAAATAGAATGTTCACACATATCTCTCCTATATGTGATAAATGCCTGCATCTAGAGGCCAATTTAACACATACCTTTGCAAATTGTATAAAAATTAAAAATTACTGGCTGATATTTTTCAAATAATCTCTGAAGTTGTTAAGACCAAATTGGCTCCAGACTCAAAATTAATAATACTTGGGATATCAGAACAAGGTTTAACACTCACAACAAGCCAAAGAAACTTCCTTGACTACAGTATAATAACTGGGAAAAAATTAATATTAAAATTCTGGAAAGGCCCTACAACCCCCACAATTAAAATGTGGATTGTGGAAATGTCAGAGACCCTACATCTAGAAAGAATTAGACTTGTCTTAATGGACAAGCAAGAACTTTTTGTTAAAATATGGGCTCCATTCATTGCCTATTTGAAGGGATAGAGTGGCCCAGCGCGAAAGCCCGACTGAAGCTTGAACTCAGGATTAGATGTAATTATATTTCATAACCTACGAACTTATCTCCTATGACGTATTATAAGTTTTTCATTCCACCTCTTTTTCTTTTTTGATATTGTAATTCTTCTTTCTCTCTCTTCTTTCTTCTTTCTCTCTATTTTTCTTTTTCTATCTATATTTTAAAAAAAACACTAGAAGCAGAATTAACTGACAATTGACAAATTTAATAATGTATGAGTGATTGATGTATATGAAAAGTTTTTTCTTCTATTATAATATGTTACTCTACATTGTAATATGTTTGCTTCTAATAAACATTTATATCACAAAAAAAAAAAAAAAAAATATCCGTTGACTTGGCACCCCTTTCACAACCAAGAATGAAAATACTTGTATTTACAAACTACTTTCCATGGTTTCAATATCCCAAAGAACTTTACAGGCAGTAAAGTAATACTGAAATGTCATTATTGTTGGAAGTATCATATCCAAGGTGCAATGAGATTCTGCCAAAATGCAGTGACCATAAATGAAAAGACAACCTGATTTAAGTCATGGGTAATCTGTAAGCAGTCCTGCTTTTAACTAAAGAAGGTAGACAATAATGCTGGGGAAACTCAGCGGGTGAGGCAGCATCTATGGAGCGAAGGAATGGGTGACGTTTCGGGTCGAGACCCTTCTTCAGTCTGATGAGGGGATGGGGGGGGGGGAAGAAGATAGGAAGAGGCGGAGACAGTGGGCTGTGGGAGAGCTGGGAAGGGGAGGGGAAAGAGGGAGAAAGCAAGGACTACCTGAAATTGGAGAAGTCAATGTTCATACCACTGGGGTGTAAACTACCCAAGCGAAATATGAGGTGCTGCTCATGGAGGAGGCCCAGGACAGAAAGATCGGATTCAGAATGGTAGGGGGAGTTGAAGTGCTGAGCCACCGGGAGATCAGGTTGGTTATTGCGAACTGAGCGGAGGTGTTGGACGAAGCGATCGCCAAGCCTACGCTTGGTCTCACCGATGTAGAGCGGCTTTTAACTAGGTTCTTCTCTGCCTTAACGTGTAAAAAAAGAGAGTTTCCTCGACTATGGTCATTTGCAACTCCTGTATCTTATTCACTCTCTGCAGCAGAATAGGGTGCACAGCGCAAGAGGGGTGTGAGGCCAGGGAGTTAATGTAACTTTATCATTTTCTCCTGGTTGAAGAAGCAAGCTCCCAACATTAGTGACCCTATTGAACAGTCTCTGATGGTGTATCAAATTGATGCTCATCTGAAGATGGTGCTTTTCTATGATTTGTGCCTCTGTGTACTTCATAGCAAATTCAACCAGTTTACAAACATTGTAATCTGTCAAGAGCTAATACCCACTACCATGCAGCCTGTTCATGACATCCCAACTTTGGTCACTGAAATATTCTGGAGTAGAATTCATTGTGGAGAGGGAGAACCCTGTTGAAGATGTATGATCATCTGCGCAACCATTTCCAGCACCGAATGGAGATTGACCTCATGAGAGGGGATCTTATTGAAACATATAAGATTATTAAGGGATTGGACACGCTAGAGGCAGGAAACATGTTCCCGATTTTGGGGGAGTCCCGAACCAAGGGTCACAGTTTAAGAATAAGGGGTAGGCCATTTAGAACAGAGATGAGGGAAAACTTTTTCACCCAGAGAATTGTGAATCTGTGGAATTTTCTGCCTCAGAAGGCAGTGGAGGCCAATTCTCTGGATGCTTTCAAGAGATAGTTAGATAGAGCTCTTAAAGATAGCGGAGTCAAGGGATTTGGGGAGAAGGCAGGCACGGGGTACTGATTGTGCATGATCAGCCATGATCACATTGAATGGTTGTGCTCGCTCAAAGGGCCGAATGACCTACTCCTGCACCTATTGTCTATTGTCTTTTAGGAAATCTTTTGTGACTAAGGCAACACCTGAACAGAAGCAGGTAGTGAACATAGAGGTGTCCTGAGCGGCCATAGATGTCCTTGCTAACTTGCAACTATAAAACAAAATCTATTTTTTGCATTCAAGCAGTTAATAGCAGATATGGAAGGAAAACAGCTCAAGGATTGTAAGCCTGTCTGCTTTCATCCCGCTTGATGTGATTTGCATTTCATCCTCACTCTTCAACAGATCTTGTAGCCAGCTTCAAATGGGTTTCCACAGGGTCTGCTTTGCAAGACCTGGGAGGTTTCATGGAAACTTAAATTTCAGCCATCCAATCATTAGCAGCACCTTGAAGAGAATAATGGACCAAATAATAGGAGTTTACAAGATGTTGTTTATCTTCTGCAATCCACGTCTCTACTGATCATTGCGACTGACAAGTCGTACCGCTAAACAGGATCAAAAGTTATTTCAGTGTACCATTTCTCAGGAGAAGACATAGCTTGGATAGAATCTGATCAAGCAGATTATATATGCTAGTGTAGCGGCACCTAGTGGTGGGGTGGGGAGGTCAAAACCCTCGTCATTGGTCGGCACGGTCATGTTAACCATTTTAACCATTTATTCAGCGCTCCTCCCAGCGACAGGAGCTGTTTTTGTTAGCTAAGTCAGGCACGCGGTTTTCACGAGTTTTAGTTCAGTTTCTTCTGTGAATACAAATTACTTTGCTCAACCTGCCTGGTCTCGCTTCACTAGGTAGACACAAAATGCTGGAGTAACAGTGGGATAGGCAGCATCTCTGGAGAGAAGGAATGGGTAACGTTTCGGGTCGAGACCCTTCTTCAGACTGATATATATGCTGTTCTGAAGGAATGTAAAATTGTTCTTTTTCAGATTTCTTTTTTGTTTAATATCGGAAGTATGTGCTTCCCCAACAAAATAATTTCTACAGCACTAATTTACAGTAGCGTTTAGCAAAATGTTACTTTTAAAAATTATGGGATTCTCTAAGTTGGGCTTTGTTAGATAATTACCAAATATGCTGGTTTCAATAATTAATTGAACTTTTAAAAATAAACCACGGTCTTCATAATTTCATATTGTTGGGAGAGGGAGACAACGAGTAAACAAAATTAAGCAATGAAAATACAGATAGCATCAGTAAATGGAAAGCCATTTTATGCTTAAAATATTTTAACATTTTATTACTTTAAATCCTTTTATATTTCTTTTAAGTAATTTTTTTCATTTATGATTTGCGTTAGGACATTGCGTGTAATGAAAGTGTTAAAACTTCTATTGGTTATATCTGTATTTTCTTTTTGCATGTGTGGAAACTCTTTATTGAAATGTGATATTTTTAATATTATTGTTAAAATATTAGTTTAAAAAATTGCTATTATGTAAGGAGTAAAGTGGATTGACCAATCCATGTGATTTCCCCTCACTCTTTAAATATTTAAAAATATTTGAATGCTACTGTGTTAGTTTTATTTTCAAAATAAAGATATATGCTCTTCATTTTGCAGCTCCAATACTCAGTACCTGTGCTTTGATAGCTACTTTCTCCTATGTTCTTTATCATCCATTTTTCAGACGAATTCAGTGACCCTAGATTCAGGCAGTGACATAGTGCAGGGTATTAATTAGCACACCCAGGGGCTTGATATTCTGGCCTTTCGACCTTCCGCAGACCAGTGAAAGCAATAGAACCTGTCATATTTGTCTTGTAATGAAAATGAACTTTTGCCATCCTTCATTGTGCTAAAGCAGACTGAAAATGTCCAGCTGAGGTTTTTTTTTAAACAAATATATCTGTAGGTTAGAAGGGAATTGGCTTGCGGCAGCAGTGATTTCACAACTCTGCAATACTTGTAAGATCTTAATGGTTCTGTTTTTGCATAGAACAAAAAAATGTAAACTTGTCTTTTAGTGATGCAAATTCTAGGTGTTAGAAATCTCAAATACAGATATTTGTCATGACACTGCAGGATGTCAAAACCAATTCAATTCTAAGCTATTTTTTGTAAATTTGGTGTGATACATTCACTGACACACCTCTGTGCCCAAAATGATAAAAGTTTAAATATAAATAAATAACCCTATAATTGATGGTGAATAAACTTGGTCTTTGAACTTTTATCAATGTCGTCATGAGTCGATGCTTCAGTTAGGCAATACTAGAGACTTTTTAATATCATGCAGGAGCAGTTTATTGGCCACATGTGAAGATGTATTAATTCTGATTTAATTTTTTTTTTAATTTTGTAGGTATTTAAAATTGAAGTACTCATGAGTGGAAGGAAGCACTTTGTAGAGAAACGGTACAGTGAATTTCATGCACTACACAAAAAGGTAATTTCTGTCATTACTTCACACTCTACATCTTCCCACCACCCCCATGCAAATTCTCCCCAACCTGGTATCTACTAGCTGTAGTTTACTGCTATAGGCCCACAAAACAAGTGGGATTGTTAATCATCAGCTGAAGGGACATCCTTTGGGTATTTACCGAGTAAGCAGTCAGGTTTTGCTGGAAACTTGAATTGTCTTGAATTTGCCTCTATTCATCTGAAGAGTTCATTACTCACCTGGCAGTACTATCATGGAAGGCAGCAGCTGTGATGATGACTCTTTGACTGCTGTTGATGGAAGGATTCTGCAACAAAATATTGTTCACAAATGCTGTTTTCTGAGCTGATGCTGAGTACAACATTTGTAACACTTTGGTTGGCCACAGTCCCAATTAATCACTGGACAATGCGGCCGTTTATACACTATGCTGCAGAGAACCATATTTTTGAAGATCTGTTATCTCTGCTACCTTGTTACGGGCAGTCAAATGTACTCTGCACAGCGGGGATGGAAACCCCCACTGTTGAACGTATTTTGCACAGTTTTGTCAGTTGCTAGTACTGTATAATCGGAGTTGGCTCAAATTTATTCCTTAGAGATATTCTGTGCTTTAATTTTTTCCCCCTCCGAGTCATAATAGGCATCGATAGAACATTTTTTTATCCAGTCCAGGCATCCAACGCATCAGACAAGATGCTTGCAGGGAGGTGTTCCCACTTCAAAACCCCAGCAATGTCTCTTAACCACAGCCTCATCTGAGCTCTCTCATTACTGCATTTTAATAAATTCATTTTCATCCTACATCATCAAAGTTTATGATTCTCATTTTGTGTCAAGATGTGATATTGTGTGAATCTTTTCCACGAGGTGCTGTATAAATTATGTTAGGCCTGTGTAGCTGGCAAAGAAAATGCAATTTAACTCCAGTCATTCTGGTTGAATTTGAACCCTGATGTCAAAGGTGAAAGATGTGCGCTATTCAGTCCCCAGTGGACTACCCTTTTTTTGTTTCCAGTTTTTCATCTCTGTTAAGGATATGCAATGCTGAACTAATAGTGAACAGAAATTGGGGAATAATGTTGTTGAAGTATAATAAATATTTTGAGTATTAACAACTGCCAGTTAAAAAATCTTGCATATTTATCTGCGGAAATCAAGTGATGAAAAATTGAAATATTTTTCCATTTTGTTAGCCAAATAATGCACAACAATTTGCCGAAATATTGGGGTGGATTTTTGGCAAGTGGGGATGAGGTGGTGGCTGAGATAAGGAAGGTCACAGCATTCATTTATAACCATTGTATCTGCATTTCACAATGTGCTCTTTTATTTTAATATTAACCTTTGAGGTGATTTTCCTTTCTCTCAATTATAAAATAGATTACTTAGTATTTCTCTACAGTATATTCACTCTAAGCTTTCTTGTCCTGCATTCTTTCATGAATTTCAACATATTTTGTTAAGCTTTCTAGTTTGGTGCTTTTGGCATGCTTTAATACAGTTCTCCTCCGATGCCTAAATCCATCTACATTTTATATCACCTAAGTAAGACACAAATAGTGGCCCCTGTGAACTGCCATTCATCGCAACTTGCCAACCTGAATGTCCACTCTACCTGAACTGTGTGGTTTTAGTGTACAACCATTGCTTTGCTTTTATCTTAAATTCCCCTTTACTCTTTATGCCCAGCCTCTCTTGTGTTAACTTTACCAAAGCATTAAAAAACAAAATGTAAACCATGTATGCTGCATTTTAGTGTCACGTCTTATGCTGTGTTTCTGGCTTATCCTCTGTCTGCTTCTGACTTGCTCTTTTGTTTAAAAAAAGGCATCAAACTAGTTTGAATCCAAGCATGACAAATGGTAAGATGGCATGAAAGCTGACCAGAAATATAGTCAAAGTGATCAACCCATTTTCTCCAGTTGTAATTAATCAAATAAAATCCCCCTATATTTAACTCTTTATATGTGCTGAGAAAAAGGTTTCTCATTTAAGTGATTTGCTCACGTTATTCTGTAAATCTATGAACGAAATAAGAAGAAGCGTTCTAAATGAATATTTTAGCAAATATCAACTTAAAGTGGCTTTAATTTTTGCTAATTTTTGCGACATAACTTTATTTTCTGAAAAGCTGAAGAAAAGCATCAAAACGCCTGAAATGCCTTCAAAGCACGTGCGAAACTGGGTACCTAAAGTCTTAGAACAGCGACGCCATGGTTTAGAAGCCTACCTCCAGGTAAACTCACTAAAAATGTTTTCTGAGTAAGCATCTTGCCTCATAAATCAAGGTTGCATAAATGTGTTCTGCATTGGGAGCTTCTTTCCAACGCGTGTAAATGAGCATTTGCGCTGAGTTGCCCTCAACGATATGTAGCCTGTTAAATACATCATAGGTTTCAACCCTCAATACATATTTCAGCTTTATTCTGTCATACACCTTTTGAATTCTGCTATGAAATATCGATTTATCAGATCACAGGGCACTTCACCGCGCAGAGTGTTGATGCCAAGAATTCTGACATACAGACTACACAAAGATAATGGCCCATTTCTGTCACTGTCATAGCAGTAAGAGAATATGAGTCCACTTAGACTTGCAATGTATACTGTTAGATAAACTAGTATTCCGTTCTGATCTGTTAAAAAGCTTATTACCACATTATTATTATTACACAATGCTTTTGTTCTTATACAAAATACTAAACCATTGATCTTGTAAGTTTTGACTTTTTTATTTTAATTATAAAATAAAATTTATAAAAACAAAGAGAAGCAATTTGGAATAAAAACAATTCAGACGTGAAGGTTTAAATATGTCCAAAATGTGAAGTACCTGTGATCGGAACCGTGTTTCCATCTGTTAACAGTCAGATGTAAAAATAGCTCCATGCAAAGATGTATGTAACGCTCTCTTTTTATTAATGGCCTCTATATTGTTTCATCTAGTTATTTCAAGTCATTAAATAACATCGTGAAACATGTTATAACATGTGAAACATTAAATAACATTGTAATTATTATTAAGCTACTAGACTAAGTGGGACCCGTGCAATATTCCACCACTCACCTGTTCCCCCAACGCAACCTGTTCCCCCAAAGCAATATTCCACCACTCGGGAGGGGGGGGGGCGTTGGGGGAGGGGTGAGGGGTGGTGGGGGATCGAGGGGGGGTGGGGGAGGGAGGGGGGAGGAGGGGGGAGGAGGGTGAGGGGGAATGGTGGGTGTGGGGAAAGGGGGGTGAGGGAAAGGGTGAGGGGGAAGGGGGTGTGGGGAGGGGGGGATAGCAGATTCCGGTCCCACTCTGGCTTCACTCAGAGGCTGGTTGTGCTGGTCGCCGCAGAAGCAGTCTGCACGCTACTCACTCTCTGCACGCTCCTCCACAGGCTGCTCAACGCTCCCCGCAGGCTGCTCAACACTCTGCGCCCCTTCCGCTTTTTATTCTCCTTGCCGCGTTGTTGACAGCGGGTTCCGGAAGGGGTGTTTTTTACGAATTTTAAACCTTTATATCTTTTGTACTATTTCACCGATCGGAACAAAACTTATTTGACTTGCAGCAGAGGAGAATGGTGAGTAAGGTGGCGAAAAATCGTATGGGGGATCGTTTATGCGCAAATTTAATTACACCGCAGACTGGAAGTGGTCCAGATGAGAGTTTTAGTAATAGTATAGATTTAATTGTCCATGTTTTTAATGATTTATCTAAATATAGTATATTTCATACTAAATAATGAATTTGTCCAAGAAAAGGTCAGGATGATTTGCACTGCCAAAGGGAACAGCAGCTCTTGCTTCTTGAAGAATGCCCAGGATGACAAAATATCTCAGTGGCCTTTATAATACCATAAAATTTACTGTCGTGATGAAGCTGAAATGTAAAAGAATCAAATAAATTTTTAACCGAATTTAAAAGAATTTAAAAGACTAGAATAAATTAAAAAAATACAACCTAGACCTATTTTCACCAAATGTGTATGTCACTGGCAACACCAGTATTCATTAACATCACTAATTACTCCTTGAGCAATCAGGTTGAGTTTATTGCCATGTGCACAAGTATGGTGAAGGGGTTACAATAACATTCTTGCTGGGGCAGGATCTTGGACACGTCGACTCAAACAATACACAAATACATAAAGTACACATATATTCCACAAGAATGTGAAAAGAAAAGTCTGTAAAAAAAAGACCAATGCAAAAATATGCAATTGGAAACAAAATCAGTGGTAGTGCAAGAGGTGGCATGTACTTTTAATACATGGTTAAAGGTTGGCACGTTGGTTCAAGAACCTGCTGGTTGGCGGATAGTAACTTCCCGAAAATCAGCAAATTTTCTATGATAATCACTACCGGAAATTTGTTATTACCTCATTATTACTGATATCAGTGTTTTCTTTTCAGATTTATTGAGTGAATTTAAATTCTCCTGTTCCAGTACTGGGATTCCAAGTTCCCTCCAGATTGGTGATCCCAGCTTCTGAATTTATATCCAGTTGCAGCCACTCTGCTACCAAACCCTGAACGAAACTCAAAATGATGGCACTGGTACTGTACCAACAAAAAGTATTTAATCTAATACCAGTATTTTATTTTCAAAAACTCCCTTGGTGGTATCTGATAGAAATTCTCAATACTCATTTTGTTTTGAAAGTCCTGTGTTAGTGTTTATCTCAGTCATTCTGTTATTTCCCACTTCTGTTTTGCTGCCTATTTATATTTAAGGAATTGCTTCTGGTGCAAGGTATGGATGGTGTGGCAACAACTTGCATTTTATCAAGCATCTTTAATGTGAAAGACTCCAAAATAACACTGAGCCAATAAGGAGATGTTAAACCACATGGTCTGGAGGAGAGGGAAGGGAGTCGTTTTAAGAAGTGCCTTAAAGAAAAGGGAGTGGCAGATTGGATTTGGGAAGGCATTCCTGCGGTTGAGCAGGTAACTGGGAACTCGAACAGTACAGCACAGGATTAAGCCCCTTGGCTCACAATGTATGTGTTTAGTGTAGTTTAGAGATACAGTGCGGAAACAGGCTCTTTGGCCCACCGAGTCCGTGCGGACCAACAATTCCTGCACACTAACACTATCCTACACACACTAGGGACATTTTACAATTTTTCTCAAGCCAATTAACCTACAAACCTGTACATCTTTGGAGTGTGTGAGGAAACAGGAGCACCCGGAGAAAACCCATGCGGTCACAGGGGGAACGTACAAACTCTGTTCAGACAGCACCCATGCTCAGGACTGGGTCTCTGGAGCTGTAAGGCTGCAACTCTACCGCTGCGCCACCGTGCCGCCCCTGTGCCGAACGTAAGGCAGCCAAGATAAACTAATCTCACCTGCGTCCATGTGATCCATATCCCTCCATTCCTTGCATGTCCATGTGTGTATCTAAAAGTCTCTTATATAGGCACAAGCAAGGATAATATATTGTTTTGTACTCCATTGACAATCCAGTGTATCAGTCTTGCTGTATGTTGGTTGTTTTACTTTAAAATATATTTTGCTAATTATGCAAGAGTATTTAAATTGCATAAGGCTTTGCTTGAAATGTGCTTTCAACAAAGTGTGATATGACAGCAAGGGTAAAGGAAAAAGTAAAGGCGAAGTTTTACCTTCTGTCAAACTTTCGAGTAAAATTAAATTTTTGCAGATTTAGTTAATGATTTTTATTATAAATAAAGTGCATTCAAACAAAATGTTCATGTATTAAACCAAATCACCACATTTCCCCATTTAAATGAAAGAGGCCATCAATCCTATGCCAGGTGTGACCTAGCACAGGATCATTATGGAATTCCAGGGAGGCAAACAAGTGAGAGAATTGACAGGTGTAGTAGCATCTATCACTGAGAAAGTCCTGGACTTGGATGGGTCCGCAAAGGACTGAGAAGTATTTCACTGCGAGTGGTTATATGCTGGCAGTTCCTTTTCAAACCCCCAGCCAGAACTTCACATTTTCAGTATATCTGGTTTTTTACGGGGGGGGGGGGGGGGGGGGGGGGGGGGGTAGTGGAGTGATGAGAAAATACATTAAATTATATTTTTGAATCCTTGCTAGTAAACATTTTGAAATCACTTAGAATTATCAGTTGTCTGCTACAGAAGATCAAAACCTAATTACAGATACAGAGATACAGTGTGGAAACAGGCCCTTCGGCCGACCAGCAATCATCCTGTAAACTACTGCGATCCGACACCCGAGGGATAATTTACAAACCTACAAACCTGTATGTCTTTTAAGAATTGCAAAAACAATATCTTAAAATATATGGAGTGCTAAATCTCTCTGAAAGTTCTTGAACACAAATACTTGCAATGAGAATGCAGGGTGACTTGGACAGGTTGGGGGAGTGGTCAGATGCATGGCAAATGAAGTTTAATGTGGATAAATGTGAGGTTATCCACTTTGGTAGCGAAAACAGGAAGGCAGATTACTATCTAAATGGCGTCAAGTTGGGAAAAGGGGAAGCACAACGGGATCTGGGGGTCCTTGTTCATCAGTCTATGAAAGTAAGCATGCAGGTACAGCAGGCAGTGAAGAAGGCGAATGGCATGTTGGCCTTTATAACAAGTGAGTCGAGTGTAGGAGCAAAGAGGTCCTTCTGCAGTTGTACAGGGCCCTAGTGAGACCACACCTGGAGTATTGTGTGCAGTTTTGGTCCCCTAATTTGAGCAAGGACATTCATGCTATTGAGGGAGTGCAGCGTAGGTTTACAAGGTTAATTCCCAGGCTGGCGGGACTGTCATATGCTGAGAGAATGGAGCGGCTGGGCTTGCACACTCTGGAGTTTAGAAGGATGAGAGGATATCTTATTGAAACATATAAGACTGTTAAGGGTTTGGACACACTAGAGGCATGTTCCCGATGTTGGGGGAGTCCAGAACCAGGGGCCACAGTTTAAGAATAAGGGGTAAGCCATTTAGAACGGAGACGAGGAAACACTTTCTCACAGAGAGTTGAGAGTCTGTGGAATTCTCTGCCTCAGAGGGCGGTGGAGGCCGGTTCTCTGGATACTTTCAAGAGAGAGCTAGATAGGGGTCTTAAAGATAGTGGAGTCAGGGGATCTGGGGAGAAGGCAGGAACGGGGTACTGATTGGGGATGATCAGCCATGATCACATTGAATGGCGGTGCTGGCTCGAAAGGCCGAATGGCCTGCTCCTGCACCTATTGTCTATTGTCTACATTTTATTTCACTTTAAAACAATGTCGAAAACAACATTTTTAACACTCAAAAATACTTTATAGCTGGTAATTGCCTCTAATTCAATAGTAATCATTCTAAATTGAGGTCATTACCATAGTATTTACAAACCTATTACAAAAACAAAAGTGTCGAAAGGCGAAAAGTGCTTAAAATCGCTCTTCCTGTGATTGTCGACTTAGTGCTGTTAAACAATATTAATGACTTGGATTGTCAGCATGTAACTGTGCTTTCCTTGGTACAAGTGATTTTATTGATCGATATGGATGCAGACCACAGTCAGATTACTCTACTCTGATTTTATCTGGGCATTAACTAAGTTTATTAGTACCAAAAGTATCTTTAGGTAGATCTAGATGATGATGTAGATTAAGAAAAGCAGAATACCATCCATCATTTTCCTTTGTGCTAATAACTTAAATCCATCATTGTTTCTATCTGCTGGTTTCAGATCCCATTGTGTCTTCTGGCTTTTGGTAATGGCCTAAGTGAACCCCAGCAATTTTCCCTCCAGTGGCAAAACTCTCCACTCAATTGTCATACTGTTTTTTAATTTGAATTCAGAAGTGTAGGTGGTAGGAACTACTTCAGTTCTTTCAACTCCAGGCACATCTTTCTTTACCTGTCATGCACGGTGGTAAAACCATTTTTTTTTTTGAAAGTGACATAGTTTTGAAAAATAGCTTCTGAATCCCCAGCTCAGCAATCATTTCACATATAACACATTGCTGAATTCACAGATTTATGAGTTAGATGGTTCACTTTACCTGTGCTGCATTGACTGTAATCTATTTCCAATACATATAAATCAAAATTGTTGGAGAAAGCTTTCCTTTCCATTCAAAATTATCATTCTAGAACTACAATTCAAATTAATTTGGAATGTCTATATTGTCATCTTCCCTGTTAAATTTTATGTATAAAAGGGAATGCACCTAAAATCAGACTGTATGACATAGCAAAGTAAGCTATTTCAGCTATTTCAGTGTGTGTCAAATTTGCTTATCTTGACAGAATTTGCTGATCTGTTGTATGATCCATGTAAGGCCACCTGCAAGAGATCCAGTAATATTTTTAGTAATCTGCAACAAATATATACAACAAATTTTATTCTCTGCATAAATCTTTTTTCAATATTTTGTATAGAAAACAAAAGCCTCTTTCTACATAGTTACATTGCAGATGCTTTAAGCTAATAAAAATATTTTTCATGACATACCTCTCAGCTCTTTTTGCCCAGTATTGGATTCTTTACACACAATTTCTAATTTTGCTTAATTTACTTTTTCATTTTTATCTGTGTTCTATATGATTTTATTGTTATGTTGCCCTTTAATTGAGAAGGTTGAACAATATGGCTCCCTAGTATCTTCAGATTATTAAATGGTGGCAAATTAATTTTACAATTAATACACCAATATAAGATTGTCAAAATGATTGTCCACAGTTGTTTACCATTTCTGAATTGGTATATTAATAAAAAACAGCCAAATATAAGCCAGGGCTGACAAGAAAACAGAGGGAAATTGTACAGTTTTAAATGGCAGGCCAGTTTTCTACTGCGCTGGTTGTTCAGGCTGCCCTTTATCACAATCATTTTTCACCTGTTTATCTCCTTCTGTTATCAACTTTAAATTAAAATTTGTGCGAGACTGAGGGTGGTGGAAAATTTAGGAAAATTCTTGCTGGGTGTGCAGATCAACGAGATTACAAATCGGTGCTGCTGGTTACTCTGTTGCTCTGACTCCATCCAGATTAAACAAAAGCGAAATGCAATGAAGGTGGGACAGCTAAAAATGCCGTAAAACACTTGGCAGATCACTGTCAAATTTGAAACAATTGATGTTCAAGTCGAGAATATTTTGCCATAACATTAGAAATGTTGGTAATTACCAATATTTAAGTCCATAAAGAGTAAGGCCATCTTGGAATTGGATAGACACAAAATGCTGGAGTAACTCAGCGGGTCAGGCAGCATCTCTGGAGAAAAGGAATAGATGGCATTTCAGGTCAAGACCCTTCTTCAGACTTTCTTCAGAGCTTGTGTCCTGTTACATAATTATGCAAGTGCCTTTAGTACCATCATATAAAAAAAGAAAACTGCAAGGTCTGTGATAAAGCAAGTCTATTGCAACCAAACTGAAAAATAATTTAAAAAATACTAACTTCAACATTTGCGCAAAACTTTTGTGAATGATATGTATATAAAGAGACCATTTAAAGATTTTCTTAACATGTTTAATATTCTCTTGCAAATATAATTCATAGCTGAAATAGAAACTGGACAACGTTGGACATTAACTTGTCAGAGAATAAGCAATGTAGTCTGGAGAAAAGTGCTTACAAAACCATTATATCATAGCACACTAATTGTTCAAACAATAATAATCCAAAGTGACATCTTCAAGCATGGGCGACACGGTGGCGCAGCAGTAGAGTTGCTGCCTTACAGTAGTTTCCCTTCTCCATGAATAACAATAATAATCCAAAGTGACATCTTGTACCATTGATGCCTTGAGGAGACCTCATGCTATTAGACTAGAATGTACATGGGAATCTAATGGTTGGCCAACACACTTTTTGGAGCTCTGCTCTCAGACTTGCATATGGAACACTAAAGCTTTTACTTGCACTTCCTGTTGGGTAGATGAACAGCCTAGGTGCAGGTGTCGGAAAATTAGTACAAAGGCATCTGATAAATCTCACAGGGCCAGGCTCCTTCATGGAGAAAGTCTTGAAAGTCCTTCAGAAGGATGAGAAGCAGGTCTGCCTTATCTTATGAGATGATGTGATGGAGTTTCTGACTCTGGGTTGGTAAAAATGTTATGTTACTTTTCAAGCATGGGCGACACGGTGGCGCAGCAGTAGAGTTGCTGCCTTACAGCACTTGCAGTGCCAGAGACCCAGGTTCAATCCCGACTACGGGTGCTGTCTGTACAGAGCTTATATATTCTCCTCGTGACCTGCGTGGGTTTTCTCCAAGATCGTCCGTTTCCTCCCACACTCCAAAGAGGTACAGCTTTGTAGGTTAATTGGCTTGGTGTAAGTGTAAATTATCCCTGGTGTGTGTAGGATAGTGTGAATGTGTGGGGATCGCTGGTCGGTGCGGACTCGGTGGGCCGAAGGGCCTGTTTCCGCACTGTATCTCTAAACTAAAAGATGTATGGACCTCCATTTTTATTAACCGTTGTCTGCATCATCATATTTCCAACACTATCTCAAACTGGCCTTAAATTACATACATATTCAAGAGATTATTTCTGATGATCGTTGGTCCATTTAACGATTTAATTTTGTGTGCTATTTTTGTGCATCTCATTAAGAAAGCACAATGTCTAGATATAAACACATGTTGCCCCTGTGGTCGGCTGTAACATTTCAAACTGGTATTTCACTCGAACCTTAATCGTACAATAACATAATTGATCCATAACTCCCTGTTTTTTTTTCTCTCTCACGTTTCCTAAATGGCAGTGTGACATGCACAATTTTGCATTCTAAAGGAATAATTCCTGAATGGCAATACTTTAGAAGGTTATGTGCAATCTACAATGTTCTTCCCTATTTGCTTTAAAAATCTGGGATTGAAATACACAGTTTCTGGGAATCTGGCACATTTTAGTGCTTTTATTTCCTTCCTCACAGCTATTTAAATCATGATCATTTTGCCAAGTGTTGGTTCCTGAAATTATAGTTCCTTCCAACTATCCAGGATGCTATTTTTCTCCTTTATTATAAATACTGACAAACCAATATGATGAATGATCAGCTGAAATATTACAGTGATCTTGATTTGGAGATGTTGTACCCGGAACACTGGGAGAATTTTACTGTTTTCCTTCAATAATGCCCTGGGACCTGTCACGTTTATCTGGGAAAGTGGAGGAGTTTTCATTTTAATGTCTCATCTGAAAGTTAGTGCCTTCAGAATTGCTGCTCTTCTGTATAGCATTGACATGAAGGTGTGAATTACGTGCTCGCGTCTCTAGAAATGGGCTTTGAGTGTATGACCTTAAGACATGGGACTGAGGGTTTGACCTTTTAAGTTGTTGCTGATGCATAAATGTTTAAAAATAAAACAGCATTTCTCCTTGGGAATGCAAAATCATTAATTTGATAAAAAAGAAACTGTGGAATGAACAAGATTAACCTCAGCACACTGGTCCCACAAAGAACCATTCAAGCAAATGAACCACATAGTAGGAAATGAATATATAACAGCGTTGAAGGCAGGCTGGTCCATAGCCATTATAATATTGATTTATGATGCCTTGAACCACCAGGAAAAATACTGTAAGCTTAACAAGAGCAAAATTGAAAAGCAACCAGGTAAAGTTCAACTATCACAAACCTTTACAGATATAAAAGCTCACCAGATATAAATGTTGATTATAACTGCTGAAAAGAAAAATCTTGATTCTTAAAAAAAAAAAAAAAATCTGTCAAGCAAAAGATTAGTTTCATTTGCAGTTAGAATAGAATTTAAAGGGTCATATTCAATCCTGTGATACAGTTAATACATGCAATATACATAGTTTACATCACTTATTTGGAGTATAGGTGATTTCTGTAGGTACTGTTGGTATGCCTCTTTGATGCTGAAGTTATCACTCTGATCTGCAAAGTCATGCTTTTTATGGCAACCAATGAAGCAACAGCACTTATTTCCAAAGAAAAGATTCCACGAAAATTTGTAATGTCATTGTTGTGGACATTATTTTTGCCAATGTAGTTTTCTTCGGACGGTCACAGAAGATTGGTTTCATCAAGCAGGCTGAGTAGCCATTGCTATTGAAAATTTTTTACAAGCAACAAGCCAGGAAATAAAAAGCACATAATTTAACCAATATTTCAAACCTTGTACAGAGCAAAATATGAAAATGGCAAAATAAGCATGAAATTAAGTTTGAAGCTGAAATTTCAAAGTGCTTCAGAAAATATAATAATTTGAAAGTATAAAATCCATACATTTTGAAATATTTATCTGAGGGAATTATGTTCCACATTTATTATCTAAGTTTTGGATAGAGCATGCTGTTTTGCTTTCCATAATTAGGGAATTGTTTGCAGTGCAGAGTAGGTTCACTACATTGATTACTGGATAAAGAGGTTGACATATTTTTAAAAAAAAGAGTTTGGCCTATACTCACTGTAGTTTAAAAGAACAAGAGGAGGCCTTATTGAAACATTAAAACAAAATTGTGGGTGAAAGACTGGGTGAATACAGAGAGGAGGAAATGAAGTGGGAGATTTCCTGCAATGATAGAAAATAGGTGACATTGTGATTCTGCAATGAGATATACTTCGATTGAATAATTGGGTGAAAATCTAGCAAATGGATTTTAATCTGGAGAAATGCGAGTCCTGCGTTTTGTACGAGGAATCAGAAGGCATATCATTATCTAAAAGGAGGGCAAATGAATGAAGTTCAGAGGGATTATGGTATTCTAAGTGCATGAATTGGATCATGTAAGTGGGTAGATTCAATAGAAGATGCTTAAGAAGGTATATTGACCTTTATTGCAAAGAGATTGGAGTTTAAGAAAAGGGAGTTTAAGAAAAGGGAAAACACAAAATGCTGGAGTAACTCAGCGGGCCAGGCAGCATCTCTAGAGAGAAGGAATGGGTGATGTTTCAGGTGGAGACCCTTCTTCAGACTGATGCCATGAGAGTGGGTGGTACATAGATAAGGAAGTGTAAGGTGTGAAAACAGGACAAGGGAATGGAGATCAAGGCAAATGTAGAATTGATCATTGTTAGTTGGGAGAAGGTAACAACAAAGCAAACAGAGATAAAATGTTGTCAGAGACAGTAAGGTAGACAAATGAAGTAAAACTGGTCGGAGAACTGGGAAGGGGAGGGGATGGGGATAGAGGGAAAGCAAAATAAGCATGAAGTTAGAGAAGTCATTGTTCATACCGCTTGGGTATAAGATGCCCAAGCGAAATATGAGGTGCTGTTCCTCCAATTTGCTCGGGGCCTCACTCTGACAATGGAGGAGGCCCAGGACAGAAAGGTCAGTTTGGGAATGGGAGGGGGAGTTAAAGTGTTGAGCAACCGGGAGATCAGGTAGGTTTAGGCGGATTGAGCAGAGGTGTTCAGCGAAACGATCGCCGAGCCTGCGGTTGGTCTCGCCGATATACGGGATATACAGAGAAAAGTGAGGTTCTGTTACAGTTGCACAGGATGTTGATGAGATCAGACTTGAAATGTTGTGCACTGTTTTGGTTCCCTACCTAAAAAAAAAGCATTGGAGGTTGTCATTGGATATTTACCAGGCTAACTTCTGGAATGAAAAGGTTGTGCTATCAAGATAGGAATCTGAGGGGTAACTTTTTTCCACACAAAGGGTGGTGGGTCAATGGAACAAGCTGCCAGAGGAGGTAGTTGAGACTGGGACTGTCCCATCGCTTAATAAACAATTAGACAGGTACATGGATAGGACAGGTTTGGAAGGATATGGACCAAGTGCAGGTACGTGGGACTAGTGTAGCTGGGACATTGTTAGCTGGTGTGGGAGAGTTGGGCCGAAGGGCCTGTTTCCACACTATATCACTATGACTCTGGCAGACTAGACAATTTTGGTCAGTATTCCTTGGAGTTTAACAAAATAAGGGAACTTGACAGGGTTCATATTGTAATGTTTTCACTGGTGAGAGAGTGATGATAAGAAGCCATAACTGCCATGTAAGGAGAAACTCATTTAAAACAGAAGTGCATAGACATTTGGAGACACAATGTTTTGTAGATGCTGACATCTGGAGCAAAACACTAAGTGTTGGAGGAAGTTCAAGGGTCATGCAGCACCTTTGAAGTGAATGGACAAATTATGTTTCAGGTCAGGAACCTACTTAAGACTGATTGTAGTAGGGGGAAAGAAAGCTGTAAAAGAGAGGTGGGGGTGGACAAAGCCTGGCAAATGATAGGTAAGCGGTCTGGATTGGCCTATGAGTTGAGTAAGTGACAACCGAGCCAAAAGGGTGTCCAATAAGGAGAGAAGAGGAGTGAAATGTAAACCCAGAGATGTATATTGGTGAAAGGAGAGTGGGGAGAGGGCAGATAAAAGGGAAGTGGAGATGAGTGTATGAAAGAGGGGAAAGCAGTAAGGTGACTGATACTTGGAAAATGGTGGAAGAAATGGGTGTGCACCGTGGTGTTGGGGGGGGGGGGGGTGGGGTTCAGGAAAGAGAGGGGAGATGAGGGTATTACCTGAAATTGGAGAATTCAATGTTTATGCCATTGGGTTGTAAGCTACCCAAGTGGAATGCAAATTTCTTCTCTCGGAGGTGGTGAAGCTCTGGAATTCTTGACTCCTAAGAATGGGTAGAGGTCAGATCATAAGATATATTTAAGATACAGATAACTAACAATTTGAAGGATTGACAGTTATAGGGAAATGACACAGAAGAAGAGTTGAGGACAGCTTAGAAAAGCCATTATCACACTGAACGGGAGAACAGGCTTGATGAGCTGAGTGACTGACTCCTGCTCCTATTTCTTCTGTTTTCCTTGGTGGGGACTAGAACTAAGGGGAAATTAATTTCAGAATATGGAGTTGTTCTTTTAAGATGGAGATGACAAGGAATTTCTGCTCTCAGATGGTCACGAATCTTTAAATTCCTTTGCCACTGAGAACCAGTGAGGCAGAGTTAATGAAAATGTTCAAGGTGGAGATCGGTAGACCTTTTAAACAACACAGGAGCAAACAGATATGTGGAAAGAAAGGAAAGTATTATTAAGGCTAAGATTGGATTGGTCACAATCTTATTGAATGGCAGAGCAGACTCAAGGGACCAATTGACGACCTCCTGTTCCGGTTTCACATTTTCTTAACAGTGACCAATCTCAGTTCATTCAATTCTTAAAATTGGAAACATTTTGTGTATCTTAAATTTTATGAAAAGCTTAAAAACAAAATAATTTTCTATATTTTGCAGTGTTTGATCAGCTGGTAAGAAGTGAGGTTGACAGCGGTCAGTAAGGTAGGCAGAATAATGTGTAGCAAAAAGCCTTAAAATATCCTTATTTGTTTTTTTAATATATATTAGTTTGACTTGTAATTCAGCCTATATGAATTATTTTCTGAAATGTGGTCGTGAGTTATAACACTATAACCAGAGGATGTTGGTCAGTGGCATTTTCATGGACTTCAGATTCCATTTAAATCTACAATGTATTTCCACAGCAGCGAACCAAACTATTACTAGAATCAACACACGTGAGCTATTAAACCTTTGTGACTCCACCATGGCCACTCATTATTCTATTTGTACTCAACTCAATCAAGTTTAGAGTTCATTGTGCAGTTACTATTCTATTTGCATTTGCTATTGTTAAGCTTTGTTTGACCTTCAGTTATTCTACAATTAATTGAATGCAATTAATCTGTTTCACCATTTGATGACTTGCTTATCAGATGAGCGAAATGTGGACAAATGGCTCACAGTAGAAAGGAGGTTCTTTTTAATTGGAGGTATCACGGCATTTACCTCTACCTGTGCTCTTATAATTAAGGACAATTTGGAAATGCTTTTTACGATTGTCTCCTTGATTGGTTTTGCGAACTATCAGATTCTATAAATAACAGTCTGCCCAACATTATCAGTCAGAATTTAAAAACACGCCAAACAGCCAAATTACTTGCTGTGAGAAATGTTAACACAACTCATCAATTTTCCAATTGTTCTTTAAATTTGTTTCACATGTATTGAAGGTAAAAGCCAGCTAAAAAAGAAATTACGCTTACAAAATGCACCTCAGTACTTCTACGTTCTGCAATTATAGTCTGGTCAAGTCACCACGTCAACACTGGAAGGAATTATTTTTCTTGATTAAGCGCCTTCAGTTCTCCAGAGATGAAACAAAGCAAACAATTAATCTTTTGTATTTGTCCTCCGAAGCAACCACAGAACTCAAATGCAAGATAGCAGAGGTACCTGTTAGAAGGAGACTGCAGTAATTAGACTTGGGCTGAAAATGAATGGGCTCCAGTCAAAGTCCTTAATCTGCTGAGGTTTTCTGGCAGAGGCAGGGTCATACTGGTAATGGACCTTGCAATAGAATTATATATATATTTTTAAATAGCTAAATAGCTGCAAAATAATTAACAAGGTCTGGGAATTAATATGAACTGGACGATAGCAAATTAGTGAGAGAATCAAACTGGAGAAACAGCATTAATCTCCAGAGCTTACTGGTTACATTTTATTTAATGAAATTAAATTTGCAATTCCTGATTCCGCTGACTGAATCTGAACATTAATTAATTTAGCTATCTGTCCTTGCTGGGGTAGGGAGAAACCTGCTTCAGTTAGCCATACGGTAACAATTAAAATGTATATATTAATATGAACTAGTAATGTAAGAAACAATAATGTCAAGCAGAAGAAATATCTTTATAATTCAAGTTACTATTTTAAAATGTTGTAATGTGTGAAAAACATCAGGTATGCCTTATTTTCAAATTAATTTACTTTATGCACAATTACTGTATTTCCCGGCGTCCAAGACGCTATTATTTAATCTAAAATGAGGTCCGAAAATTTAACTGCGTCTTGGAGGCCGATGGTTAGGCCGTGCAATGCCACTCTCGTAGCGACTGCTCCGCAGAACCTGCCACGCCTTCGACCCTGGAACTGTGTGAAGTGGGAAGCGGCTGTAAAAGGACAGCGCCACTGGGGGGCGGGAGAGTTCCTTTCCACAGGCAGCGTGTGGGGAGTCTAGCCCGGGTCAGCACGGCCTGGGCTGCACAAAGTTGCAGACTTAGCTGGGCCGCCAGGGGTAAAGTTGCGGGGAGGGCAGGAAGGAGCGTTGAGAAGGAGGGGGTCGGAGATCATGGCAGCAACTCACTCACCGCTGCCGCAGCACTCCGGGTGCAGAGCCACTGCATTATGGCCGGGCAGGGAAGTAGCTCAGGTGGCTGTGAGCGGCCGCCGGGACCGGATAGCGGAACCAGCCGCTACCTCAGCATCTTCTGCCGGCCCGCCAGCCGCGGTGTCCTTCGGCACAGGCACAACCGGTTGAGGTGGTGGTTGGCGGGTAGCTACTGGGCGGAAGGCTGGCTGATCCGTCTCGGGCTCGTTCTCTCTCTCTCTCTCTCTCTCTCTCTCTCTCTGTCTCAATAAGGGTGCGTGTTCGACGCAGGTGCGTCT
Organism: Malacoraja senta; assembly: GCA_038087875.1. Lineage (NCBI taxonomy): Eukaryota > Metazoa > Chordata > Chondrichthyes > Rajiformes > Rajidae > Malacoraja > Malacoraja senta. The sequence goes on from CM075977.1 coordinate 132,704,096, forward strand.
TCATTGCCGGGAAATACGTTAATCATGATTCTTGTGTCGGAAAGAACTGCAGATGCTGGTTTAAATCAAAGGTAGGCACAAAATGCTGGAGTAACTCAGCGGGACAGCAGCATCCCTGGAGGAAGGAATGGGTGACGTTTCGGGTCAAGACCCTTCTTCAGACTGATGACGGGAGTGGGCGGGACAAAATTTGAATGTAGTCGGAGACAGTAAGACTGGTGGGAAACGGCGAGGGGATGGAGTGAGAGGGAAAGCAAGGGCAATTTGAAGTTAGAGAAGTCAATGTTCATACCGCTGGGGTGTAAGGTACCCAAGCGAAATATGAGGTACTGTTCCTCCAATTTGCGCTGGGCGTCACTCTGACGGAGGCCCAGGACAGAAAGGTCAGATTGGGAATGAGAGGGGGAGTTAAAGTGCTGAGCTACCGGGAAATCAGGTAGGTTAAGGCAGACTGAGCGGAGGTGTTCAGCGAAACAATCACCAAGCCTGCGCTTGGTCTCACCGATGTACAGAAGTTGACAGCTGGAATAGCGGATACAGTAGATGAAGTTGGAGGAGGTACAAGTGAACCTCTGCCTCACCTAAAATGACTGTCAGGGTCCTTGGATGGAGTCGAGGGGGGAGGTAAAGGGACAGGTGTTGCATCTCCTGCGGTTGCAGGGGAAAGTACCTGGGGAGGGGGTGGGAAGGGACGAGTGGACCCGGGAGTTGCAGAGGGAACGGTCTCTGCAGAAAGCAGAAAGGGGTGGAGATGGGAAGATATGGCCGGTAGAGGGATCTTGTTGGAGGTGGCAAAAGTGTTGGAGGATTATATGCTTTGTGCAACGGCTGATGGGGTGGAAGGTGAGCACAAGGGGGACTCTCCTTGTTGCGAATGGGGGAAGGGCAACAGGAGTGGAGCTGCGGGATATCGAGGAGACCCTAGTGAGAGCCTTATCTATAATGGAAGAGGGGAACTTCCGTTTCCTAAAGAATGAGGACATCTTCGATGATGTAGTATGGAAAACCTGATCCTGGGCGCAGATGTGGCGTGGACGGAGGAATTGGGAGTAGGGAATAGTCTTCAGATGTCTTTTCATGATTCTTTATCCTTATCCTGATAATCAAAGGGAGGATTTCTTTATAATTTGCCATGTTGATGTTTATGCATTGAACTCATTGCATTTGGACAATAACAATAGTTATTCTAATTCAGTATTAAACTGGCAATCTTAAAGAAGCCATAGTACAAAATATATAATCCTTGTGCATAAGGGTTTACTATGGGTGAGTGGTGGAATATTGTGTTTGGGGAATTGGGCCCAATGGGTCCCACTTGGTCTAGTAACTTTATTTACATCACAGGACAATGGTGAGTAAGGTGAGCCAAATATTGTAGCGCTATCGTGTACCGTTTTGGCGGGGTTTTGGGATCTCGCACGCACGCATACAAACAAATAAACAAGATGAGAGTTTTAGTTATATTATATATTATGAGAGAGAGAGAGAGAGAGGGTGAGGAAGGGGGAGAGAGGGAGAGAGAAAGGAAGGGAGGGGGAGAGAGAGAGAGATTTATAATTAGTCATATTTTTCAAGTAAGAGAAGTAGACGATGCATTAAGTTGGATTTTTTTTTGTTTAATGGGAAATAGTGTTGAGAAATTTTAGGAACCTGTGGATGTATCCAAATCAAATATGGCAGAGGATATGGTCTTTCTTTCCACAGTTCTTAATTGATACTCATTGGTTACAATGCCTATGACGATTCCACAAAGAACAGAAAAAAAACAAATGTAAAAAGCATGTTACTTATTTTTAATTATTCCAATATGTTACCTCTACGTAATACAGTCAATAACGTAGGCCAATACAACAGTGAGAGAAATTCGTTGTAACCCAATGAGGACCTTAAACATGCATACACATTGGTACTGTATTTAAATCCAACAATTTCATTTAATCTTGTATACCCTTCATAAATATACATTAGATCATAATTTAATTTTTCTAAATATAGTTTTATAGGAAAGAGAAGTAGAATGGATCTTTTGGCTTCTCCTTTTGCCAACTAACATGCCATTTTGGTGAAGATATGTGTGATCACTTTTAGCATGATTATAATCTCCTTTATAAGGAAATATATTTCTCTACTCCACATGAGGTGCTCCATAAATCTAATATTTTCTGGCTGTTAGAATCAGCACCAGGAACATAAAACAAAAATGTTTTGTATCCTTTGCCACTGCATGTGACAACAGAAAACAGATTTTTCTCGTGCTGGTCTTGATGTCTTCTATTGGTCTTGGAGGTAATAGGAAGCTTAAGTGTAGTGTATGTCATGTGATCTGCATAGATTTCTTGAACCGAAATGTCACCTATTCCTTTTCTCCAGAGATGCTGTCCCGCTGAGTTACTCTAGCTTTTTGTGTCTATCTTCATAGATTATAGCAAGTAATTTCACAATATGCAAAGTCGTGAACTGATAAGAAAAGTAAAAGCTTTTGAGACTCCATGGAAAAGATAACATGGTATCCAAATTTGGCTCAGCTTTTTAGTGTAGCAGAACTAAGAAAGCTGCAGCCGCTATGTTGTGTGTGCACATTGTTCTGCAGGGTGCAGAACTGAATCCCAAGCTTTTTAAAGTATGTGTCAATGAAATCCTTAGCTTTTTAAAGCCTGTATGGACTTGAATGTAGGGGTTGTAGAATTGTGCGCACAGAAACAGGCCCTTCAGCCCACCACACCCATGCTGGCCTTTGTGCACATCTACATTCATCCCATATGCTCGCATTTGGTCTTCATTCATACCCACTTTGGTGCATGTCTAAATGTTTCTTAAATGTAGTGATTGTATCTGACTCCACCATCTCCTCCAAATATCAACCACTCTCTGTGTGTTGGGGGACTTTCTCCTCAAATGCCTTTTAAAACTCCTTCCTCCCACCTCAAACCTATGCCCTTTTGTGTTTGTTACCTTTATCACAGGGATAAGTGTGAAAAAGATTCTGATTATATTTCCTATTTATGCTTCAATATTTTGTATGCTCTTTCTCTCCAGGGGAAACAAGCCCAGTCTCTCCCCAAACTAAATGCCTCCAATCCAGGCAGCATCATTGTGAATGCCTGCTACACTCAACTACCTCCTCTGGCAGCATGTTCCATATCCCCACCACCCTCTGAGTGAAAAAGTTGCCCTTCAGATTCCTGTTAAATCTTTACCATCTCACCTTGAACCTATGTCCTCTGGTTCTTGATTCACCTGCTCTTGGTAAAAGACTCTATGCATTCATCCTATCTATTTCCCTCATGATCTTATACACCTCTATAAGATGTCAGAGGTTATGGGGAGAAGGCAGGAGAATGGGGTTAGGAGGGAGAGATAGATCAGCCATGATTGAATGGCGGAGTAGACCTGATGGGCCGAATAGCCTAATTCTGCTCCTATCACATGATCTTATGATAAGATCACCCCTCAGCCTCCTGTGCTCTAAGAAATAAAGCCCTAGCCTGCCCAACCTCTCCAAATAGTTCAGGTTATGGGAACGACCTCATAAATCTTCTCTGCACTGACGGTAGCTTAATGACATTCTTCCTAAAGCAGGATGACCAAAACTGAACACAGTAGCCTTACCAACGTCTTGTACGACTGCAAAATGATCTTCCAACTTTATGCTCAATACCCTGACTGATGAAGGCCAATGTATCAAAAGCCTTCTTGAACACTCCGTCTGTGACACCACTTTCAAGGAACTATATACCTGTACTCTTAGATCCCTCTGATCTACAACACTCCCCAGAGCCCTGCCATTCCCTGTGAAGATCTTGCTCTGGTCTATTTTCTTCATCTTGAAGGCAATGTGAAACATATTTCCACAGTTTCACAAGAACCACTTAACTTCACACTTCAATTAAGCTTTTTCAAACAAGGAATTGAAATGAGATAATTCCAGAGACAAGTTAAAAATGATTCCCTTTTACATTGAGGCATCATTTGATTGAGTGTGGCACCTAGGAGCCCTTGTAAAATTGAAGTCACTGTGGAACTCAAAGCAAAAAAAAGGTTGTGCTCAGAGTTGCAGCTGGAGCATAGGAAAGTGGGTGGTGGTTGGAAATCAGTCATCTCGGCTGCAGTTCATTACTGCATTAAATCTTCAAGGCAGCATCTGAAGGCATGGCTCGGGCAAAACAATAGAATAGCCAGTTTTTTTATTTTTTATTAAGTAGTATTACAAGATACAATCTGGCAACATTTTAGTTTGGTTAATAAAGCTTAAAATGGTTTTATAATTTGTGCTAATAAAATATTTATTATTTGACAATGTTTTTTTTAAAAACTATTATTCTATTTCCACTTTATACCAGAAGGAATGCACTGCAAGATGGAGAATCTAGTGCTGGATGGCAGTGATGAATGCAGTCTTGAACTCTGATCATGCTCATTTGTCATTGGCATGAAAAAGGTTAATCAGTGTTCAGTGAACAAGTTTGATTATTTATTTACAATAATTGTAATGTTTGTTGGCTTTATCAAAGCACATCTCTGGATCTTTACATGTCTGTTAACAGAAGACAAAATAAAGTACTCAAGATTGCACAAAGATTATATTTTTTGCCACTTCTAGTAAAAATATGTCAGATTATTGCCTGGGGTGCTTAAAATATGTAACGGGACAACCCCGGTAAGAAAAAATCAATTGCAATTCATATTTCATAAGACTATAATTGCCTCTGAAAGTGTGGCGGCAGTTTGTTTAGAAGACTGCTTGTGTTTCGACTTTCCTGCCAGCTGTTCTGAATGACAGCAAATGGGAGAGCATATAAGGTTTACTTCAATTTTCTCCCTGTGTCTGTTAGTTTAAAGGTGTGGGAGCAGTAACTCGTAGAAAAACAGACACTCCACGCATAAATCTGTAGCATTCTGCCTTGACGCTACTACATGTTTTGTTTGACAAGAGTTCATCATCTGTGAAGTTATCGATTTGCCAGCATTTTAACCATCAAACTGGATTCATTTCAGTGACTGCAGATTCTTAAACAATCCTTCAGACATGCATGGGATCCAAACAAGTAGCCGTTTTTTTTGACAGCTGTTCAGAATCTGCTTACCAACCGAGAAGACTCGAACTTCATATCCTCCTTTAGACGGAGCTGTCACTAGGCTGCAGAAATGCTGCTTGTTTTATGGATTGCCATTTGGTCAACAAAACTTTGGCAGCTTTGATTAACTTGACATTGAATTCAGCAGTACATTTATCACTTATGGTTGAGGCTTAGAAAATCTAATAAGAGGCAAGCAAATCCCTCCAGATTTGTACTTGATTCAGTACAACCAACTTTGCATGCAGTAGAAATTTCTGACTTTACAAAATACTCTGGGTCTTAGCAGGATTTTGTTTCCCAATTCATAACTATTAAACCATGTATTCAATGAAAAAAGTAAAATAAATGTACTCAGATCAAAGCATTGACTGAATAAAGATGGGTATCCATGGATAACTGAAAAAGATGCTGCTTGAATGGAAATGTAGAATAGTGAACTTTTGCTTTTACAATACGTAGTAAAAATGTGCCAAGAAAAAGTGGAAACAAGTGCAAAGTAAAGATTATTTTAATTCAAGAGCTCAATCTGGTTCCACCAGGGACACTTCAAAGTTTAATGGGTTTGTTTTCAGCTAAGTAAAGGATTTCTAATTGAGTATGAGCTGATGTTTTTGCTAAACCTATAAATGGATTTGAGTTTGTTCAGAAGTTCAGGCAAGTATTGTCCCATTGGAATAGAAGGCTGCTTACTGCAGCAGGTCTCGAGAGAATTTGTTAGAGTGGATGTGTAGAGTTTAGAGGTACAGTATGGACACAGGCCCTTCGGCCTACCGAGTCCATGCCGACCATCGATCACCCGTTCACACTAGTTCTATGTTATCCCGTTTTTTCAGCCACTCCCTACACACGAGGAGCAATTTACAGAGGCCAATTAACCTACAAACCCACACATCTTTGGGATGTTGGAGGAAATTGCAGAGCATCTGGAATCCATGCATTCACAGGGAGAATGTACAAACTCTACACAGACAGCACCCAAGGTCAGAATCAAACCCTGCTCTCTGGCACAGTGAGGCAGCAGCTCTACCAGCAGTGCCACTGTCCTCCAACATTTGCTATTCACAACAAGGTTTAAGAGGATGATAATATGGATTTAGTTCCATCATAGTAAAAATTATCATATTTTCAATCAACTCATTCATTATTCAGTCTCAATAGAGTTATATCACTGAAGAAATGAAGACTGGACGTATACCAGAGATGGTTTTTAATATTTTTCATTGGCTACCTGTCAATTCATGTTAAAAGGAGAGAGATATCACTTTTTCCCCAGTCATCTTCCTCTGCAAGTCTTAGCCACCTTTTCCTTTCCTTCGTGGCCACAAGCTCTCTTACAGGGACCACAAACACAGACCATTATTTTTTTAATTTATTGATTTTTTTTGTGTGTGTTTGTTTTACTATCTGAGTACTGTGCTTACAGGCATGTTATGCTGCTGCAAGAAAGAATGTCATTGTTCTGTTGGCAGTACATATGACAAACACCTTTGACCAATAACCAAGGGGAAGACTTTAACCAGGTGGATGGAGAGCATTATCTGAGAGTGCTAAACAGAGTCTAAACAGCTCCATCCAAGACAGCAAGAAATTGCAGTGAATCGTGGACGCAGCCCAGACCATCACACAAACCAACATCTCAGACACAAAAAGTTGGAGTAACTCAGCAGGACAGGCAGCGACTCTGGAGAGAAGGAATGAGACCCTTCTTCAGACGGTTTATCTTCGGTTTCAAGAGACAAGACAAGAGACATTTATTGTCACATGCATCAATTGGTACAGTGAAATGTGTGGTCACCCTACAGCCATACGAATAAAAAAAGAACACAGAACACGATAGTCTTTAACACAAACATCCCCACACAGCGGAATCAAAGTTTCCCACTGTGAGGGAAGGCACCAAAGTTCAGTCATCCTCCTCTGTTCACCCGTGGTTGGGGTCTCCCGAGCCCTCCGCTGTCGCCGCTACGGGCGGCCCGATGCTCAGGCCCTCTCGCCGGGATGATGGAACTCCGACGTCGGAATGGGAGAACATTCTCAGCGGCTTGGACCTCCGAATCGGCCACTGGTTTAAACCAGCATCTGCAGTTCCTTCCTACACATCCCTTCTATTGACTCCATTTATACCTCACGCTGCCTTGGCAAGGCCAGCAGCATAATCAAGGATGTCCCTCTTCACCCCTCTCCCATCAGGCAAAAGGTATAGAAGTGTGGAAACACACATCTCTAGATTCAGGGACAGTTTCTTCCCAGCTGTTATCAGGCAATTGAATCATCCCACCACAACCAGAAAGCAGTGCTGAACTACTATCTACCTCTTTGGTGACCCTCCGTCTATCCTTGATTGGACTTTGCTGGCTTTACCTTGCACTAAACGTTATTCCCTTATCACGTATCTATACAATGTATATGGCTCGATTGTAATCATGTATTGTTTTTCTGCTGACTGGATAGCACGCAACAAAAGCTTTTCACTGTACATTGGTACACGTGGCAATAAACTAAAGTAAAATAAGATGTAGTCTCAAACAAGGAAAACATAGTTACAAGGTTTGGAGCAAACATTTAAAACTGATGTATAGGAATTTCTTCTCGCTGCGCATGGTGGGTGGCTGGAATTCCCTAACCTGGGTGGTTGTCAAGGCTAGATCACTGGAGGTATTGAAAGAGGGAGCAGATAAATGTTTAAAAGATTGGGGAATTGAGAGCTGTCCAAAAATAGCATAGAAGACATCTGAGTCCTGGGCCAGATCAGCCATTATAGTGTTGAATGGCAGTGCAGGCTTGAGAGGCCTGGTGGCCTACCCTGCTCCCATTGTCTTGTGTTCCCTACTCTTGCAATCCAAACCTCTTGACATAAGGGTCAACATTCCTTGAATCTTTCCTATTACCTGTATTTAATGGCCAAGGACCCCTGATTCTTTTGTGCTGTAACTTTCCATGGTATTTCTCAATTTGAATAGCACAAAGAATGTGTTATAGTGATGACACAAATATATTTCACTGCTATTAATATATTGATGGTGACGGGCAGGTAAACTGTCACCAAGCTACCCTGTGCTCTGTCATCAGAGTGCACTGGATTATGGGAATAATGTAAATTCCACAAAATATTACCAGAAGCTGCAGATACAACAGCTAGAGGGTGCATGATAGTCAACATATTCCTATCCATTATATAGTATATTTTAGATCTATTTTATACATTCAGGTATAATAATTTCCAAGGTATAATTATGCATAATGACTTTGCTAATATCTCCACTGCTAAGTAATAGATTTGACTTGTGCTTAAATCAGGCAAATGATTTTCATAATTCTGGTGGCTTGTTCAGCATTCTGTAATCAGGTCCTTGAGTGAACACAAATTTATGGGACAAAAACAATGCAATTCAGCATTAATCCTTCAATTTCATTTTGGACACCATAAAATGAATTGTCATCTGTTTGCAAGAAATGGTGCACAATTTAGTTTGTAAATAAGGAGCAGATATGTGTATGCATGCTCGTCAGTAAGTACAAACTAGTAGCTTGCATTAAGTCAGCATCTTACACATACGAAGGCCTCAAGGTTTTGTTCTAAATCAGAAGGTATTTCTTAAGTGTTGACTTCAAACAAATATCATGAAACTTTTTTATTGTCAAATCCTGTACTCTTATTTCTGCATAGAGTTAGTTATAATTCTCATTACTGACCAGGAGGTCCTTAGAATACCACCAAATGTGGTTTCAGTTATCTAATGTTGCTGTTGTAGCCAATTGTTGTTTTTTTTACTGAAACAAGCTCTTTTCCCACTTTTATATATTTGTCTATACTGGTTATTTTTTCTTAACTGTTCTGAGTAATTAATATTCCAAAAATTATTAATCATATCATGTTACGTTTTTATTGGATTAATGTATTCCTTTGGTGTTGAAATTTCTCCAGCCGCAAACTTTTAAGAACCTACTTTCTGATAATTCAAGTGAATATAATTTAGTGTAGATTTACTTCCTTTTGTGGCTTCCCTTTCTTGCATTTTCTTGATCCTTTGTCTCTAAGTTTCCATGTCAGCTTAATGATTTCCTTCTACCCTTTTTGTGGTCCTGTATATTCTCTGGTTGCTGGTAATCTTCCTTTTGCCCCTCCCCATCATTACCACCACTGCATAAACATTGGCACTGTCACCACCTATCGTTTAAGCGATTTTTGGTTCCTGCCTCCTAGCAAGTCTGTAACCACATTGACTATTGGTTCACATTTAACTTTTTTCTATACTGAGAATTGTGGACCTCCTGGAATCAGCAAGAAAAATCTCTGGTAACTTGAAAATGTGGAGAGAAGCTATATAATAATTGAAAAAGTTTGCAAAGGGAGCTTTTAGGAGTAGGCATGAGATTTGCATCCAAGTGTACTGAATGAACTGTATTCATTTTCTCTTTTAAGAATCGCTATGTGCATCAGATATTTTTAAGAAGGTTGAGATGTTGTAGTGTGGCGCAGTTGGCAGAGCTGCTGTCTCACGGTGTCAGTGACTCCTTAGTCCTGGTTTCGGGTGCTGTCTGTGTGGAGTTTGCATGTTCTCCCTGTGACTGCATGGATTTCCTTCAGGTGCTACAGTTTCCCCCCCACATCCCAAAGAAATAGGTTTGTAGGTTAATTGGTCTCTGTAAAGTGCCCCTGTTGAGTGGCTGCAAAAGTGCAATAATACAGAAATAGTGTGAACAGGTCCTTAATGGTCGGGGTGGACGACTGGCCAAAGGGCCTGTTTCCATGCTGTATCGTTCAATCAGTATTTCAATATCATTTGTTATTTCTTTAATCAGAGGCATTTTGGTTGCTTAGTCTGTTCTTAGCTGTACTACTGGGTGGAGGCAGAATAGGTTGAAAATGTTTTTGTAAGAAATAATTTAGAAATTTATGATGTGGTGATAAAGCTGGAGAGCGTATTCTATAAGAGATCATTAATGTACTGTACTGTTTATACTGTAGTATAGAGTGAAATTACCTTATAAGTAGAGATTTTGATTTAGAAACATGCATGCAAGCTGAGAGAGCAATGGGTCTAACTCATTGTCTTTGGTGATCAGTAATGTGAAATTGTCATCCAGAAAGCATTTCTACTTTTCATAGCACTCAAGTAGTACTGAAAAAGCATGTACCTTTCTGCAGTCCCTACCTCTCTTCAGCTGCTGGATTTCCCAAGATCCTGTGTCTAATTATCAGTCAGGTAAAAATGTGGGTGCAGTGTGAAGGGTGAACATGTGAACCATTGTTAAACCTAGAACATCAAAATGAAATTGTAGCCTTTCAGCCTCAATAAAGTATTTAAATAATGTAATCACTTCCTACAAATTGGTTGGTTTCCTTTTCGCTTCTTCTCAATCTAAATGAGGGAGTGTTTGAAGCAATTTGTGTTTAGGTTGCGAGCTTCAAATTTTTAACATGCCACCTGATTTAAAATTGCCTGTTTGTGGTGATTGAAAATTGACCCCATCATGTGGTACCCTAGGAGATTGTGTAAATCAAGATCCATACTTCCCCATTGCATTGCTTCTAAATGTTGAGGGACAATGGCTGATATCTCAGATATGATGCAGGTTGTAGCTGCAGGTTCCATTAGCATGTATTTCTTATAAGGAGATACATTTGCTTCAAGACCATAGAAAGTAACAGCACAGAAGGGGACCATCACATTTACAATCTATTTTAAAGAGCATTTGTTCCTTTGTGAATGGCACCTGGGATTATTTACAGCCTGTTTGCATGAACTTCCTTTGGACCTAAGAAAGTGGTGGCCAAATATCACATCTATTGGGATATGAGAATCACAAAGAAAATGGCTGAAAAATGTCTTCAAGTGACTCTCAATTAATTCAAGGCTGTCACTATTCCATGTATATAAATTCATGGCATTCCAAGAACAAGAATCAATGCTTATTCAGATTATTAATGCAATTCATAGACACAGATAATTACTTCCCTTTTGCTGCACTCCAACCAACTTAAAAGTTAATTGATGTGAGAAAATGCTCACCACCACCAAGTCTTTTGAGAGTTGACAACCCATGCTTTACTGAAGGTTTTATAGGTCCTTTTTAATAAAGTGTTACTGAAGTATTTTGAAATGCAGAAACTGCTTAAACACAATATTTTCAGATTCAAGTCCTGTTTAATAACATCCTGATTTCTCAAAACCAAAAATGTATCTTGCTGAGCGACTGAGCGTGGACATTGATTAACAATCACTTTGGCATCAGGGCTGCTCTCCAAATTCATCTTTTTTCCCTTGTTTTGCATATTTTATTGATTTTAAACTGGTAAATGAGCATCATGTGGATGAAGTGAGGTTGAACTGTTTACACGTGCAAAAAAACCTTTCAATAAGAAAAGATGCATGGGTCATACTATCGGTACTATTTTGCTGCCCCAAGCAGATGGCATTCAGCTGGTATTGATTTCTTCCTGTAGTGGTGGAGCAGCTCACAGCTGGGCAAGTTCATTTCAATTTTTTTCTTCTGGTTACGAGGAAGAGTAGAATATCCTGCTACTCGCCTTATGTTTGCAAATCTTCGCATTCAATTGTAGCAATTTTTTTAAAGAGGCCTTGATGGCATTTTCTCAGTGGAGCTGACTTCATAATAATACTTACCATGTCAGCACTTTTATAAAGATGCTGCAGTTCAAATTGACTAAATCACTATTTCTTTTTTTTTTAAACCATCCTCTTTTTAGATTGAAGAAATTCATATCATTTGATGTTTTTTATGTATTGAAGAAATAATGACAGGGGAATGCATATAAATCTGAGAGTTTTAATATATATTCTTTCCCTTGCACGTGAACAAATGAATATAGATATGTAGAGTGGCATAAATCCCATGATATTAAAAAATTAATTATTGTGTAATTTAGTCAATTAAACATGACAGCCTAGTTGTACACAGCAAGGACCTATTTGCAGCACTAATATAAGTGGCCAGCTAATTTATTTTGGCTGTGTTAGGACAGGCTCATTCCACCCTTCCTCTCACTCCACAATACCTGGTGTGGTGGGGTGAGAGGGAGGGTGGAATGAATTCAGAATCTCTGGTCTGGTTTTTCATCAAATCCATCCCCAATCTCTTTTCAGTACATCATGTCACCATGCTGCAGCTGGACAGACCTGTTAGCTTAGATAATATTATGAAAGTCTGCTCCTTTTTGAACCTGAAGCAAATGCTTTTTTTAGTAGCCCGACAGTAAGTCAGTGGCAGAAGAGTCAGCAGGAAATATGGGGGAATGTGACTCTTCTGAGAGTCAGAATAGACCCAATGAGCCAAAAGGCCTCCTTCAATGACATCTCACAAGGGGAGAATAAGAGAAAGATTCACTCTTTCATACATGACGTTCATCGGTGGGATAAATTACACAGCATCACAGTGGCAAAACAAGCCAACGGGCGTCGAACACGTTTGTACAAAATTCACATCTAGTGCCTTTTATCCAGGAAAGAGGGTCAGCACTCATGTTTATTATGTAATTGTTGAACAGACCTCCCATTTTCAGGAGTGGGTTTTGGTGATCAGTGTTGAGCGCATGTCAAGGCCTGGCTGCAGACAGATACATAGGGTAAGTGCCTTGATGGCACATTATATCAATTTATATTGGATGGTGCAGCCAGAGCTCACTTTTGATATCAGTTTCCACTCAAATTTTGGAAACATACATCAGTCCCTACTCTTAAGATGTGGATTATAAACATGTCCGAGACGCTAACTCTTGAAAATAATAGACTTGTCTTGGCAGAAAAACCAGATCATTTTTTGAAGACATGGACACCATTCATTGATTTATTACAAGGATAGTATGGTACAACACAACTTTGGATTTAAATCTAATTGCGGGTTGGGTGAGGTGGGTGGGGAGGGATGCGAGGCAGGTATATCACCACTTTTTTCTTTCTTTCTCTTCTTGTCCTTTTATTTTTCTTATTTTTTCTATTCTCTTCTTTCTTTCATTTACTCACTCTTTGGCTACACCACTTTGGTAGTCTAGGGGTTCTATCTTTTCACATCTCACTTTTTCTCTTTCTTGCTTTTTCTCCTTTCTTTAATTCCAACTATAGCTAAAAGTTAAAATTGAAGCTGTACAATAACTGTATTATTTCATATGCCGTTGATTCTATTTTTGTACATTTGCTTCTAATAAATAAAAATTAAAAATAAATAAATAAATAAATAATGATATCAGTTTCCACATACGTCATCCAATTGTTTTTGAGAAACTCCTGTCAAATACACATTATAGCAACATTCTTCATCTCCCTGCAGACTGCAGCAGTGCATCTGCAAGTTGAAATTTACATAATATTCAAATGAAATATAGTTTAAAACTTGCATTTAGTTTTAATGTTGTAGTAAATTGTCCTTTTCACAAAGCATTTTTAAGTAGTTAATATTTCTGGGATTTTTAAATGTATGGTATTGTATTCAAATAAATGTTATGCAGCTGGTAAAGATACATGCTGACTGCCAATGGAAAGATTATACAGACATTTTCATTTGAAAATGGCGTCATTAGTATATTTGTGGACTTCAAAGATTGCAGAAAGCAGCACAGAGCCAAGTGCATTAACCCCAAGTACATTGAATTCCCCATGCCAACCGCAGCACTTGGTTCTAACTCGGCCAAGGAACCTGATGTTTAGAGTAATTAGTTTCAATGGGAATGTCAGCAGTAATCTCAGGAGCTTTCTCTGATCCCTTGTTTCTGATATGAAGAAAATATCGCTAAGACAAAAAATGTGGAAACATATTGCATTGTTGAGCATTCTTCAATGTGGCCTTGATCTCACAGTGACAGAAATGATGATGGAAAACAATGCATTAACTTAACCTATGGATGTGCCAGCCCTTTAGTTCTTCTGGCTTCTTTTGCATCTGCTAGATTTAACAGCTGATTTTCTTTTTAGCTATTTTACAATCTGGATGCTGCGTCTTAGCAATAAAGGAAAGATAAAATGAAAGATGTGTCCACCTCAATGTATTATGTGAATTTATATTTATAACGATAAGTTGTACATATATAATAAAAACAGTCAGCTCTGAATTACCACTACCTATCTGGACTACTCCACTAACTCATATTGTCACACTGTTTATCTGACATCCAATATTATTGAGCAGAGGTTTTTTGCAGAAGACCAAAGCTATTTTATGGGCATAATCATAAATTCAGCTCCCTGTCCATCTATCCCATTTCAGGAAATTATGTGGAGCTGAGCCAAACGGTTCATAATCATGTTGTTGAGTTTATCACAAAGCTGAGTTATTAAGGCTGTTCCCACCTATATAACTTCAGCCTGCAGGACTCTTCTCTCAGTGCATCTGCTGCTGAAACACTCGCCCATAGCATTATTACATAGAGACCTGACTATTCCATTTTTTTTCTCTATGCCTTCCTTCTTACATAAACGTAACTTCTCCAAACATGCTACCATATTTTAGCTTATCCCAAGTCTCATTCGTCCATCATACTTGTGGTCGCTGGCCTTCACCTGTGATCATTTCACAATACCGCATTTCTAAAACCATCATCTTTTCAGGGTTCCTCCATGTTCACATTTCCTGCCACCATCCTCCTGTGAACCCAATTTCTCCCCCATCCCATCCCACACACACTTACACTCCACCATCCCAATTTCTGCAACCTCTATCTTCTGGATCTTTGACCATCTTCTTTTAGGCTTTTATGCATCCCTGCTTTTTAATTTCTGCATTTCAGTTATTTTGGTCCTAAGAACAGGGTTTCCTGCCTAAACCTTACCAATTATCTATGCTTCTCTGCTCCTTTAAGATTATTCTTAAAACCTACCCTTTTGGCCAAGTCTTTTGATAATCATTTCTGATGATCTTTCTGTACTTTGGCATTAATTTTTTGTCAAATATATGTTTGATAGTACAGGTTCACCACTGATTTTTCAGCATTCTTGGTTCCAGAGCCTTGTCAGATTATCCATTTTGCTGGGCCAACAGAGATCACATAATAATTATACAACAATACACCTCTGACCCTCTAATTATACCCCTCCCGTGTCTCTAAAGCACCATGGATTGCTGGGAACTTACATAAAACAAAAATATTAAATGTAAACTAAATTTACATCCAAATTAGCATTTCTTGTCTGGGATCCAGCTAACGAGTTGCCTTCGGAAGTGAGGGTTGGATCAACATCTGCCCACGGGGCTGAGGCGCCACTTTCCAAGCAGAACTCCAGGTTGAACCCCACCAACCTGAGATTTGCCAAATCTGCTGAAAATGCAGTAGGGCGGGTGAGCTCACCGCCGACGTGGGCCGCTGAGAGGAGTTGAACAATATCGGAATAGCCCACCTAGGCTGCTGGTGGGCCAAGATACCAGCCTGCAAAGTTGGCCTCGGAAGTTGGCCATAGGAACAGATCTACTGGCTCCGGCCGGGCTGGAGTTTCAGAGTCCCACCTGCAGGGGGAAAATTCGATCTGCCGATCGGCAGCGGAAGTCCCGGTGAGGTCGAGATCAGCTGCCTCAGTTTAGGCGTCACATTTTTTGGAGCACTTCCGGGGGTGGGGGGAGATTTTAAATGCGCTCTCGTAATTTTGTCCGTATTAAAGGAGGTGCCGGGCCATAAGTTTCCGGAAAATCGGTGGTGTATTTGTATTAAGCTTCTTGGGGCATTTCATTATTTCAAGTAATAATTATATAAAACAAAGTTAGTGTTTGTTTTTTTCTGCTGTGTTTCTCCAGGCTGTTTTGAGTGGAAAGATCTTATAGATAATATATCTTGTTAAGTTTGTAGAATGGTGTTTAAATAAGTAGTCGGATTGACAAGAGGAAGAGGACTGAACTTCGTTGCCTTCCCTCACAGTGGGAAACATTGATTCCGCTGTGTGTGTATGTTTTTATGTTTAATGTTAAATTGTATTGTACGAATGTACGAATATATCTCCAATGATGTACTTTTAGTAAGTTATTCCATTCTTCTTTATTATCCCTTTTTTTCATTTTTCTTTTCCCTTTTTCTGCTATTTTCTCATTTTCTATCTTTTTTTTCCCTTAAACTATTGGAGGCAACACGAGTAACGTTTGATAATATTAGTAATGTAGAAATGAAATACATGAAATGTTTTCAACATGATATGTACCTGCCTCTAATAAAAATATATATATTTTTTTAAATAAAAAAATTGTATAGTGTTGTGTTTATCTTATTTGTGTGCTGCATGGTAACTCAAATTTCACTGCACCAATTATATGTGACAATAAATGTCCTTTGTCAAAAATGCTGGAGTAACTCAGCGGGACAGGCAGCGTCTCTAGAGAGAATGAATGGGTGACGTTACGGGTCGAGTCCCTTCTTCAGACTACTATTTAAACTGGTTAAGTCTACCGGAGGCTACAGTATCTGTATATGTAGCAATGGTCTTAACTCTTCAATTTGGGGGGGGGGGGGAATTCCCATGATACAATTATAAATTAATATTTATTCAAGTCTTCGCACAACTTTTGTGATAAAATAATTCACATATATTAGGTGAACTGCAGCTAAGGTATTTTTACAGAAGCATTATCTTACCTGGTTACTGATGATATTTACATGTTGAGTTGCTATCTTTCTACAATGTGGGAAGATTTGTATGATGTTAAATGGATATTGCAGCACCAAATATTGAAAACTGTTTTGCACCAAACTTTTAGACCTGAAGTGCTGATGTTTGTTTTATCCTCAGAAGGTTAGCAGAGTTGTCTTGGCCAAGTTTTCAGTGAGATATTTGGTGTTATAATTGGCTCATGAAAAGGCCTGAGCCTAAATATAATGCCAGCATTCGATTTCCCAGTGTCCTCAGTGAAGATCTGTCACCATTTATGTTGACTTTAGTGACAATTCTCTTGCAGTGAAACTCGAGGGAAATCATTATACTGTTTATGCCTCTGCCTTGTCGGACAGAGTTATCCTGTGATATTTTAACGTATTTTCTCCCGCATGATGGCATCTAGCTGAGGTTAAGCCAGAACAAGTCCCTCTGTAATATGGTGACTGCATTTTACTCACTGAAACAGAAAAGAAATCTGACAATTAGATGTACAGAATGTCAGGGACGGGACATGTGCAAGTGATCAGTGACTTCCACAGGGAGAGGAGAGTTAAGCGGCTGATTCTTAACTCAGGCTTTCAGGGGCAATGGTACAGAGAAAAAAAGATCAATATGACAAAATTAAGGCTATGGTGGGGAAGAGGAACAGGAATCAATATTCTTTGCTTGTACCCTTTTCGTTTATCCCTTTTCTCTTATCTCTTTTCTCTTTCTTAGAATTGCTGAGATTTATTCTTAAATTGTTTCCCTTACACATTGCACAAATGTAACTGGTTTATTAACATAATCAGTGATATATAATATTTTTTCTTAATGTTTCCAAATATGATGTGGGTTTACGTGTTTTGTATCTGCTTTATGTTGTGATAAAGTGATTTGGTTCAACAGACCTGATGATATCCACAATAATGAGGCTTTCATTTTGTAAAAGTTGATCTTATTTTCTCTCTCCAAATGTAATCTTTTTTATATCTTGAGAACATACGTTCTTGAACATATTTTTAGGTTGCTATATATCTGGGGTTTTAGATGACACTACTTAACCATTTAAAATTAATTTTCTTTGTTTTGTGACTTCTGCAACATTGCACCTCTTACCCTAAGCCACTATCTTCCAACAATCTCTACTAAAACATTGCACTGTGCAAAAAATACAGTTTCTTATAGAGCTGAACACTAGAAATCCTTAAAAATTGCAAAAAATTACTTGGATCACTTTTGTTCTGAAATTCAATATTGTAAAAACACGTCATGATCATACAGATTTCCCTGCAATAAATGGTAGTTCTTTTAGTAAATACTTGCACTGAATACTTCCACAGCGATCTCCTGATCAGCCACTGTAACTATAGAAAATCGGTAGGAGCTCCAGGTAGATGCATAAACAGGTTTACTGCTGGATTTCTGATGAATTTACAGCAGTTCATCCCTGGTGAGAAGTCCCTTTATAAAAAATAATGGTATGACATTTTAGATTTAAACATTTTTCAACCCAAAATATCTTTGTGAAAGTGTGAATGGGAATCCTGCAATTGAATTATTACAAACTAGGATTAGGGAATACACAGAAAATACATTTTACATAATGCGACGACTGAAGCAGAATCATGGATAGATTTTTGATTCCTCGCATTTTTTGGTGCCTGGGCAATAGGTCTGATTGGAATAGGTCAGTAAAATGAAGGTGATAAAAAATTTACTTAGTGACATGTTAAGATATTTCTGCAAGATATTCATCCGTTGAGGAGATGGTGGCTAAATATATAATTGAGCTCATCAGTTACTTTCATTACTATAAAGGTGTAAGTACTTGATGAAACATATATGGTTATGTGCAACAATATTATTTAAACTTCATTGAAGGAAATAATCCATTGCAATTTGTTGAAATGTATAATCATAATATGTAGTAAACATCCATTTCGCCTGCTGAAATTACCAAAAGTCTGCAGCATTTCAAGTATGCAAAAGAGAGTGGTGGTCTCATTGATGATTTTTTTTCTTTGTATTAGGCAGTGGACAACAATTCTTAGACCAGCTCAATGTCATTTGAGTACAGATGGAGTATGTGACCAGTGCATTGTAAGCTGATCTGTCAAGCTTAACAAACAGCCCACCTTGTTAACATTCCTTAAATCCCACATTAATGACCCAAAGTAAATCCCTGAACACACGCCAGCTCCACTTTATCTTTGTTGTCATGATGAATGAGGTTACACTCTGGAAAATAAAATAACAACCCATCCTCAAATAAAAAGAGGGAGGGAAACTATATGTTTGCTTGCAGTCACTTTTCTATCATCTGAATGCTTGAAAAAAAAGCTGCTGTTTCTGTATTGTTTATGATTCTTAATGGGATAAAATAATAACAATGTTTTATAGCATATTAAAATGGGTATTTTTTTGTATCTATTTTTCAAACCATGGGCTTCACTGACAAAGCCATCACCTATTGCTTAACTCAGACTACCCTTGAGAAAGTGGTGGTGAGCTAAATCCACTGCAGTCCTTTGCTGAAGGTATTTCCACTGTGTTGTTGAGTTGAGAATTCTTGGATATGGACCCAGTGGTGGTAAAAAATGATGGTATATTTTTCCTGCTCCTACTTGGAGATAGAGTTTGCAAGTTTACGAAGTGCTATTGCTGTATTTTAGACTTCAAAGAAATACCCATTTTAATTCAGCTGTTTGCACGCTGGCTCAACAGTTAATCCAAGGCATTGAACCTGGTTTCAAGGGGGAGCCACTTAAGCCACTAAGTATCCTGAATAAAGAACCAAGTGTGATGTGATGTCAATGTTAGGATGGCTTACCTCAGCTTGAGTACCTGGACGGGATGTGCATGGACAATAAGCTCCAATGATCTAGTGTTGATCCGATCATGCTACTTTCTCACACCTGTGCCCAGCAACTGGACCTATTTGTGCCTGTTTTCTATGCATAAATCGAACCTAAAAATAATTTTACACCTGTTTTGAAATGTTGATGCCCGTTTCCTGTTGGTCCCATCAATTAGAAATCGGGACCTAACATTTAACATCGTGATTTGTTCCAGTGCACAATGCGGTTTCCCTTTCCTTTAACTATGATGATATCATCAACATGCTTGGCATAATTTAATTACTCAACAGAAATTGGATTGAAAGGTTGCAAATTAGAGCCCTTCTTAACTGACAGAGTAAAATGTCTACTTCATATTTACTGAAAGTAGTAAACCATGTATGAAATCGAGTGCCCCATTGTTTCGTCATTTTTTGTATGTAAAAAAGCATGATGTAAATTTTACAATTTGCACAGTGGTGCAGCTGGTAGAACTGCTGCCTTACAGTGCCAGAGTCCCCAGTTTGATCCTGACCTCAGGTGCTGTCTGTGTGGAGTTTTGCACATTTTCCCTGTGACTGTGTGGGTTTCCTCCAGGTGCTCTGGTTTCCTCTCACATCCCAAAGACGTATCGGTTTGTAAGATGACTGACATCTGCAAATTGCCTCTAATGTGCAGCGAGTGGATGCGAATGTGGGGTAACGTAGAACTAGTGTGAACTGGTGATTGATGGTCGCCGTGGACTTGGTAGGTCGAGGGGGCTGTTTCCATGCTGTCTTTCCATCAATCAATTTCAGTCGCGACAGATCTTCGAAAATCTAGATATGGTATCTGCAGCATAAAGAACACTTGATTTATTAGCCTCAAGTTATCACTGATCACAGGGAGGAGACCTTTCTCCACCATGGGGCATGTAATCCCTGGGAGATCCATGCACCATTAGCCCCTTACCTGGTCCTGTTCACACCCCCACACCACATCCCCTGCTTTCAATTCCATGATTCCTGCCATGGATAGATCCTTTAAAAGTGAGGTGCCAGCTGCTCATCCAGCTTGCAGCAGTGTCTGTGAAACACACAGGTGTCTTTAATACTTGAAAATGGGAATTCATATAATCCTCAAGTTATGAATATAATTAAAGAGCATGCCAAAAACAAAATCTTTAGAGTATATGATCCACAGAAAGTTCTGGAGCCTCATTGCTGAAGGCTGAGTCACTTCTGCCATTCGAGGCGAGGTTTATTTATTACCTGGAAAGTAAGATATTTTTTTCATCCTTTTTTTTTTAAAGATAGACAGCATTTGAGGGAAAGAAGTTCTATAGATGTTGTACTGTACAGCAACCAAATGCACTGATTTAAAAAAAATGTAATTACATTTTATTTTAATTTAATTTCATTGTGAAATTCATTGCCATAGACAGCTGTGGAGGTCAAGTCAATGGAAATTTTTAAGACGGAGATTGTCAGATTCTTGATTAGTACGGGTATAATCCGTTTCAGAGGTATGAGGAGAAGGCCGGGAGAATGGGGTTGAGAGGAAAAGATAGATCAGCCATGATTGAATGCGGAGTAGACTTCATGGGTCGAATGGCCTAATTATGCTCCTATGACCTATGAACTTTAATGTGGTCATTTACACAGGAGGTCAGTGCTGGAATATATTAGGCTCCCCTCCCCAGAATCCAGAGATTCCGCCTGACCCACTGAGTTACTCCAGCACTATGTGTCTCCTCATGTATTACTGGATCATTAATGAAATCAAGGGATTATAGGTTAAATGCAGGGAAGTGGCATTGAGGGGAAAGATCAACCATGATGTTATTGAACAGAGGACTGGAATGGTCAACTTCTCCTGCTGTTTCTTTCAATCTTATTTGTCCATGATCAGTTTATTATAGAAACTCCATACTCATCAGTGAAACCTTATCTTATTAGAACAGGAAATGCAATATCTCACAAGAGGCAGTAATTGATCTCCAATGATTTTTTTAAATGTCTTTCGAGAATTGCAGATAAAACTCATTGGGGCCTACTTGCAACTCCATTCTTACTGATTATTAACTTTGTTAAGTACATACATTACAGCTGGTAATTGAATTCATACTGCCAGTTGGATCATTTGCTTCCCCAGGTAGCCAGGTTACTGTACCCAGTATTCTCAGGTGTTCTCCCCTCCAAATACTGGCCTGACTTCATAATCTTGGCTGGGCTTTCTCAGGAAGGACAAGAATGTAGATCCATTGTCCCCCCAAATGTACTGACTCGCATGAACACCTGTTATGATTACAGCACGATAGGTATAATCAGTAACACTTGCATTGCTAATAAAGCCCACATCTCAAGAATTGATGTAAAAAAAAAATCTATAGATCAGTTATTTAGTTTTAAATCCCATGCATTTCAATTTAAATTTGTTTTCCTTTGTTTGGTCAGGTCAATGGCATAGAAATCCAAATATTTTCATTAGCATCCAAGAAAATAGACTGAAAATTCTACTTCAGTATGTTTTGCATGCATTGTTGTTAATTTGTATGTCTTTTCACAGATAATTTTGATTGAAAATGAAGAACTGCCCAAGATATTCTTGGATTTTCTTAACATTCGTCATCTTCCTTCTCTGCCAAAAATTGAAAGTTGTGGGTAAGATGAGGACTTATTTAAAAATAACCCATCTAGAAAATAAAAGGCAAAATGATCTTTATTTAATTGCAATCCAGGACTCAGTAATGTGCTGACGGCATATCTAACTTTCCACTCCATTGCAAAATACACTGCAGTCTCTGGAGCTGATGCTCTACAATGCTAAGAACTATGTTCTGCACTCGGTATCTTCCCCTTTGCTCTACCTATTGTACTAGAGTTTGATTTTATTTGATTTAGGTATAGTATTATCTGATCTGATTGGATAGCATGCAAAGCGTTTTTCACTGTAACGGTACACATGACAAAAATCAATCTTAAATCCTAAACCTGCAAGGGTTGGAGGAACTCAGCAGGTCAGGCAACATCTAATTTTCTCAGTCAACATTTTTTTCTCTGGTCGGGACCTTTCTTCATTCCGATGGGGTAGAGAAAGTCGGAAAAGAGTGGTGGTGATGGAGAAAAACCTGGCAAGTGATAGGTGGATACACATAAGTGGGTGGGGTTTGATTAACAGATGGGTGGAGATAGTGGCAAAAGCTAAAGGCGAAAAGATGACAACACGGTGTCAGATAAGGAAAGAAGAGTAGTGAGTGTAAAGCCAAAGGGAGGGATGTGGGTGGAAGGGGACAAGCAGGAGGGGAAAGAGGGAATTAAAAGGGAAATATGGGAGGGGTGGGTGAAGAACATGAATTTACAATGCAACAAGTGAGCATTCTGTCTTTCTGTGCGAGCTATTTGCAAGGACAACTATTCCAATTGCCACATGGTCCCCTCTAAGTCTTGCAACTTCTTTCACTTTTAGTAATTCCCTTTGAAAAATTAATTATTGTCTGCACAATCTTTCTAATCTGTGTCTCCATATTCAGCCTTTCAAATATCACCATCCCATCATTGAAATTCTGGGAACTTTCCCATCACACCCATCCTTACCGATCACAGTGCCTCCCAAATAACCAACAATGCATGTTTAAAATTCCAGTGCATGTGATGTTGTTGGCTGAAAGTCAAGCCACCAACAGTGGGTGAGGGGAATGGATTGTCGATATGAGAGTCCAGAAAAATCGAGTAAAACCAAAAGAATAAATTCAGCCAAGGAATATGTTCGCTGCTTGAAAGGGTCCATTCGACAGAAGCCCTTGGTGCATAATATTCTGAAGCGGAAGTTATTGGAAGGAAAACTGCATAAATTTACAGATTATCAAGTTGAGGCAGTGGTAGCAAATAAAGCTAATTAAGGAAACAAGTAGCGGGTTCATAGGAATGGCTCGAGCAGCAGAAATTTGGACGAGGTCAAATTTATGGAAGATGATGGTTGAGAAGCAAGACAAGAAGTGCCTTGGCATGCTTGTAGATATAATTTGTAATGAATTGAACCGAGGTGGAAACTTATATCTGGTGTAAGTTCTATTGTGAAACTTACAGTGCCCTCCATAATGCTTGGGACAAAGACCCATCATTTATTTATTTGCATCTGTACTCCGCAATTTGAGATTTGTAATAGTAAAAATCACATGTGGTTAAAGTGCACATTGTCAGATTTTAATAAAGGCCATTTTTATACATGTTGGTTTCACCATGTAGAAATTATAGCAGTGTTTATACATAATTCCCCCATTTCAGGGCACCAGAATGTGTAGGACAAAGCAACGTCAAGTAAATTAAAGTCGTCATGTTTAGTATTTTGTTACATATCCTTTGCATGCAATGACGGCTTGAAGTCTGATTCATGGACATCACCAGTTGCTGGGTGTCTTCTCTGGTAATGCTCTGCCAGGCCTGTATTGCAGCCATCTTTAGCTTATGCTTGTTTTGGGGGCTAGTCCCCATCAGTTTTCTCTTCAGCATATAAAAGGCATGCTCAATTGGGTTCAGATCGGGTGATTGACTTGGCCACTCAAGAATTGACCATTTTTTAGCTTTGAAAAACTCCTTTGTTGCATTAGCAGGTTGTTTGGGATCATTGTCTTGCTGTTGAATGATCTGGCGGCCAATGGGTTTTGAGGCATTTTGTTTGAACTTGAGCAGATAGGATGTGTCTATACACATGAGAATTCATTATGCTACTACCATCAGCAATTGTATCATCAATGAAGAAAAGTGAGCCAGTACCTTCAGCAGCCATACATGCCCAGGCCATAACACCCCCACCACCGTGTTTCTCAGATGAGGTGGTATGCTTTGGAACTTGGGCAGTTCCTTCTCTCCTCCATACTTTGCTCTTGCCATCACTCTGATATAAGTTAATCTTCATCTTATCTGTCCACAAGACTTTTTTCCAGAATTGTGGTTGCTCTTTTAAGTACTTCTTGGCAAACTGTAACCTGGTCATCCTATTTTTGCGGCTAACCAGTGGTTTGCATCTTGCAGCGTAGCCTCTGTATTTCTGTTCATGAAGTCTTCTGCGGACAATGGTCATTGACAAATCCACACCTGACTTCTGAAGAGTCTTTCTGATCTGTCGGACAGGTGTTTGGGGATTTTTCTTTATTATAGAGAGAATTCTTCTATCATCAGCTGTGGAGGTCTTCCTTGGCCTGCCCGTCCCGTTGCGATTAGTAAGCTCACCAGTGCTCTCTTTCTTCTTAATGATGTTCCAAACAATTGATTTTGGTAAGCCTAAGGTTTGGCTGATGTCTCTATAACAGTTTTATTCTTGTTTCTCACTCATAATGGCTTCTTTAACTTTCATTGGCACAACTTTGGTCCTGATGTTGATACACAGCAATAAACGTTTCCAAAGGTAATGGAAAGAATGGAGGAAAGACTATGTGCTGAGAGCTCTCCTATAGGGCCTGTCCCACTGCAGGGAACTAATTTGCGAGTTTAGAAGAGTTTGCGCTCGACTCAAACTCGCAGCATGGTCGACATGTGGTCCTAGGTGGTCTATGTAACTCTCCTTCATGCTAGAGAGAAGTTTCCGCATACTCGCGGCCTCAGTTTGGTCGAGTAGTATTTTTTAGCATGCTGAAAATTTGTCCGCGAGTAAAAATTGGTCGATATTTTTTTACTTGTAGGTTTAGTAGAAGTAGGTCGTAGTAGGTCGGCATGTTATTCGTAGGTAATCGAAGGCAATCGAAGGTAATCGAAGGTAGTCGTAGATAGTGTTAGTATAGTCGAAGGTGTGTCAAAATTATTTTTATTTTTAGCTCCATTGAAGACTATGAATCTGAAGAACTCGGGTAAGTCCCCTGTCAAAATGTTTGGAGATGCAATCTATCTAATAGGGAATGGCTTAGAATTTACAGTCAGTGGCAAAGTAATGGCATTTATTGCTGACCACTAGATCAACAAATAATTAACATTATAATTATTTTGATCAATGGATTAGTGATTAATTACCTCTGAGTTATTACTGGAGATTTGCAATCTAGCATCTTCACTCTCACTATTCGGTGTCCAATTTTCCAGAGCGCATCGGCGAGTAAATCGTAGATAGTCGAAGCTAGTCTTCAACATAGTCGAAGGAGGTCGAAGGAGATTGAAGAAGGTCTTCTACATGGTCGTAGGAGGTCTTCTACCATATTCATAGGAGGTTCTCTACATAGTCAAAGGAGGTCGTAGAAGGTGTTCTACTTCGGCGATACAACAAGACCATGACACTCTCCTTGACTCTCCTAAACTCTTCTAAACTCGCAAATTAGGTCCCCGCAGTGGGACAGGCCCTTGTACCTTCATTAAGGAGGCAATTAAACACACCTGAGCAATTACAAACGCCTGTGAAGCCATGTGTCCCAAATATTATGGTGCCCTGAAATGGGGGGGACTATGTATAAACACAGCTGTAGTTTCTACATGGTGGAACCAAAATGTATAAAAATAGCCTTAATAAAATCTGACAATGTGCACTTTAACCACAAGTGATTTTTTTCTATTACAAATCTCAAATTGTGG
>CM075977.1:132730316-132899059 GCA_038087875.1 Malacoraja senta
TTGATGTTTTTAAACTTCTTACTTACTTTTAATCAGTAATAAGTAGAGAAATAAAGCATAACATGTTCAGATGTGATCTCGGCCGAGAGGGGAAATATGTGAATCAGAATATGTAAAAATGTTATCGTTACCACGTAGTGTTTTTGCGAAGATGTAAAGACAACCACATATATACACATATAACACGTACAAGATCATATTTTTAATAAGTACTAGACCAAGTGCAGAACCGTTGGGTCTGCTTCCCCAACGCACCCGTTCCCTACCCGTAGCCCCCAATTGCACTTGCCCTGCGTGTTGCAATAGCAATTCGCTCTCCCCCTCCTGTGAGGTGAAAAGTTCAGAGTGTTCCTGCGTCGCAACATTGGATCGAAGTGTGTTGGAAGTAGGCAGGAATGATTTAAACAGTAAAAATCTTGAGAAAGTTGGCATTTTTAAAGCTTTAATCGCAAATAATGTGAAATATAGGATGAAATCTTCAGTGAAGCTGATCACTGCTAGCCGAGCCATTGTGACATCATCAGTTGAAGCTGTTCGTTTTATATTCAAAGTATTTTGATTTTTTAAAACTTTAAGCAGTAATAAGTCGATAAATATAGCATAAAATGTTCCGTGAAGGTGATCTCTGCCTAGAGGGGAAAAATGTGAATCAGAATATGTAAAACTCTTGTGAAAGTTGGCATTTTTAAAGCATTAATCGTGAATAACGTGAAATATAGGATGAAATCTTCAATGAAGCTGATCACTGCTAGCTGAGCCATTGTGATGTCATCAGTCGTTATAAATTCAAAGTCTTTTGATGTTTTTAAACTTTTTTAATCAGTAATAAGTCAAGAAATAAAGCATAAAATGTTAGTGAAGGTGATCTCGGCCTCGAGGGGAATAATGTCAATCATAATATGTATATATATGTATATATATATGTGTATATATATATGTATATATATATGTATATATATATGTATATATATATGTGTATATATATGTGTATATATATATATATATATATATATATATATATACATACATACAGTGGCTTGCAAAAGTTTTCATACCCCTTGAACTTTTCCACATTTTGTCACGTTACAACCACAAACGTAAATGTATTTTATTGGATTTTATGTGATAGACCAACACAAAATGGCGCATAATTGTGAAGTGGAAGGAAAATGATACATGGTTTTCAAATTTTTTTACAAATAAAAAACTCAAAAGTGTCACGTGCAAAAGTATTCAGCCCCCCTGAGTCAATATTTTGTAGAACCACCTTTCGCTGCAATTACAGCTGCAAGTCTTTTGGGGTATGTCTCTACCAGCTTTGCACATCTAGAGACTGAAATTTTTGCCCATTCTTCTTTGCAAAATAGCTCAAGCTCAGTCAGATTGGATGGAGAGCGTCTGTGAACAGCAATTTTCAAGTCTTGCAAGAGATTCTCAATTGGATTTAGGTCTGGACTTTGACTGGGCCATTCTAACACATGAATATGCTTTGATTTAAACCATTCCATTGTAGCTCTGGCTGTATGTTTAGGGTCGTTGTCCTGCTGGAAGGTGAACCTCCGCCCCAGTCTCAAGTCTTTTGCAGACTCTAACAGGTTTCTTCCAAGATTGCCCTGTATTTGGCTACAGGCGGGTTGTTTGCTCTTTCATCTTTTCCCTAGTGTCTCTAGTATCATCTTCCCATCAACTCTGACCAGCTTCCCTGTCCCTGCTGAGGAAAAGCATCCCCACAGCATGATGCTGCCACCACCATGTTTCACAGTGGGGATGGTGTGTTCAGGGTGATGTGCAGTGTTAGGTTTCCGCCACACATAGCGTTTTGCATTTAGGCCAAAAACTTCAATTTTGGTCTCATCTGACCAGAGCACCTTCCTCCACATATTTGCTGTGTCCCCACATGGCTTGTGGCAAACTGCAAACGGGACTTCTTATGGCTTTTTTTCAACAATGGCTTTCTTCTTGCCACTCTTCCATAAAGGCCCGATTTGTGGGAGTGCACGACTAATAGTTGTCCTGTGGACAGATTCTCCCACCTGAGCTGTGCATCTCTGCAGCTCCTCCAGAGTTACCATGGGCCTCTTGGCTGCTCTGATCAATGCTCTCCTTGCCCAGCCTGTCAGTTTAGGTGGACGGCCATGTCTTGGTAGGTTTGCAGTTGTGCCATACTCTTTCCATTTTCGGATGATAGATTGAACAGTGCTCCGTGAGATGTGGATATTTGTTTATAACCTAACCCTGCTTTAAACTTCTCTACAACTTTATCCCTGACCTGTCTGGTGTGTTCCTTGGGCTTCATGATGCTGTTTGTTCACTAATGTTCTCTAACAGACCTCTGAGGCCTTCACAGAACAGCTGTATTTATACTGAGATTAGATTACACACAAGTGGACTCTATTTACTAATTAGGTGACTTCTGAAGGCAATTGGTTGCACTGGATTTTATTTAGGGGTATCAGAGTAAAGGGGGCTGAATACTTTTGCACGCGACACTTTTCAGTTTTTATTTGTAAAAAAATTTGAAAACCATGTATCATTTTCCTTCCACTTCTGTATCATTTTCCTTCCACTTCACAATTATGCGCCACTTTGTGTTGGTCTATCACATAAAATCCCAATAAAATACATTTACGTTTGTGGTTGTAACGTGACAAAATGTGGAAAAGTTCAAGGGGTATGAATACTTTTGCAAGCCACTGTATATATATATATATGTGTGTGTATATATATGTCAGGGCTCAAAATTAGCGGTTGCCCGGGTGCCACTGACCACCCAAAGTGCCGCCAGGCAACCTAAACGCCGAGTCATTTTGCCCGGCTTGGCACTGCAGTTACTGGTTTATACCAAAAATAGATACAAAAAACTGGAGTAACTCAGCGGGTCAGGCAGCATCTCTGGTGAAAAGGAACGTGACGTTTTGTGTCAGCGACGGCTGTAATGCGTGGGAAAGATGCTAAGTGTAGCGTGACGGAGGGTCGGAGCGAATGACGGGCCTCGCACAGCAGCAGCGGGCGCGACGGCGGCTCCATCTCCTCCTCCTCACGCACCCCTCCCGGCCTGATAACGGCCGCTGCTTGCCACTCCGCCAACGGAGCTTTCAAAACAAACCCTCCCGCACGCCGAGGCCTGGAGGAGGAGGGAGCGAACACGGGAGGCCGTCTGAAGCGTCTGCACCGCTCGGCTCCGCACCTTGCTGTTGGCTGGCAGAGGAGGGGAGGCGATGGCGCGGAGATCCCAACTGCCTCCCCCTTTGGCGGCGGACAGGGACGGCCAAGGCAGCGGGGTTGTCTGAGGAGCGCTGACCTTCCTTCCTCCCCACCTCCTCTCTCTCCGTCTGTCCCTCTCCCTGTCCCTCTGTCCCTCTGTCCCTCTGTCCCTCTGTCCCTCTGTCCCTCTGTCCCTCTGTCCCTCTCTCCCTCTCTCCCTCTCTCTCTCTCTCTCTCTCTCTCTCTCTCTGTCTCTCTCTCTCTGTCTCTCTCTCTCTGTCTCTCTCTCTGTCTGTCTCTCTCTCTCTCTGTCTCTCTCTGTCTCTCTCTCTCTGTCTCTCTCTCTGTCTCTCTCTCTCTCTCTCTCTGTCTCTCTCTCTCTCTCACTCTCTCTCTCTCTCTGTGTCTCTCTGTCTCTCTGTCTCTCTGTCTCTCTGTCTCTCTGTCTCTCTGTCTCTCTGCCTCTCTGTCCCTGTCTCTCTGTCTCTCTGTCTCTCTGTCTCTCTGTCTCTCTCTCTCTCACTCTCTCTCTCTCTCTCTCTGTCTCTCTCTCTCTCTGTCTCTCTCTCTCTCTCTCTCTCTGTCTCTCTCTCTCTCTGTCTCTGTCTCTGTCTCTCTCTGTCTCTGTCTCTGTCTCTCTCTCTCTCTCTCCCTCTGTCTCTCTCTCTCTCTCTCTGTCTCTCTCTCTGTCTCTCTCTCTGTCTCTCTCTCTGTCTCTCTCTCTGTCTCTCTCTCTGTCTCTCTCTCTGTCTCTCTCTCTGTCTCTCTCTCTGTCTCTCTCTCTGTCTCTCTCTCTGTCTCTCTCTCTGTCTCTCTCTCTGTCTCTCTCTCTGTCTCTCTCTGTCTCTCTCTCTGTCTCTCTCTCTCTCTGTCTCTCTGTCTCTCTCTCTGTCTCTCTCTCTCTCTCTCTGTCTCTCTCTGTCTCTCTCTCTCTCTCTGTCTCTCTCTCTGTCTCTCTCTCTGTCTCTCTCTCTGTCTCTCTCTGTCTGTCTCTCTCTCTGTCTCTCTCTCTGTCTCTCTCTCTCTCTGTCTGTCTCTCTCTCTCTCTCTGTCTCTCTGTCTCTGTCTCTCTGTCTCTCTGTCTCTCTGTCTCTCTGTCTCTCTGTCTGTCTGTCTGTCTGTCTGTCCTGTCCTGTCTGTCTGTCTGTCTCCCTCTCCCTCTCCCTCTCCCTCTCCCTCCCCCCCTCTCTTTCTCATCCCCTCTCCCCCTCTCCCTCTCTCTCTCTCCCCCTCTCCCTCTCTCTGTCTCCCCCCCCCTTTATCCTGGAACCCCTCCTCTCTATCCCACACTGATCCCCATTCCTGCCTCTATTCAGTCCTCACTGACATCCCCTGTGCTCCCCTCCCCATCTACCCCCCCCCCCATCTATTCATCCTGCACTGATCTCCCTATCCACCTCACATTGATTCTCCTGCCACCCCCATCCATCCTGCACTACTCCCCCCATTCATCTTGCACTGCTCCCACCCATCCATCCTGTACTGAACCCCCCATTCATCCCATACTGACCGCCCCTCCATTTATCCTGCAATGATCCCCCATCTATCCTGTACTGAACCACCCATTCATCCTGTAGTGATTCCCTTCCATTCATCCTGCACAGACCCTCCGATGCACCCTGTATTGACCTCCCCCATTCAAGAAGAATGGGGGGATCAGTCTGAAGAAGGGTCTCGACCCAAAACATTGCCTATTTCCCTCGCTCCATAGATGCTGCCTCACCCACTGAGTTTCTGCAGCATTTTTGTCTACCCCATTCATCCTGTACTTATTCCCCCCTCCCATTCATCCTGTACTGATTCCCCTCCATCCATCCTGCACAGATCCCCCCCTGTCCATCCCGTACTGATCTCCCCATTCAACCCCCCGCGCTCTCCCCTCACAATTTTATCTACTCCAACCAACACACACTAATTCCCCAGCCTCAATCCATCCATTCCGCACCGATTACTTTCTCAACCCCCCACGCCCCCCAAATGTGTTTTAATTCCCAATGTTATCTGTTTTTAATCCATAAAGATGGATTAATAAAATTGTGAACACGTAAAACATTAAAACCGCAGTGTTCGATTGTCACTGCTACCGTTGACACGTTATTACAGAATGAAGCTTAAGCCATGTTTCATTTTTCCTTTATGCCATTGCAAAACATTATTTGCCCATCTCGAATTTTCTTTTCCAGTATACCTGTTGCGAGCAAAATATATTTAATTATCTTGAGCAAAACGCAAAGTGATGGAGGAATTCAGTGGGCGAGGCAGCAACTGTGGAGGGAATGGACAGACAACATTTTGGGTCAGGATCCTTCTTCAGGCTGATAGGAGTGGGGTGAGAAAGCTGGAAAGAAAAGTGGAGACGGGTAAAGCCTGGCACGTAACAGGGGGGGGGGGGGGTTGATTGGCAGATAGGTGGAGTAAGTGACAAAGGCTAAAGGTGAAAAGGAGATATAAGGAAAGAAGAGGAGGTGTAAAATGTAACACCGGAGGGAGGGTTAAGGGTGGAAGGGGGCAGGTGGGATGGAAAATGGGGGAAAATAATTATCTTGTCCAATTATGGTACAAAATAAATTGTCTGCCTTTTTATTAAAAGGAAAGGATGCCTTATCATAACAAGTTTGACTGTGCAATACCACATTTTAGATTTAACCTTTATAAGCTTTCAAAGAAGCTTATCTGTTTTGGGCAACTTTCACAAGATAGCAACAGCTAAAGGGAATAATGGAAGAAATCCATTACTTGGAATCCAAGCTTGCTTGTTAATTAAAGGCTGACTGTACAGAATGGAACAATTGATTACTGGGTTGAGATGGCATATTGAATCATGGTTTGTCAAAGTTGGGAAATCTTGCTGGGAAGTAGTTTTTAGATGTTTATTAAGATATTTGATATTAAAGATACTCTTTTGTTTCCTTTCTTCCATATCCTCCTCTTGCACACTTGTCTGTTAACTCGTTTGCAATTTACCAGTGATCACTAGACACAGTTTAGAGCCTTGGCTAGTTTTCTGTGTCATGTTTTACCCTGAGAACAGAATAGAGACAATTTCCTACACAATATTACAGTTAAAAAACAAAACTTTGCCTTTTGCTAACTGTTAGCCTTTTTACATGACTGCTTTGCGAGCCAATACTAAGGTCAGAAAATTGAGATACTTCTATTTTGAAGTTATTGCTTTAAGTTGTTTCTTAATTCAATTGCAGTAGCTACTTAAAAATGGAAAGATCAGTACATATCACTCAATCACCTGTTTTTTAAATGATTGATAATTTATTTTCTATTCAAAAAAGCTTGCCTATTGATTAGATGTTGACTATCACGTCCTGTCCTGGAGATGAGAAATAGGGAGAATCTGTTAACCTGATTTTTAATTTTTTTTGGACTGTTATCCCCAAATTATCTTCAATGTGTAACATATAGAATTTCATTATAAGCACATTATTTAAGACTGCAAAAACATTGATACTTTTGCAGTTTAAGCGATCATATGGCAAATTTGTACGTTGTGCATCAATTCCGTCATGTTTTTTTACTTGTAAAATGTATGCTACATGCACTTATTCCCTTTCTCTGACATATGTAAAATGCACCTGTCTTGCAAATGCTGTGTGTGGAATGTGTGCTGTGTTTGTGCTTCAATGGAAATATGAATTTGGCCCCTGAGATTTTGTACATACTGCATAGATGTCATAGGTCAGACTTGAGAGGGCTAAGACAAATTAGCTCTTTGTTTGCTGTAGTTTTGTTGCAAATAGAGGGCTTGTTTTTTTGTGTTTTTGATATTGTTTTCTCCTTCTAGAATTCATTTTACCAAATGCCAGACGAGAATTCTTGGTCACTTTTACATCTAAAATCTTGTCCTTTTAAAGTCATATTAGTATTCTGCAGAATTTTACATTTCAGCCAAGGGTATTTTAGTCATGATACTGTGGCAGCTGACTTTAGGAGGCTGATATTTGTGACATATTGAAGAGGACTGTACACAGCACTATACATGCAGAATGATCAAGAGATCTTTCAAGTGATTCAAAAACTGGAGGCATGGGATAATGAAGTTGTGTTCCATTAAACTCTTGTGTACAGCTAAGCATAATGTCATCACCCTTTCTGTCATATCACCTCATCTGCAGGCTCAAATAGTTTTTTCTAATCAATAAGCAGTTTTCTGTGGCCTTTCACTGCTGCCAGATGTCATGAAATGATGTAAATGGGCATCAGAATAGCAGCTTGACAGCTTGCCTTTCCTAAGGAAAAAAAATCGCTATAGATGATGCCATTGACAGCTTGCATCTATAATAAATTTGATGTTGCTTTTCAAAATATTATCGATTTTTCCCCCCTTACTATGGTAGAAGCAGGAAAAGCAGTTAAGTTCTCATTAGAATACACTGCAAACCTCATTTTATGCTCAGCTGTCAGTAAATGAAGAAAATTCAAAAATTCCATCAGAAAGTATTACTGCAGACATTATTTTAAAGCTAGGATATTACTTTGTTGGGTTTGAATTCATGCCCTTTCCCCAGAATATTGATGTACAGAATATTCAGAGGATTGTGTACTTTTTCTTTAACAGTTTGGGTGATAAATTGGTTATTTGATTAGTTAGTTGGTTGGATGCCTAACCACAGTAGAAAGCTTAATTGTGTTTTTTTCTCCACTTCTTTCCCAGATTCAAGATAGTGGGACCAATTGAAGCATATCAACTGCATGTAACTTAGTACAAAAGCAGAAATAAAATTTGAATATACCAAGTTGGTTAAATAGCTATTGCGCTGATAAGATTCAAAGATCATGACAGGAGAAAACTCAATGCATAGCAGCGGAAGGTAAAATACCATGACCTTGTGTATGGTAAATACAAAGAAATAAACTGCAACTGGACATGGAGGGTAGTGAAATTACAGTGGATAGACGAAGATGCTAGGGCAGCTTGAGATCAAGAAGAAGGATAAGTTGGGTTTCTGGAAGACTATTAAGATGGATAAATCCCTGGGATCTGATGGGATCTAATGCAGGTTATTGAGATGGACAAGAGGGGAGATTGCAGGGGGCTTGACGATCTTTACACTCTCTCTAGCCACAGGCAAGGTGTCGGAGCACTGGAAAATAGCCAATGTCATTCCTTTGTTTAAGAAGGGAACTAGAGATAATCCAGGAAAAATTGGCAACGAGCACAATATTTCTTTGGGATAGAATGTACTAGCATTTGAAAGAGAATGGTCTAGTTGGGGTCAGTCTGCATGGTCTTGTCTCAAGCATGTCATATGTTACAAAGTCCACTAGGGACGCTGAACATTTTCCAGCCCCGCCAACAGTCTGTCTGTTTTTTTGTCTTTTTACATTTTTAGTGTGTTTTAAAATGTGTAAATGTTCTCCGGTTTGTTTTATTTGGGGGAGGGGGTCGGGGGAAACATTTTTTTTCAACTTCTTACCTTGCTTGAGATGCGATTACTTTCTGGATTGTGTTTCCGGTCGCTCTGTGGCCTACAATCGATAGAGCTGGGGGCTGGGGGCCTCCTCGGACTGACCTTGAGCGCCACCGCGGGGCGTGGACTTAACATCGGAGTCGATCCCTTGCCTGGGATCGCTCCAACCGCGCGCGGCCTGCGGACTTTACCATCGAGCTCCAAAGAAAGCAGAGGCTCGACCAGCCCCGACGGGGGGGTTCGAACGCCGGCGCGGGGGAGCTGACATCCCCCCGATGCAGGAGTTGATTGCCCCGACGTGGAGGGCCCGCTGCCGGCTACGGGAGTCATGATCATCCCGTCAACGGAGGGCTCGAGGGAGAGCAGACAAGGGAAAAGATCTGAACTTTTTTTCGCCTTCCATCACAGTGAGGGATGTGGAGGAGTCACTGTGGTGGATGTTTATGTTAAAATGTGTTTTGTGGGTTCTGTTGCTTTTTATTTGTGTGATTGACTTGGCAAATTAAATTCCTCGTATGTTGGAAAACATACTTGGCTAATAAAAGTATTGTGATTGTGATTGTTTTATGAGGAGGTGACAGTGATTGATGAAATAGGCAGTGGATGTTGTTTGCATGGACTTTAGGAAGGCATTTGGCAAAATCTCTCATGGTAAGCTGATCCATAACATTGAGGTGCACAGAGTCAATGGTGACTTTAGATTGTATTTAGAACTGGCTTGCGTATAGAAGATAAAGGGTAGTGATGGAGCGGTGTAATTTTGACTGGAGGCTATTTAGGTAGGCTCATGTAAGATTAGAGCTTACATTAACAATGCTGTACTAGAACTTTGAATAACATTATTATTTTATTTTTACAATCACAACTTACCAGGCTTTGAAAACATTGCTTACCAGGCTTTTAAATGTCTATTAACATTTTCTAGAAGTTCTGCAAGATTTTTGTCTATTTTCTGGTGATGTCCTTTAGCGTTTTGGTCCTCATTTTTAAAGTAACTAGACCAAGTGGGACCCGTTGGATCCCGTCCCCTCAATGCGGGGGGGAGGGGGCGGGGGGGGGGGGGGGGAAGGGTGGAGGGTGGACAAGTACACAATGTCCCTATAGAATCTGAAGGTTTGAATGCCTTGTCGAACCTCATGAAGGACCCTTCTCAGAATGTTCTTAGAATGCATAAGACATTGGAGCAGAATTAAACCGGCCCATCGAGTCTACTCCGCCATTCGATCACGGCTGATCTATTTTACCCTCTCAATCCTGTTCTACTGCCTTCTCCCCATAATTTTTTACACCCGTACAAATCAAGAACCTAACAATCTACTTTAAACATACCCAGTGTCTTGGCCTCCGTTGCTGTCGTGGCAATGAATTCCACAGATTCACCACCTTTGGTTAAAAAAATTCCTCCACATCTCCATTCTAAAGGTGCGTCCTTTTATTCTGAAGCTGTGCCCTCTGGTTCGAGACTCTCCCATTACTGGAAACATCCTTTCCACGTCCACTCTATCTTGGCTTTTCATTATGCAATCACTCACCTTTATTGCACCTGATACCAACCTGAGCTCCTACCTGCTGAAGAGCAGGAGTGAAAATTGATAGTAGGAGACAATGCTTAAAGATTGCACCCAACGTTCTTTGGGAAGCATCTGCAATAGTAAGTTAGAGGGAGATTTGAAGCGATTATTTGTGAAGGGAAAACGCATATCTGATCAAGGAGGCTACAGGTTCCATAATTTGGTCACAAGGAACTGCAGGTGCTGGTTTACAAGAAAAGAAAAGAAAGACGCAAAGAGCTGAAATAACTCAGCAGGTTAGTCAGCTTCTCTGGAGAACATGAATAGGTGACGTTTCGGGTTGGGACCCTTCTTCAGACTGATCGTAGGGATGGAGGGGGTGATGAAATATAGTTTCCTTTGGTTCCATAGTTTGTTTCCTATCAGAGATGTCAACCCTTGAAACATTGTTTTCAGGAGGAACTATGAATAATTATACATGTAAAGATAGTCATATCATGGCAAATACTAAAATAGAACAAAAGAAAATTTATTTTCACCTATAAAATGTGCCTTTGAAAGGTCAAGTTTTTATTGTGGCTAATGTGGATGCCTGAATCTTTGCTTGATATTATCTTTGGGACTTGGAAGTATTCAGACATAGATTTCACCCCAAAAAATTAATAAAGCAGCTGATGAAATTAGATTGTGTAAGAAAAAAAAGTTAATAGACTGGTTCATTTAATTTACTTTCACAGTTCTTTACTTTGATGTGTGTGTGTGTGTGTGTGTGTTTTTTCCCTTCATACATTGGCACAGCTTCTGGAAATGTTCTCATTTGGCACTTATGTTTTTTTTAGTAAATTCAATGAGTAATTGTATCAACGTAACCAATAATCCATTTTAATGTAAGCTTTTTCGTTATGTTCGGAACAAGCTCTTTTAACAATGACTCATTAAAACATGTCAAAAATGTTTGCCTGAATTGAAAGTGGTTATAATGAGTGCCTTGAAAACATGTTTTGCTAAACTTTCTGCCTGTGACCTTAGATATTAATTTGGAGAATTTCAAATGAATTTCTTTGGTGCTGAAGTGACTCTTAAGCAACCCATGCCAGTGGATATTTTTTCCTGCAGAATGTCTCATTTTGGGATCAGATGCATTTCTATTCACGGCCCTGTAAAATGAAAATCCATCGACACTCACGTTTAATTCGAAAGAACACTTTTTGAAAAGAGCAGTTAACAGCTTGGGTCAGATTTGGCACTCTGTACACATCAACAGTAAAATATGTTGATCAGCATCCCAGAGTACTGACGGGAACTGGTGTTACTGCCCATTCTCTGTCGTGCTGTTCCTGAGTCTGGCGTTTATCACCAGTTCACCCCCCAGCATCTGGTCCAGATTGCTGTCTTTGAAAACTGAGAGAAGGAAGACAATGTCGGAGGATGGAAAGAATGCAAGGCAAGGGCCAGATAGGGGAACTGCAAGGGGAGGGCATCGGAATGCATGCTAAAGCAGAAATGTTTGAGAAGAAAAAACAGGGACTAAATGTATGTGGAGACACAAGGAACTGCAGATGCTGGTTTACCAAAAAAGATGCAGTGCTGGAGTACCTCAGCAGGTCAGACAGCATCTCAGAAGAAAGTGGATAGGTGAAGAAGGGTCCCGACCCAAAACGTTATCTAACCATGTTCTCCAGCGATGCTGCGTTACTCCAGCAGTTTTTGTCTTTCCGTTTACTAATGTATATGTTGGCTCTTGGTTGCGTGTGCGCATAAAGGGAAAGTGGAATGGAAGCAAAAAAAGTAACATTTAGAATATAGACTAGACTATAGTGACATTTAGAATATAGTCCCACCTCACCACCAATTCCAATATTGCTGGCCAGTGGGGGGTGCTTTCTGGAGCGCTAGCATGGTGTTGTGGGCTGAAGGGACCGGTTTCCAGAGGGCTAGTATGGACATTGTGGGCCGAATGGATTCTTGGGCTGACACACACACACACACACACACACACACACACATACTTATTTCATTAAGGGCTAACGAATCATTTATTGCAAGTACATTGCAGACTCACAGTTCAGTTGATTCACAGCTTAGAATGAGAGTCGTGGCCTCTACCTCGCGATCTTGCAGAGTGACTGAGTCACATCCAGGCATCCGGGGTTTTATAGTCCTGCCCCCTCCGGAAGGGGCATTACCTTAATCGCGGTGATTAACAGGCAAGAGGATCTCAAGGCTTTTTAAACACTCATAACTTTTTAATTTTTCATCAATGGGAAAAATCCTCAGGGCCGACTCAGCGGAGGAGGACTGTGAGTAAGATGGCCAAAAATCATAGCGATATATGGTAGCGTTTTTTCTAAAATCAATATACAGCGCGGACAGGAAGTGGTCAAGATGAGACTTTTAATTATATAGATAAGCAGATCTCCTTATATCTTTTGTAATGCAAATATGATTATAGTGACCAGAGATCCAGAATGAATCAAATGAAGAGCAAAGGGAAAGTTGATGATAAGGTAAAGAAGCCTTGGATGACTAGAGAGGTTCTAAATTTGGTCAAAAAGAAAAAGGAACCATGCCTAATGTTTAGGAATGTGTAGGAAAGAACTGCAGATGCTGGTTTAATTCGAAGGTAAACATAAAATGCTGGGGTAACTCAGCGGGACAGGCAGCATCTCTGGAGAGAAGGAATGGGTGACGTTAGTGAGGGAGGCAATGGAGGAGATTGGGAGACTTTGATGAAGATCTTTGTAACCTCTTGATTCAAAGGCAAGGTAAATCTCATGTCAGTGGTAGTAAATCTACTGGAGATAATTTTTCCGGATAGGATTTACTCGCATTTGGAAGAGAATGGACAGCAGGTCATGCCTTACAAACTTGATTGAGTTTTTTGAGGATGTGATGAAGGTGATCGATGAAGTTAGGGTAATTAATGTTGTCTACATGTATTTTAGTAAGGTATTTGATAAAGTCCCTCATGGTGGTCCGACTGAGTGAATTAGGATTCATACGATACGATAAAACATTCATCCCCGGAGGGAAATTGGTCTGCCAACAGTCACAACACACAAGGCACACAAAAAAAGTTGAAATTAAAATTAAACAAAAAGTGAAGTGTTGGCTGGCTGCCTTGTGCACAGCGCCTTAACTGGAACGAACGAACAAACAAACAAAGAAACAAAAGCAGGCTTATCCCCTGGGCAGAGGATTCTAAAACTAGAGTGCCCCCCCCCCTCCTACACTGGGTCCCCTTTTATCCTCCCACCGTCGGGTCCTCCATTGTTCTTCATGGCCGTCCCCCCATGCCGGGTCCCCATTGTCTTACTCTCCTCCCCCTCGCGCTCATCGACCGCTGATCGCGGGTCGATCGCGAGGCCCCACCACCACCAATGTTCAGTGGTGATCTCATGGATTCGTTATGGGACCAATGGTGACTTGGTAGTTTGGATTCAGAACTGGTTTACTCACAGAAGATAGAAGGTTGTGGTGGAAGGGTGTTATTCTGGCTGGAGTCTATGTCCAGTGGAGTTCAGCAGGGAACAATGCTGGGACCTCTTTTAAAAAAATATTTCTAAACAACTGACATAAAAATAGATATAAATATGGACATAAATATAGCTGGATTGGTTATTAAGATTGCAGGCGACACCAAAATTTGGGGGAGATGGAAACATTGAGGAAGATTTTCAAAGTATACAGCGGGATGTTGATCAGCTACAGATATATGTAGAGATATAGCAGATGGAGTTGAATTCATTGTTTTTGGAGTCTTTGGAGACTCAATGGTTAACGGGAGACCTGATGGAAGTATATAAAATTATGAAATGTGTGGATAGGGTGGATGGTCAGAACATTTTTTCCAGGATGAAAATGTCAAATACTAGAGGCCATGGCTTTAAGCTGAGAGGAGCACAGTTTAGAGGTAATGTGGCGGGCAAATATTGTACGGTGAAGAAGGTGGGTACTTGGAATGCGTTGCCAGGGGTGGTGGTGGAGACAGATATGATAGGGCCATTTAAAGAGTTTTTGGATAGGTAAAAAGATATGTAGGGAACAAAGGGATGTGGATCAGGTGCAAGCAGAGGAGATTAGTTTAACGGGATGATATTCACCATGGAAATTGCAACTCGAACAACAGATTATTGCCAATTATGTACTCAATCCATTTCAAGAGAACTTTCAAACTAAACCACTTCTCTGCTACGTGCTTTGAAAAGCTTTTTTAGCACTCTGTCTGCATCTTCAACCTTTCTTCATTCTTCATACCACCACAATTAATGTTTCTATCTTAACTCCTGTTACCTTTGCTTTTCTGCTTTCTGTCTTTTTAAACACAGGCATTTTTATGTGAGGAGTACATAAAAGATAATTAAAGTAAAATTAATGGCCATTCCACCATGGAAGAAAAGGATATTAATTGTGCAACGTAAAGATTTTATTTTTGGAGGCAATGAAATGATGTACTTTTAACTGAACTGCTACCAATTAATTTTTCTATTTAGAGGTTTCAAGGTAAAAATCTTGACAGCACTATCTGTCCTGGGATCATTTCCATTTTTCTGCTGGAGATCAGAATCTTCTGTGTGCAGTTTTGACAAATTACTCTGATTTTTGAATTTGCACAACTATTTCATCCCAGTCACAGTGCAGGTACTAGCATTACAGGATCAGTGTTGAAGTAAATTGTAAGCACCAAGCATGTGAATTCTTGACCTATTTCATAATTAGAATGTATCCAGGAGATGCACGAAACTGCAGGTGTGGCGATCTTGGGCAAAAAAGAACACCAAGTGCTGGAGGAATTCAGCAGGCATGATCTTTGGAGGGAATGATCAGATGACATTTTGGTTCGGGATTGTGCTATGTAATTTCATTATCATTCCTTCGTCATCTGACTTGAATATTATCGATAAACCTCCATCTCACCTGGAAGGGCTGCTGTGATCCCTGGATGGGTGTGAAGTAGGAGATGTCGGCACAGGAATTCCATCTCCTACATTGGCTGGGGAAATCCCAGGAATAAGTAGGTTAACCTATGATGAGCGTTTGTCGGCACTGGGGCTATACTCGCTGGAGTTTAGAAGAGTGAGGGGGGACCTCATTGAAACATACAGAATAGTGAAAGGCTTGAATATAGTGGATGTGGAGAGGATGTTTCCACTAGTGGGAGAGTCTAGGACTAGAGGTCATAGCCTTAGAATTAAAGGACGTTCTTTTAGGAAGGAGATGAGGAGAAATTTATTTAGTCAGGGGGTGGTGAATCTGTGGAATTCTTTGCCACAGAAGGCTGTGGAGGCCGTCAGTGGATATATTTAAGGCAGAGTGATAGATTCTTGATTAGTACAGGTGTCAGAGGTTATGGGAAGTAGCCAGGAGAATGGGGTTAGGAGGGAGAGATAGATCAGCCATAATTGAATGGCGGAGTAGACCTGATAGGCCAAATGGCCTAATTCTTCTCCTATCACTTATGACTTTATGAAAGTGCTGGACGAATGGGGTGGTTTCAGTGGGAAGAGATGAGGGAACCCAGGAGTTGCGGAGGGAGTGGTCTCTGTGTGAAGGGATGGGTTTGGGATGATGGTGCTGCTGGTGGGATCACATTGAAGGTGGCAGAAATGTCCAGTTTTGAGTCGGTGGTTAAAAATAAATACAGAGTGAAATGATAGGTTAAGTATTAAAGTCAACAATATTTGTATTTGATCATTGATATACCAATGTACCATTATAATCCCATTAGCCTGATGACTTTATTGTCAAGCCACTTTTTTTTTTTCAAATTGTACTGCAAATCCAAAGGCATACATATTTTTAAACAATATTAAATGGGAAAGTTGTGCTTTGAGCTCCAGGCCACCTCTTGTTTCCGAATTGTATCTGTATAAAATAATATTTTTGAGAATGTTTGGCAACTACTTATCACTTTCAAAGTACTATTCATTCAGTTTCTAAATGAACTTATTTCTCCTGCTTGTCTCAGAGCAACTTTTTGGTGCTTATTAAGACCTCAAAGATACAAGTAATTACAAAGTAATTGCTTTCTTGAATCTGCCTTTAATAATTACACCTAGGAAAGCTGTTCTGAAAATTAGAAAGGCAGAGACTAATGGAAAACTAGATTTTTCACTGAATTAGAAAGCTGGACAATCTATATATTGACAACATTTCAAGTTGAAAGAGATCAGGAAAACTGCTTTGGACTGTCCATGTGAAGAAGGAAACAGAGGCTTGATGTACAATGGCATGTACATTTTATGGAGCTAGAAATGCTGTAACAGACTTCATAGAAAAGATAGCTTTAGCAGGATTGCCCGAAATGATAGCTGATAGAATGTAGCCTTGTCACAGACTAGAAACAAGGACCAGTCTGAAATGTTTGTCTGCAAAAATAAAGTTGGATTATTTGTGAAATTGTATGTATTAAAAGCAGGCAAATGTTAACAACTATGTTTTTATTTGATTTCTGAAAAACGTTCATAAATTTTTTCAAAGAAATTAATGCCTAGTTTTACAATATGCTTTTCAGTATCGTAATGATGATGATGATCAAAGGTGTAAGTGCAACTTTCTTATTTAATAAATAAAATGTGCTGTACAAAATATTACTTTTTCCATTCCGTACAATCTGATTTTTCACTGGATGTAATGCATATCTGCCTAATTTTTTTTAAGAACTTCAAGGAAATCATGCTTTTTAATGCATGTTCTTTATCTCCTACATCTTCATTTATTGCATTATTTTTTATTTAATCCACAAACCTTTTTCCATTTCCCAGTATTAAGACGGATTAGAAGGCCTAAGTAGATAAGGAGAAAAGTCTGCCAAAATATACAGAAATGTATCATTGTTTCAAACCTTTGGCATTGAATGTAAAGTTTAGACTACATTAGATTTTCTTAAGTAATCATGGAAAGTTATATCACACAAAGAGGCCATTCAGCCCATTCAATCCAATGAAGCTAAAAGTAAATTCTAAATTTAACATGGCAACAGTACAGCACAGGAAAAGGCCTTTCGGCCAATGATATACATGTCAAACATGATGCAAAATTAAACTAATCTCTTCTGCCTGCACAAGATTCATATCCCTCCATTCCCAGCATAACCATGTGCCTAACTAAAAACCTCTTAGACACCACCATCGTATCTGTTTCTATGACCACCTCTGGCAGTGGCTCCCTGGCACCCACCACTGTATGAAAATACTTGCCCTGCAACATCTCCCTTATACAGCCCTCCTCTCACCTTGGATATGCCCTCTAGTATGACATTTCCATCCTGGGAGAAAGGTCCTCGCTGTCTTCCCTATTTGCGTCTCTTATCTCATCGCAGGACGGAACACTCCGGATGGAGGAGCACTCCAGCGCTTGTGGTGAACGAGGAGTGGTGGCGGCTGCTGGCGCCCGACGGGAATGGTGGTTCTGGTGGTGGAGTGAGGGCCGAGCCCGGGGCTTGGGATGGGGCCGTGACCGGGGCTGAGAAAGAAGGACGAGCCTGGGTCTGGGGTCAGGGACGAGCCCGGAGACAGGGCTCTCGCTTAACTTTTTTTCCCTGTTGCCAGCCGGGCAACCTTGGCAGCTTTTTAGGTTGCCAAATGACAGTTTAGGTGGTCATTTAAGATGGCTTGCATGACGCATGCAATAATGTGCTCGGACGAAGTGCGTAGTTACCAGTCGGAATTATACTCAATGAAGCATTCACATATTATTTCTGCTTCAAATAAAGTCACAAACTAAACATATTCACCAATCAAGACATGATATATCCCACAATGACATGCAGCAAAATTATAAGACAGTATCTCAACTCTTTTTACACGTTGCAATTAATGCAATTTCTATTAGTTCTTTCCACTTCCAAACAACAATGTGGTTGGATTATTCAGCGTATGATCAACCTGTGTCAATAAATCCTGGACCATGGTAAAATATATGCTTACGTATAGTTGTGAATGTTGCTCATTAAATAACTACAGTACTGATACTCCATATTAAGAGCATTGATTTGCCGTTAAAATGAATTCTGTAATAACGTGTCAACAGCAGCAGTGACAATCGAACACTGCGGTTTTAATGTTTCACGTGTTCACAATTTAATTAATCCATCTTTATGTATTAAAACAAATAATAACATTGGGAATTAAAACTCATTTGATTGCATTCCGTTATCAAACATAGTCAATGTTCGCTCTGAAGACATTTCCAGCACAATAGGGTCAGGGAGGGGGGTGTGTGTGAATCAGTGCATGGTGGATAGATGGCGGGGGTGGGGGGGAGGGGGGTTAGAAGGCAGTCGGTGCAGAATGGATGGATTGAGGCAGGTGAATTAGTACGTGTTGGTTGGAGTAGGTAAAATTGTGAGGGGAGAGCACCGGGGATGTCAGTGGTGTTGAATGGGGGGGGGGGGGGTTCAGTACGGGATGGATGGGGGTAGACAAAAGTGCTGGAGAAACTCAGCGGGTGAGG
Organism: Malacoraja senta; assembly: GCA_038087875.1. NCBI lineage: Eukaryota > Metazoa > Chordata > Chondrichthyes > Rajiformes > Rajidae > Malacoraja > Malacoraja senta. The sequence goes on from CM075977.1 coordinate 132,748,909, forward strand.
CAGCATTTATGGAGCGAAGAAAATAGGCAACGTTTCGGGTCGAGACCCTTCTTCAGACTGTTTCCCCCATTCTTCTTGAATGGGAGGATCAGTACAGGATGGATGGGGGGGGGAAGATCAGTGCAGGATGAATGGGGGGGGGTCAGTACAGTGTGGATCGGAGGGTCTGTGCAGGATGAATGGAGGATCACTACAGGATGGAAGGGGGGAAGGTGCAGGGTAAATGGAGGGTGGGTCAGTATTGGATGAATGCGTGGATTAGTACAGGATGGATGGGGGATCAGTACAGGATGGATGGAGGAGAAGTGCAGGATGGATGGGAAAGGGGTAAGTACAGGGTGAATTGGGGAACCAGTGTAGGATGGATGGGGGGGTGGTGGCAGGAGAATCAATGCGAGGTGGATAGGGTGATCAGCGCAGGATGAATAGATGGGGGGGGGGTAGATGGGGAGGGGAGCACAGGGGATATCAGTGAGGACTGAATAGAGGCGGGAATGGGGATCAGTGCGGGATGGAGTGGAGTGGAGGGGTCCCGGGATAAGGGGGGTGGAGGGGGTGGACAAGAGAGCGAGAGGGAGAGGGGGGCGAGGTGGGGAGGAAGGAAGGTCAGCGCTCCTCGGACAACATCGCCCCGCTGCCTTGGCCGTTGGGAACTCCTCGCCACCGCCTCCCTCCTCCGCCAGCCAACAGCAAGGTGCGGGGCTGGGCGGTGCAGCTCAGAGATCTATAGGATCTTTGGTGCAGCTGTTTCAGAAGGGTCGGAGCGAATGACGGGCTTCACACAGCGGCAGCAGCGGCCGCGACAGCGGCTCCATCTCCTCCTCCTCCCGCACCCCGCCTGCCCTGATAAGGGCCTCTGCTTGTAAACCCGCTAACAGCGATAACCGCTTTCGAAACAAACCCTCCCGCACGCCGAGGCCTCCCCCTCCCCCCCTCCCTCCCTCCCTCCCTCCTCCCGGCCTCGGAGTGCGGGAGGTTTTGTTTCGAAAGCGGTTATCGCTGTTAGTGGGTTTGCAAGCAGAGGCCCTTATCAGGGCAGGCGGGAGGAGGAGGAGATGGAGCCGCTGTCGCGGCCGCTGCTGCCGCTGTGCAAAGCCCGTCATTCGCTCCGACCTTTCCTCACCCCGCACCTAGTATCTTTGCCCCGCACAGCCGTCACTGCCGACACAAAACATCGCGTTCCTTTTCTCCAGAGATGCTGCCTGACCCACGGAGTTACTCCAGTTTTTTGTGTCTATCTTCAGTACAAACCAGTATCTGGTTGCCAAGCTGGGCAAAATGACTCGGTGTTTAGGTTGCCCGGCGGAGCTTTGAGTGGTCAGTGGCACCCGGGCAACCTCTAATTTCGAGCCCTGGGAGATGAAGTTGGCGCCTGCACTGGAGACCAGGTGGCGGCTGAGCTGACGGCTGGAGTCTACAGCCAGGGCCGGGCCGAGTTAGAGAACCAGGCCGAGTTCCAGGCCCTGGAGCTGCTCTACGACCTGGGCAAGTGCTGGAGCAGGGAATGGGAGTGAGGAGGATGAGGGAAATGAGGAGGAGGCAGATGGGGTGGGGAGTGGGATGGTAGAGGGAGATGGGGGGGGGGGTGGAGGATGAGATGGGGAGGGGTGGAGGAGGTAGATGCCCCCTCCCTATCCACCCTCACTGTCCCAGTGTGTAGGATAGAACTAGTGTACAGCTGAACACTGGTTGGCATGGATTGGGTGGGCCATCGCTGTTTCCATGCTGTATCGCAAAACTAAACTAAACATATTTGACAAGGCATTTGTCTTCCACATGGTAGGCTGCTCTGGAAAGTTAGAGCGCATGGGATCCAAGTAGAGTTAGCCAACTGGATAGAAAATTGGCTTCATGGAAGGATGGTGGAAGGTAGACACCAAATGCTGGAGTAACTTAGCGGGTCAGGCAGCATCTCTGGAGCGAAGGAATGGGTGACGGTTTGGGTGGCGATCCTTCTTCAGACTGTCCCAAGGATGGTGGAAGGTTGTTTTTCAGACTGGAGGCCTGTGACTAGTGGTGTGCCTCAGGGTTCAGTGCTGCATCCATTGTTGTTTGCCATCTACATCAATGATTTGGATGAGAACATGCAAAGCACGTTAGCAAGTTTGCAGATGACACTAAAGTGGGTGGTATTGTGGATAGTGAAGATGGTTGTCAAAGATTGCAGCAGGATATTGACCGTTTGGGCTGATGGGCTGAGGAATGGTTGATGGAATTTAAGACAGAGAAATGCGAGGTGATGCATTTTGGGGAGTCTAACAAGGGCAGGACGTACACAGTAATTGGTAGTGGTAATCCACAGGCTCTGTGGGTATTGTAGAAGAGAGGAATCTAGGAGTGAAGGTACATAGTTCCTTGAAAGTGGCGTCACAGGTGGATAGGATGGTCAAAATGGCTATTGGCACATTGGCCTTCATCAGTCAGAATATTGAGTATAGAAGTTGGGAGGTCGTTACAGTTGTCTAAGACATTGACATTGGTGAGGCCACATTTAGAGTATTGTGTTCAGTTTTGGTCCCCGTGTTATAGGAAGGAAGTTGTCAAGCAAGATCCCCGTGTTATAGGAAGGAAGATCTACAAGGATGTTGTCAGGACTCAAGGGCCTGAGCAATAGGGAAAGGTTGAGCAGGCTTGGATTTTATTCCTTGGAGCGCAGGAGGATGAGGGGTGACCTTATAGAGGTGTACAAAATCATGAGAGGAATAGGTCAGGTAAATGCACAGGGACTTTTGTCCAGAGAACGGGAATCGTGAACCAGAGGACAATGCTTTAACATGAGGGGGGAAAGTTTTAACACAAACCTGAGGGATAACTTTTTTCCATAAGGGATGGGTACATAGAACGAGCTGCTGGAGGAGGTAGTTGAGTCAGGTACTATCATAATGTTTACGAGACGTTTGGACAGGTACAGGGATAGGATAGGTTAAGGGCCAAGCGTGGGAAGGTGGAACTAGTGTAGATGGGGCATGTTGGTCAGCATGGGCATGTTTCCACGCTCTGTGACTCTATCTATGATCTATATTTTTCCTGTAATGAAGAGACCATCAACTACAGCTCAGCATTCACACCATTATCCCTTGCAAACCTGGCATCTTGTCTCCCAGTCCTCTTGCTCCGAGGACTGGGAGACAATATCCACAACTTCCTTATTGGCAGACCAGAATCAATATAAACAGCAATGTAGTTTATTTTATTATTGTCACATGTACCGAGGTACATTGAACAGCTTTTATTTGTGTGCTATCCAGTCAAAGGAAAGACTATACGTGAATACAATGAAGCTGTGCACAGTACACACAGGATAAAAGGTACAACATGTAGTGCAAAGATATACCATTGAAATCTGATAATGTCCAATGAAGATAATTCAAAGGTCTCCTCTGGGGCAGATGGATGGTCAGGACCGCACTCTAGCTGATGAGAGGACAGTTCAGTTGCCTGATAAACAGCTGGGAAGAAACTGTTCCTGAATCTGGTATGTTTTTTCAAATTTCTGTACTGCTTGCCTGAGGGGAGTGATCAGGGTGCGACTAGTCCTTGATTATGCTGCTGTCCTTGCCGAGGCAGCGTGAAGTGTAAATGGAGTCAATGGAAGGGAGGATGGTTTGTGTGATGTGCAGATGCTGGTTTACACCAAAGATAGACACAAAATGCTGGAATAACTCAGCGGGACGGACAGCATCTCTGGAGAGAAGGAATGGGCGATGTTTCGGGTCGAGACCCTTCTTCAGACTCATGATCGGGGCTACGTCCACAACTCTCTGCAATTTCTTGTGATCTTGGTTGGAGCTATTTCCAAACCAGGCTGTAATGTATCCAGGTAAGATGCTTTCTATAATGCATCTGTAGAAGTTGGTGAGGGTTGTTGGGGACATGCCGAACTTCCTAAGCCTTCTAAGAAATAGATGCATTGGTGTGTTTTCTTGGCCATTGCTTCGATTTGGCCAGTCCAGGATAAATTGCTGGTGATATTTATTCCTGGGAACGTGAAGCTTTCGACCATCTCTGCATCAGCACCATCAATATAGACTGAGGTTTGTATACTGTTTTGCTTCCTGAAGTAAAAAACAATCTCCTTTGTCTTGCTGACATTGAGGGAGAGGTTGTTGTTTTGGCACCGATTTACAAAGTTCTCAATCACCTCTCTGTACTCCGTATTGTCATTATTTGATATCTGGCCACCACGATGATGTCGTCTGCGAACTTGTAGACTGAGTTGGATTGGTATTTGGCTGCAGAGTCGTGAGTTTATCCTCCTCACTCGATAGTCATCAGCACAGGAGCAAATCAAGTCCGTGTGCTTAGCCCCCTGCTCTTCTCACTCTATACCCATGACAGTGTAACCAGATATTGTTCCAATGCCATCTTCTAATTCAGCAACAATAGCATGGCTGTTGTACAAATAATGGAATGAGTCAGAGTATAGAAGGGAGATTGAAAATCTGAATGAATGGTGCCAGAACAACAATCATGCTATCCATGTCATCAACACCAAGAAGCTGATTGTTGACTTCAGGAGGGAAAAGTCTTGTGGAGCAATTTTAACTTGGCTAACCCCAAAACTGTTATTATGAATTATTGAAAAACTACGTCTAATTCAGTAAGAGCTGCTCTTCTGAGTTGAGTAGTTACAGAAAAATTGTTAAAATGCATTTTGAAATGTCTCTTTGAATGGTTGTAATGAGGAAGGTGTCATTATCACTCAAGCAAAAATAAGCAAAATATATCATGTAAACAGGAAAGAATGTCTTGCTGATCCATTACAGTTTGTCTAAGGTTATTAGGAGTAGAATTAGGCCATTCAGCCCAATCAATCATGGCTGATCTATCTCCCCCTCCTAACCCCATTCTCCTGCCTTCTCCCCTTAACCTCTGTTACCTGTACTAATCAAGAATCTATCTATCTCTGCCTTCAAAATATCCACTGACAGCCTCCACAGCCTTCTGTGGCAAAGAATTCCACAGATTCACCACCCTCTGACTAAAGAAAATTCTCATCTCCTTCCTCAAAGAACATTCTTTAATTCTGAGGCTATGCTCTCCCATCCTAGACTCTCCCACTAGTGGAAACATCCTCTCCACATCCACTCTATCCAAGCCTTTCACTATTCTGTATGTTTCAATGTGGTCCCCCTTCACTCTTCTAAACTCCAGTGAGTCTAGGCCCAGTGCCGACATACACCCATCATAGGTTAACCCACTCATTCCTGGAATAATTCTTGTAAACCTCCTTTGGACCCTCTCCAGAGCCAGCACATCCTTCCTCAGATATGGTGCCCAAAATTGCTCACAATATTCCAAGCGCGGCCTTACCAGCACCTTATAGTACCTCGACTATAAGTCATTATGCTACTACCATCAGCAATTGTATCATTAATGAAGATAAGTGAGCCAGTACCTTCAGCAGCCATACATGCCCAGGACATAACACCCCCACCACCGTGTTTCACAGATGAGGTGGTATGCTTTGGATCTTGTGCAGTTCCTTCTCTCCTCCATACTTTGCTCTTGCCATCACTCTGATACAAGTTAATCTTGGTCTCATCTGTCCACAAGACCTTTTTCCAGAGCTGTGGTTGCTCTTTTAAGTACTTCTTGGCAAACTGTAACCCGGCCATCCTATTTTTGCGGCTAACCAGTGGTTTGCATCTTGCAGTGTAGCCTCTGTATTTCTGTTCATGAAGTCTTCTGTGGACACTGGTCATTGACAAATCCACACCTGACTCCTGAAGAGTATTTCTGATCTGTTGGACAGGTATTTGGGGATTTTTCTTTATTATAGAGAGAATTCCTCTGTCATCAGCTGTGGAGGTCTTCCTTGGCCTGCCAGTCCCTTTACGATTAGTAAGCTCACCAGTGCTCTCTTTCTTCTTAATGATGTTCCAAACAGTTGATTTTGGTAAGCCTTAGGTTTGGCTATGTCTCTAAGTTGTATTCTTGTTTCTCAGTCTCATAATGTATCTTTGACTTTCATTGGCACAATTTTTGGTCCTCATGCTGATAAACAGCAATAAAAGTTTCCAAACGTGATGGAAAGACTGGAGGGAAGATTATGTACTGAGAACTCTCTTTTACCTGTATTAAGGAGGCATTTAAATACACCTGAGCAATTACAAACACCTGTGAAGCCATGTGTCCCAGACATTATAGTGGCCTGAAATGGGGGGAGGGGGACTATGTATAAATACAGCTGTAATTTCTACATGGTGAAATCAAAATGTATAAAAATATCCTTTCATAAAATCTGACAATGTGCACTTTAACCACATGTGATTTTTTTTCTATTACAAATCTCAAATTGTGGAGTACAGAGGCAAATAAATAAATGATGAGTCTTTGTCCCTAACATTATGGAGGGCACTGTTGCTATTTAGAACCTGGAGGTAATGGTTCTCTGGTTCCTGCATCGTCTTTGTAATGATAGCAGAGAGATGAGTGTGTAGCCTGGTTGGTGTGGGTCCTTGATGATATTAGCTGCCTTTTAAGAACATAGAACATAGAAATGTACAGCACAGGGACAGGTCCTTCATCCCACAATGTCATGAGTCAGCACTTCATGTAGATCCAATACTCATGATGGACTGGACAATGTCCCACAACTCTCTGCAGCCTCCTTCGTTCCTGAACATTCAAATTACTGAGGCAGGTCATGTTGCAGTGATCAGTATGATCTCCACTGTCCACCTGTACAAATTCAATAGCCTATTTGGCAACATGCCAAAACTCCCCAACTCTGAGGAGGTAGAAATGTTAATTTATGCCCATCACAGTCTTTCACAGCTCACCAACAAATTTCAATTCTTTCATTCAAACATGCTTCTAGAGTTCAATTATTACTTCTTCACCCCGTCTAACCGTGGCAGTTTTTGCCCTATCAGTCTTTCTCAGAACATCCAAAATATGTACCACAGGGCAATGCACACAAAGTGGTACTGCTTTGTGCTACGTGCTGATGTTCAGTTTAAATTCGCCTGAAACTGCATAAATGCTTCCTTAATTTAGATGGAAGAGCCTAATGCCAATCAGTCTTAAAGCTGCATTTAACCAAATCCAGCGTTACGAACCCAAGGAGCACTGAGGTTAAAACGAAAAATACACCAGCGCCTAGAGACCTATCAGTCACAAAGGGAACAGATGTTGCCATAGAGGGAGTACAGACAAGGTTCACCAGACTGATTCCTGGGATGGCAGGACTTTCATATGAAGAAAGACTGGATAGACTCGGCTTGTACTCGCTAGAATTTAGAAGATTGAGGGGGGATCTTATAGAAACTTAATTCTTAAGGGGTTGAACAGGCTAGATGCAGGAAGATTGTTCCCGATGTTGGGGAAGTCCAGAACAAGGGGTCACAGTTTAAGGATAAGGGGGAAGTCTTTTAGGACCGAGATGAGAAAATCATTTTTCACACAGAGAGTGGTGAATCTGTGGAATTCTCTGCCACAGAAGGTAGTTGAGGCCAGTTCATTGGCTATATTTAAGAGGGGGTTAGATGTGGCCCTTGTGGCTAAAGGGATCAGGGGGCATGGAGAGAAGGCAGGTGCAGGATACTGAGTTGGATGATCAGCCATGATCATATTGAATGGCGGTGCAGGCTCAAAGGGCCAAATGGCCTACTCCTGCACATATTTTCTATGTTTCTATGAATCATCAGCTCTCTAGAACATTGCTGAACTAGTTCTTCCTGATAGCTTCCTCAGTAGCCATGTGTCCCAAATATTGTGGTGCCCTGAAATGGGGGCACAATGTACAAACAGATGTAATTTCTACATGGTGAAACCAAAATGTATAAAAAATACCCTTTAATAAAATCTGCCAATGTGCACTTTAACCACATGTGATTTTTTTTTCTATTACAAATCTCAAATTGTGGAGTACAGAGGCAAATAAATAAATAATGTTTTTTGTCCCAAACATTACGGAGGGCACTGTAGGTCTAAAATGGAATGCAATTTATTAGTTTAAAGGGGCTGTCGCACCTGGGTGACCTAATTGGCGAGGTTTGGAGAGTTTGAAAAAATGTCATGTTGAAGACCTCCTTCGACTATGTAGAAGACCTCCTTCGACTTTGTTGAAGACTGGTAGTCCTTCTACGAAGATTATATTTTATCTTTATTATTGTTTCCTCTTTTTTGTTATTTCCAGAATGCTATATTCTGGGCACAGAATAACTACAAACTAACCATGACAGTGATAGGACATTTAAATAAAAAATAACTACATCACATATCTATCTATATTTGAGCATCCGGTGTGTACATTTTTGTGTTCTTGGATGCTTTGTCATAGAATGATCCAGCGTGGAAACAGGCCCTTCGGCCCATCGCCCACACTGGCTAACATGTTCCAGCTACACTCGTCCCACCTGCCAGCATTTGGCCCATATCCCTCTTGAGTAATGTCTTCAGTAATGTTTTCTTCAACACTACCCTGGGAGGCATTTTTTAATTTAGCATCTATTATTTCTATTTAAATTTAAAAAACACAGATGCCATCTGGTGGTTGCAGTGTGTACTTGTTTTAATTGTTCAATAGTTTGTCCTGTTATTTCAATACTTCCAAAAAAGAGAGGCAGCGCAGATCCAATTATGCCTTTGAATTTCTCACAGCGTTTGCACTTAACTGTGGGAAATACCCCAGGGCTCTTGTCCTTTGCTGGGTCCTCTCTCCACAGAATTGCAGAATGGCTGATAGAAAGCTGGGACAGGGAGAGGTGCATGCCTCTCCCCTTCCTCCCCATGTATTCTGCTTCAGAGATCCTAACATAGATTCCAGGTGGAAGAAATCTACATCGGGAGGGTGGATCGGTGTTCCAGGTAGGTTAGGATGCCTTCATGACCTATAACCAAGCAAGTAGCAGCTGAGCCTTCTATCACCAGTGAAAATCCATGCAATGTGGAGTAACATTAGAAAAAGTATCATGACCTTGCAAGGTGAATCAAGATGAGAGCACTACTCCTTCTACCTGCTTCCAATCCCCTGGCTTCAGTTGCTTTGCTGAGTGGCGGGTCGATTTTGCTCCCTGTGGCATGGGTTCTGGAACTCTGGCCCACACGGAGCCAGCAGATCCGTACCCATAGCCGACTTCTAAGGTCGACTCTGTGGGCGGTTATCTTGGCCCCTGGGTGACCATTCTGTTGGACTACTCTCTGTTGGTCCGGCAAAACAGATAATCCAGAAAGGCTCTGGGACCAAGGGTGTTGAAAATTCGGTGGTGGACCTGTACCAGCATTGGCCCACAAAAATGCCTGCTCTCTGTAGATGTCTCTAACCCTGGGGTTGCCTAATGTAGTACTCATTGTGGTGCTTAAAGTAACATTAGTCATTTAAAGGTAGACAAAATTGCTGGAGAAACTCAGCGGGTGAGGCAGCATCTATGGAGAGAAGGAATAGACGACGTTTCGGGTCAAGACCCTTCTTCAGACTGATGTCGGGGGAGGGGATAAAGAAAGGGAGGCGGAGACAGTGGGCTTGTGGGAGAGCTGGGATGGGGAAGGAGGCAAAAAACAAGGACTACCTGAAATTGGAGAAGTCAATGTTCATACTACCCAAGTAAACTACCCAAGCGAAAATTAAGGTGCTGCTCCTCCAATTTGTGCTGGGCCTCATTCTGGCAATGGACGAGGCCCAGGACAGAAAGGTCGGATTCGGAATGGGAGGGGGAGTTGAAGTGCTGAGCCACCGGGAGATCAGGTTGGTAATTGCGAACTGAGCGGAGGTGTTGGGCGAAGCGATTGGCAAGCCTGCGCTTGGTCTCACCGTTGTAGAGAAGTTGACACCTGGAACAGCGGATGCAGTAGATGAGGTTGGAAGAGATGCAGGTGAATCTCTGTCGCACCTGGAAAGACTGCTTGGGTCCTTGGATGGAGTCGAGGGGGGAGGTAAAGCGACAAGTGTAGCATTTCCTGCAGTTGCAAGGGAAAGTCACACGGGAGGGGGTGGTTTGGGTGGGAAGGGACGAATTGACCAGGGAGTTACGGAGGGAACGGTCTCTGCAGAAAGTAGAAAGGTGAGGTGATGGGAAGATGTGGCCAGTGGTGGAATCCCGTTGGAGGTGGCAAAAATGTCAGAGGATTATGTGCTGTATGCGACGGCTGGTAGGGTGGAAGGTGAGGACAAGGGGGACTCTGTCCTTGTTATGAGTAGGGGGATGGAGAGTGAGAGCGGAGCTACGGGATATAGAGGAGACCCTGATGAGAGCCTCATCTATAATAGAAGAAGGGAACCCCTGTTCCCTAAAGAATGAGGACATCTCCGATGCTCTGGTCTGGAATACCTCATTCTGGGTGCAGATGAGGTGTAGACGGAGGAATTGGGAGTAGGGGGTAGAGTCCTTACTGGAAGTAGGGTGGGAAGAAGTTTAAATGATGTATTTCAGAGGTAAGACATTTGCAAAACCTGGTTAAAAACTATTCAACGCAGAGAAGGTCCGTGGTCCATTAAAAAGGAAGGTCTGCAGATTTTTGCCTGAGCAGTTAATTGTACTCAGGTGGAACTGTGAGGTGGGTTATCCAAAAAATGCACTCCCTTGGCTTATGTCTAGGGAGTGCATCCTTCTGCTGTTGTATCCCACGATCTTTTACCGACTTGTGGCTGTGTTGATCTTCTACCGTCAGGATTGTCTTGTGCCCTCTGACCTATATCGTCTGAACCTACCCCTCATAATAGTACCTAAGTTGCCCACAAAATTGTGTAGCCTCAGAGCCGCAGTGGTATAGAAATTTGGTTGGATTATAACAGTGTAACAATATTTGTACCTTGGAACAGCATCTGATATCTGCTTAAAACTCCTAAAACTGCTGGATCTGTGCAGAGCCAACAGCAAACATGTCTTCAGTACAAGCATGCTTTGTGCTTGTAGACTATAGTTGAATTTCCATTGTGACATAATTTGACCTGGAAATAGTTATAATCGTTGTAAAACCCAGCATTATGTTGAACTAAGTTTGGTCAACAATCACTTGTGAATACATTTGTGTGAACTATTGGGAATCGTTGAATGCGCAGAATGTTGTCAGTTGATTGTATTACTTAGGGGGAAAATTAATATAGTTTTATTTTTGCATTTACTCAATGATGAAATCACTAGGAGCCACAGTGATACAGCTAGTCGGATTAATGTAGGATTGGTGTAAATGGGCAAAAATGATACAGCACTAGAGTGACTCAGCAGGTCAGGCAGCATCTCTGGAGAACATGGAAAGGTGGCATATCGGGTTGAGAATCTTTTTCCAAAACATCACCTATCCATTTTCTCCAGAGATGCTTTCTGACCCGCTGAGTTACTCCAGCATTTTGTGTCTATCTTTGGTTTAAACCAGCATCCACAGTTTATTTTTATTATATTTTGAGTGCTTAAACCAAATCTAGTAGAACTTTTCCCCTAATTGTAGCAGCACTGCAACAGAACCACAACCTGATCTCCCGGTGTCTCAGCACTTCAACTCCCCCTCCCATTCCGAATCCAACCTTTCTGTCCTGGGCCTCCTCCATGGCCAGAGTTGGAGGAGCAGCACCTCATATTTCGCTTGGGCAGTTTACACCCCAGCGGTATGAACAATGACCTCTAATTTCAGGTAGTCCCTGCTTTCTACTCCCCTTCTCAGCTCTCCGTCAGCCCACTGTCTCCGCCTCTTCCTTTCTTCTTCCCACCCCCCCCCCCCACTCATCAGTCTGAAGAAGGGTCTCGACCTGAAACGTCGCCTATTTCCTTCGCTCCATAGATGCTGCCTCACCTGCTGAGTTTCTCCAGCATTTTTGTCTACCTTCACTTTTCCAGCATCTGCAGTTCCTTCTTAAACACAAGACTATAAAGTAATTAGAATTGCGTCATGGTTGCTATGTACTCCCAGTATTAATTACATCTGAGCCTTTACCCAAGGTGCGAGGCTGATTACTAACTTGCATTTCCTCGCCCTGTTTATTTTGCTTTGAGATCAGGTATCTTGGATACTTCTGAGGAAAGGACTCTTCTTCATTGCAGGAGCGTGAGGAAGATTGTGTGAGATGAAACAGCTACTCCACTTTACTTCTCTGCTGGTCACCAGCAGGAGGATGGAAAGGAACAGAATTACATGAGTGTTGGCAGGGACTGATGATTTGTGCAGCAAAGTGTGATGCCGTATTGATCAGATCAAATTGCTGAGTGCTGACTGAAAAGTGATCCTTCTACTGCTGATATTCCATCAGATGTGCACCTTGCAGTGGTCAATTGGTGCTATAGCTCATTATGGTCCTTATTTGGAGTCTCATGAGAGATTGCTGTTTGCTGGATAATTGTAAACTTCACATGCTGAACCGTCAAGCACTCAATATATCTGCTTAACTATTGAATGACATTTTGATCATGATGTTATATGCTTTGGTCTTAACTGCTTCAGCTACAATGCTTACTGCGACCCAAAATGTTGCTTATCCTTGTTGTCCAGATATGCTGCTTGACCCGCTGAGTTTCTCCGGCACTTTGTGTCTTTTACAGAGGAAGTGTGTTTTGTACAGCCATCAGTTAAGCAAGGGAAGTTCCACTGAACAGAGAATACAGATCACTGCTATCAAGGGAATGATGTCATATAGGATCAGAGAACCATTCATTCAAGTGTAATATAGAGCAGGATGTAAGGACCTCCTCTCCCAGAAATATCACCAGCAGCCTGCAACGGTCGCAAGTTGTTTGCTCCAGTGCAGGTCTCCGCACCGTCTTCTGCTTGGAACCCAGTTACCAGAAGTGCAACAGGGCCAAATGCAGCAAAAGGGTTGTGTTACATCAGGATGGCAGCAACTGGCCTCTGAGGATGGCGTTTATAGCTAGTGACACCCCCTCCAACATTCAGTGGGATCAGGTCACTGAAAGTTTCTAAATACCTTCCTCTATCAATGATTCCCATCATTGCCCGTGTAGTCAAACCTTCCATCTCCAGTCTGTTGGGAGGTAAATCTGGTGTCCCAGTGAAGTCTATCCCTGGTACCCCTTCTTATCCCACCAGTCTTGTTGGTTCCATGCCTCGTGCCTCTCAGCTGCAGGTCTGCATGTTACTCTACTTCTATTCTTGGCTGTAGCTTCATATTGCAATGTGGTGCAGCATTTAGCATCGAACAATAAAGTCATCACGTATGCATGCATTGCAGAGCAAATAAAACAGATGAAGGAACCAGGATCTCATTATCAAAGGACCAATGTTATTTTCCACAACAATTCTGGTGATTATCAAAGGTTCAAAGGTCTTTTATTGTCTCGTGTACCAATTAAGGTACAGTGATATTTGATTATGGGGATCTTATCATAGCAGTGCTCAGCTACGCTTGAAAGACTAGGACCAGGTGTGGGGGGAAAAAAAGTAGAGCAGATGGCTTGTCACCTTAGCAGTATCTGTCATGCGAAAATATCTGCAGTTTGGTCTCCCTAAGAGTAGAGGTGTCATGTATGTTTCCCAGAAGCATGGCATTCACCATCAGAAAAGTATTTTGATGATTCAACCACCTGCATGCTAAGGGAGTGGAAATCCTTTTTGTTGAAGAGAATGTCCAGATTATTAAAGAGAAGTTTCATGGGCACATGTGCAGTCAGTAGCGGCCTACACTTGTGGAAGCCAGAAATGTTGACAAATCCCACTGCCCAAGTTGTCACCTGTTCCACACTGAATCCGAAGATGCTGAAATAGTCCCTACGCAAGTGCACTGTTTGCTTGACATGCCTTTAGCTGCTGGGAACTGCGTATTAAAAACCTGGGAGAAATCTGCTGCAGTCACTTGGAATGATCCTGTGGTGAGGAAATTGAGAGTCAAAGTGATCTCTATCAAGGGAACAGTCCAGGAACAGTTTCAGGGCAGCACAGTGGCACAGCTGGTAAAGCTGCTGCCTCACAGAGCTAGAGACCCAGGCTCAATCCTCGCACGTCTTCAGGATTTGGGAGGAAACTGGAGCACCCAGAGGACACCCACGTGGTCACATGAAGAATGTGAAAACACCACATTGACCTTGGGAATTGTCTGTGTGGATCGCATGGGTTTCCTCTGGGTGCTCCAGTTTCATCCCACATTCTAAAGACCCTGTAGGTTTATTGGCCTCTGTAAATTGCCCCTGGTGTGTAGGGAGTAGATGAGAAAGTGGGATGATATAGAACTAGTGTGAACAGGTGATCGATGGTTGGATCTTTCAGTTCAGTTTAGTTTATTGTCAAGTGTACTGAGGTACAGTGAAAAGCTTTTGCTGCGTGCTATCCAGTCAGTAGAAAGACAATACATGATTACAATCAAGTCATTTACAGTATATAGATAGATGATCAGGGAATAACGTTTAGTGCAAGGTAAGGCCAGCAAAGTCTGATCAAAGAAAGTCTGAGGGTCAACACAGAGTTAGATAGTAGTTCAGCACTGCTCTCTGGTTGTTGTAGGATGATTCTGTTGCCTGATAACAGCTGGGACGAAACTGTCCCTAAATCTGGAGGTGCGGGTTTTCAAGGTGGTGTGGAGGTGTGTGTACTCGGTGGCCCGAAAGGCCTGCTTCCATGTAGTATCTTTCAATCAATTAGTCATTGCCAAAATTCATGCTCGTGATACCAACCTTGGAAACTTGGTGTGCTTGTACATTATTGGGAAGAATGTGGTGTCCCTGAATATTCTTAGAGTTAGCTAGTTTTAAAAGGGAACTAGACTAAGTGGGACCCGTTGGGTCCCATTCTCACATGGGAAGGCTGGTACCCCAATGCAATATTCCACCTCTCCACCAATTCCAATATTGGTGGCCAGTGGGGGGGGGGGGGGGGGCTTTCTGGAGTGCTAGTATGGGTGTTGTGGGCCGAAGGAACTGGTTTCCCGAGGGCTAGTATGGACATTGTGGGCCGAATGGATTCTTGGACTCAGTACACTCACTCAAGGCTGGTGGACACACAATTCACTCACTCAGGGCTGGTGCTCACAGTTCACTCACTCACGGCTGGTGGACTCACAGTTCACTCACGACTGGTGGACTCACGGGTCACTCACTCACGGCTGGTGGACTCACAGGTCACTCACTCACGGCTGGTGGACTCACAGGTCACTCACTCACGGCTGGTGGGCTCACAGTTCACTCACTTGCGGCTGGTGGATTCAACATCACACACACACACACACTCTCTCCATCACGCACACACACACACCCTCCATCACACACACACACCTTCCATCACACACACACACACACACACACACACCCTCCATCTCACACACACCCTCCATCTCTCACACACACACACACACACACACACACACACACAAACACACGCCCTCCATCTCACACACACACAAACACACGCCCTCCATCTCACACACACACATACACACCCTCCATCACACAGACACACACGCACCCTCCATCTCACACACATACACACATCCTCCATCTCACACACACACATGCACACGCACACTCACACACACACACCCTCCATCACACACACACACCCCTTCCAACTCACACGCACACACACACACTCACATCCTCCATCTCACTCACACACACCCTCTATCTCTTTCTCACACACACACACACTCACACAAATACATCATCCATCTCTCTCACACACACACATACTCACACACTCAGACACACACACCGTCAATCTCACACACACACACCCTCCATCTCTCACACACACACACACCCTCCATCTCACACACACATGTGCACACACACACTCACACACACACATAGACACACACACCCTCCATCTCACACACACACACACCGTCTCACATACACACTCCATCTCACACACACACACACGTGCACACACACAGACACACACACACACACACCCTCCCTCACACACACACCCTCCATCTCACCCACCCACACACACACACCCTCCATATCACACTCACACACACCCTCCATCTCTCACACACGCACTCCATCTCTCACACACACATACACACATCCTCCATCTCACACACACATACACACACCCTCCATCTCACGCACTCACACACACACACACCCTCCATCTCACTCACACACACACACACCCTCCATCTCACTCACACACACACACACACATACATACACACACACCCTCCATCACACACCCTCCATCACACACACACCCTCCATCAAACACACACATCCGGGACATACGACAGTAAAACTC
Source organism: Malacoraja senta (assembly GCA_038087875.1). Taxonomy (NCBI): domain Eukaryota; kingdom Metazoa; phylum Chordata; class Chondrichthyes; order Rajiformes; family Rajidae; genus Malacoraja; species Malacoraja senta. The sequence goes on from CM075977.1 coordinate 132,765,034, forward strand.
TCTTGATTATATTCACGCCCGACTTCTGGACTCAGCGCGGCCTTGGACTCTGGTCCGACTTCTGGACTGAGCACAATTTCTGGACTGAGCGCGACCTCTGGCGTGAGTGCGACCTCTGGAGTGAGCGCGACCTCTGGAGTGAGCGCGACCTCTGGGCTGAGCGCAAACTCCGGACTGAGCGCGACCTCCAGACTCAACCACGGCTTGTAGACTCACAGTTCTAGACTCGACTCTCACTCACGGTTTCCGGGCTGACTGACTCACGTCCGGCCTCCGGGGCTTTATTCTCCTCGCCCCCGGAAGGGACGTTACCTTCATGGTGACTGACAGGTGAGAAAAACAATCTGCTGATCTCACGATTTTTTAAACCTTTATATCTTTTCTATTATTTCACCGATCAGAACAAAAACTCGGTGGCTTGGAGCAGAGGAGAACGGTGAGTAAGGTGGCGAAAAAATCCTTGCAATATAGGGTAGCGTTTTTGCGCAAATTTAATTACAACGCAGACCGGAAGTGGTCAAGATGAGAGTTTTAGTAATAGTATAGATAGAAGATGAAGATCTTCTATCTATAGTATAGATAGAAGATACTCCAGTAACAGATTGCTGTCACTACTGATGCAACCATTGAATGAGTATGTCAGCAGCATTGTAGTGCAAAAATACTCACTGTTAGTTGAAATGTTCTCTGTGGATTTAGGAAGGTGATTCTACAGTCTGGAGTGAGTCCTGAAGGTATCCGGTTTCATCAGCATGGCACTCCTTTAAGTAACACAAAGTCCTTACAAACTTTTCTGATGTGCCCTTCATTCTGCTATGAATGAACGTCTGAAGAAGGGTCTCGACCCAAAACGTCGCCAATTCCTTCTCTCCATAGATGCTGCCTCACCCGCTGAGTTTCTCCAGCATTTTGTGTCTACCTTCGATTTTACCAGCATCTGCAGTTCTTTCTTAAACATGAATAATCAGTTGAAGGTTTCACCCAAGTTCCAATTTATACCAGCAAGGAAGAAAAAAAGAATGGTGTAAATGTCATTATCATTAGATGTGCCTAAAACGTGATAACGTGAATAATAAACTGAAGTACCCAATACATTGTGGTACCCAATACATTAAGCTCCATTTTGCCCAAAATAGATCACTAAAGCAATCTGACCAGGTTAATTTGATTTGCCTTTGATTTGTACAAAAAAAATAGAAATAAGTTGATTTTAATTCTAGGCAGATATTTTGTTATCAAGTTATTTGTTTTCATGATCTTTGGCTTAGTTATACAAAGATATTTTCCTTTTAATACATTTCATATTTCCAGTTTTCTCATTTAACCACACATCCTTGAGCTGTGTAAATTATTACCTGCATTTATCAGACAAAATCATTTTGTTTAAAATTTGCTTTGGTTCTTAATGGGTCATTTCTGGATGCCTTCCAAACCATTTCCGTTGTCTTTTTGGTTGTGTACAAAAAAATGATAGCTGGCCCATTACAGTATGCTACTAATAAGGTTCTATTTGCAAATATTTAGTATTTCAGTTATCAATTAATTTTTACCAATTCCCTTTGATTCCATTATACAATCTTTTAGGGCTAACGGAATCAAGCAATATGGGGGAAAAGCAGGAACGGGGTACTTATTTTGGATGATCAGCCATGATCATATTAAATGGCGATGCTGGCTTGAAGGGCCGAATGGCCTACTCCTCTGCCTATTTTCTGTGTTTCAATGTTCCTGTCAGATATTGCATTTCTGCTGTTGCTTTAGTTATACAATATTTTCCAGCTATGATGTATTTTAGATTTATTTTACCATCCGATTACAGGCGGTCTTTCTATTTAATTGTTTATTCTTGGCACTATTTAGGATGTCTGTGTGTGTTGGGTCAAGATCCTATTGATTTTTGATTGGAAGTGTACATTTTCTTTAAACCAGATCCACTACAGTAAGACCAATTCACTTTAGAGAACACATTGCTTCTAATTATATACAACCCTAGGAGGAGGTATGGGAGGTAAGAGGTCAACGCTGATTGATTAGAATATTGTACTGTGCTGTAACATATTGCACAATAATAGTTCCAACAAAAAAGCTGACATTTGATCTTTTCAGGAAAGGTTTTTCTGTTTTTGTTAAAATCCTCTATCTGAAATATTCTCCACTTTTTTGCAAGTCAACATATTTTTTGAGTGTGGTATTCTTCAGCTGTTGAAACACTAGTACAAATTACCTGATTATGATGTATCATGTAACCAGAGAAAGACTCTTTGTTCGGAAAAAAAATCAATACTAAGCCTCTTGGAACAGCTTTTTCCCTTTTTGGATGTCCACGTAGAAGTGGTTTGGAACTGCTGATCCTACATTTTAGACCGACAGTGATTCATACCATGTTGCTGTCCATTCTGGTCTCTAACATACCTGAGGGCCCTCATCTGACATTCCATGCATGACTTTGGATAAGGTTAAGGAATCTTGGATTCTGGTTGTAGGTAGTGTGTAAATGGGGATATACCTTCACTGAACAAATCCAGTATATTCCCAGAGTGTGTTTATAATGTTACTATATAAATAAACTTATGACAATTTATGTAAAAGTACAGAAAATGAACTTTAAAAAATAAACAAAAATTGCATGATGGAATACTTCGTAACAGCCAACTTCCCAATTGACCTTATTTAAGTTTCTCTTGCTATTCTTTGATGTGACTGAATCAGATGCTGTCTCAGCCACTGTTGGTTGAATTATCTTAGACGCTGAAGGTTAGTGCTGGAAGCCAATTCTGCATAAGTGGCATTTGGAGGATTTATTAACATTACTCAGCAAAAATAAGAACTGAAACCAACATCTTAAATCTAAACAAAACAAAAATGAAGTTACAGTATGTGTAAGTTGGCAATGGTATATTTGGAAAGAACATTAAAATGTATGACAGCAGACAAGAAGCAGGTAACACTTAAAGAATTAACATTTAAAGACCACAAGAAATACATATCCTTTCAAGGGACATAAAACATGTAGGAAAAGTAGTCCAAACATGGTTAACAAGAAAAACTTGCTCTAGTAATTGAAGAAAGGAAAATATATATTATAATCTTGCCAATTTGAGATAGTTTCAGAAATCAGCAAAGGAGGTGATAAGGAAATCGGGATCCAACAGTAATCTAGCAATAACATAAAAACAGACTGTAAAGGCTGAGGGTTTTTCATAAAGGAAGACCTGGAGAAATTATATTGGGAATAAAGAAATGGCGACGAAGTAAAACAAAAATTTCAGGACTGCCTTCACAATAGATTACATTAAAAAAAAACCCTTGTGGAAAATAATGGAAAGCAAGTTTGGTAGGAAAGAGAAGCTGAAGAAACTACCATCAGTAGAGAAGAAAAAGTATCAGTGGAATTAATGGTGCTATGTCAATAAATCTTCAAGATCTGATGACCTGCAAGTTTTTAAATTCTGCAGCTTTGGAAGGTATAATACTCTGGTTGCCATTTTCCAAAATTCCTTTGATTTTAGCATGGAAGATAGCAAATGTTACAATGCTATTGAAGAAAGCAGGAAGAGAGAAAACAGGGAAGTATAGAACAGTTACTTATTGTTTTCTCTGGAGCTTTGGAGGCTAAGGGAAGACATGATATAAGTATATAAAATTATGAGAGGCGTAGATAGGGAACCTTTTCCCCGGTGGGTGGAAATGTCTAAGACTAGAGGGCATAGTTTTAAGCTGAGAGGGGCAAAATTTAAACGAGATGTGCAGGGCAAATCTCCTTTAGAGTGTGATGAGTGCCTGGGACACAGGGCCAGAGATGGTGATGGAGGCAGATACGATGGTGGCATTTAAGAGGTTTTTGGATGGGAAAATGGATATACAGGGAGTAGAGATATATGGATCACGTGACGACAGATTAGTTTAATGTTGCATCATGTTCAGATTGGACATTTTGGGCCGAAGGGCCTGTTCCTGTGCTGTACAGTTCAATGTTCTATGTTATTCTGAGATTAAAGGTAGAAGAAATGTTATAATTTATTTCTAAGGAGGTGATATTAGGGAAATTAAAAATAACATTGTATGATAGCCAACTTGGATTTAGGGAAGGGAAGTTATATTTGACGTCTGTTATTTTTTTTCAGGTTGCAACAAGCAGGATAATTATGGGTAAATTCCTGAACTTGGTATATGTGGACTTTAAGAAGGCCTTCAATAACATGGCACAAAAATAAATTATGAAACCAAATTAAAGCATATGATATTGGAGGTGAGGGATCTTCATCTTCTTGCGTATGGCGTGCACAGCCTAAAGTTGTAGGACAACTTGTTCTATTTGATATTATTTGATTGTGCACGCTGGGTTGATTACATTCGTGAAGGTTGCAATCTTCCACCCGGAGGTGAGGGATAATGCACCAGTTTGGTGGGCTGGGGATTGGTTCGTAGACAGAAAAAAGAGAATGGGAACAATGGGTCAGTCTTCAATTAGGAGGCTGTAATTAAAGCCTGTCCCACAGTACGAGTTCATTCCAAGAGCTCTCCCGAGTTTGCCCTGATTCGAACTCGGAGATTTACGGTAATGGCCACTCGTCGGTACTCGGGGCTCTCGTGGACATTTTCAAACATGTTGAAAAATCTTCACGAGTCTTCCTGTGCTTACCTGCCGTTAGCGAGTCTTCCTGAGTACCTGTCGTTTGCGTTACGAGCCGCTAAGAGACGTCCCCGAGCTCCGACGTACCCGCTACGTTCATTCTCCGTGCTTACCATGAGTTATTTTTAAAACTCGGGAGAGCTCTTGGAATGAACTCGTACCGTGGGACAGGGCTATTAGTGTTCTGTCACAGGGAAATGAGCGGGAATTCCAGTTCAAAATATTTGTTAATGAATTGGATGCACAGGTCAAGATTGCTGATAATCTAGGTGGAAATAAATGCTGTGACTCAAATACAGAGCTGCTTCAAGTGAATGAGTCACGAGGCAGTAGATGGAATATATAGTAGTAAAAAGTAAAATCATCCACTTTGATTGGAAAAAGAAGAAAAGTAAGTAAGTTTATTGGCCAAGTATTCACATACAAGGAATTTGCCTTGGTGCTCTGCCCACAAGTAACAACATGACATACAGTGACAGTTACAAATGACTCAGAAAACACTAAACATTAATAATAATAAAACATTAATGATAAAACACCATTGATCAAGCATGTGAACCAAAAAAATACCAGATCAAAGGGAGGCTACAGATTTTTGGCTGTTGAGTAGAGCAACTACTCATGGATAAAAACTGTTTTTATGTCTGGCTGTGGCAGCTTTGACTGTCCGGAGTCGCCTTCCAGAGGGAAGTGATTCAAAGAGTTTGTGGCCAGGATGAGAGGGGTCAGAGATGATCTTGCCCGCTCGCTTCCTGGCCCTTGCAGTGTACAGTTCATCAATGGAGGGAAGGTTGCAGCCAATAATCTTCTCTGCTGATCGGTAGTTTTTTTAAATAATGAGACATTTAAAAAAGTTTATGTTCAGAAGGAGCAAGTGTGCAAGTACAGTAGGCAATTACGAAGGCAAATTGAATTGAATTTGTCATTCAAAAACAAGTTATAACGAAATTTCGTTCCCATTTCGTTACCGTCATAACAGTAAAAAAGCAACAAAACACACAATTAAACACAATTTAACACAAACATACATCACAGTGACTCTCCTCCAGGCACCTCCTCGCTATGATGGAAGGTAAAAAAGTCTTATCTCTTCCTTGCTTTTCTCCCGCAGTCAGACAGTCAAACTGCTGCGTCGAGGCAATCGAGGCTCCCGATATTGAAGCCCCCTCCGGGCGATGGTTTGCTCTCAGTAAATGCAAGACATTTTGAGCACAAGAGTAAAGATATGTTACTACATTTATAAAGAACTATGGTGAGACTATGCCCATGATATTCTCAATGGGTCTGGCCTCCCTTCTGAAGGTGTTACAAAGATTCGGCAGGTTGGATTCCTGGGAATGATAAAGAAGGGTCTTGACCCGAAACGTCACCTATTTCCTTCTCTCCATAGATGCTGCCTCACCCGCTGTGTTTCTCCAGCAATTTTGTCTACCTTTGATTTTCCAGCATCTGCAGTTCCTTCTTAAGCAAACTGAGTCTATACTTTTGTTATGGAAGTTAGGGAGATGATATTGAAATGTGTAATATTATTTGAGGGCTTGAGAGGATAGATGCAAAGATGATATTTCCTCTGGCTAGGGAATCAAGAACCAGGGTTCACCATTTCAAAATAGATGGCTGGCCATCCAAGACTGATTTAAGAAGAAATTTCTTCACCCAGAGTGTGAACCCTGGGAATTCTGAGAGTATTCCTCGAGGGATGTGGAGGCTCAGTAAATTTGAGACATGCATGGAAGAATATTAGGATTCAAGCTTAATATAGGAAAGTGGTGCAAAGGTAAAAGATAGGCCGCAGAGGGGCAGAGGTCAGAATGGTCTCCTCCTCCATTTTTCATGTTCTTATTATAGAATACTCTGAGAATCTTGGAACCATATTAGCAGAAATTTGGACAGATGTCCAAATGATTGATCCTTTTAGAAGGGTGCGGTTTTAAGGATTACATTATAAAAGGAAGGTACACAAAAATGCTGGAGAAACTCAGCGGGTGCAGCAGCATCTATGGAGCGAAGGAGATAGGCAACGTTTCGGGCCGAAACGTTGCCTATCTCCTTCGCTCCATAGATGCTGCTGCACCCGCTGAGTTTCTCCAGCATTTTTGTGTACCTTCGATTTTCCAGCATCTGCAGTTCCTTCTTTAACACATTAAAAAAGGAAATAAGGACAGTGAGGTTTAGGAAGAGATTTCCAAAGCTTAAGAGTTGAGCTATCTGAAAGAGCAACACTGGTGTTGGATCAATTAAAGTGTTGATTATACAACAGGTCAGAATTGGAGGTGCAGACCTATTTTGAAAGCATGTAGGGCTGGGGAGGAATTTGCTAAAAACTTGGATGATTTGAAAATAATGATAAAAATAATTCAAAATTAAGGTTTTATTCACACAGGATTCTATGTGGATTGAGCTTAGATGATGAGTAAATGGCACAGTGCAAGTTTAGAAATAGACAATAGGTGCAGGAGTAGACCATTTGGCCCTTCGAGCCAGCACCGCCATTCAATATGATCATGGCTGATCATCCACAATCAGTACCCCGTTCCTGCCTTCTCGCCATATCCCCTGATTCTGCTATCTTTAAGAGCTCTATCTAACTCTCTCCTGAAAGCATCCAGAGAATTGGCCTCAACATCGGGAACATGTTTCCTGCCTCTAGCGTGTCCAAATGCTTAATAATCTTATATGTTTCGATAAGATCCCCTCTCATCCTTCTAAATTCCAGAGTATACAAGCCCAGCCGCTCCATTCTATCAACATATGACAGTCCCGTCATCAAATGGGCAACAGAGACTTGAATTAACTGTTACTTGAGGGTGGATTGTAAAAGGCCTGTCTCACGAGTCTGCGGTCATTGGCGGCGAAACAGGAAGAATTGGCGGCGAAACAGGAAGAATTTACCGCTCCTGGGCCGCGCACTCGGTTAAACGCACAATTCCGGGGCCGCGCGGCGTTGTTCCCAACATCGCACGGTGCTAAAATAAAACCAACACTGTTCAAAAAACTTTTCCTACCGCACAGCCTCCGCCAGTGAGGCACGAGTGCGGCACGGCCGCCGCCACAGCCGCCGCCAGTGTGGCACGAGCGCCGTGCGTCGAACTTGCACCGCCACAGCCTCCGCCAGTGAGGCACGACCGCCGCCACAGCCTCCACCAGTGAGGCACGTGTGCGGCACGGCCGCCGCCACAGCCCCGCAGATCCGAAATGACGTCATCGCAGTCGGCCCGCCCTTTTTTTTTACTTACCGCAAGCTCGTGGGACCAGCCGTACTTAATCACTCGGCCCCTGCGCAGCATCCGTGCGGCGCTCCCATGGCATAGGCTCGGCGCTCTCGCCGTTGCCGTGCGGTCCCCTCTACCGGCGACGCCGCGCTTCACCGCCGATGACCGCAACACCGTGAGACAGAGCCTTTAGAATCCAGCCAGGAATGCATTGTAGTATTTAAATATAGATTGTCTCATTGAATGGGCTGAGGCATGGGAGAGTCAAGAAAATGTAATGGATGTGTGAGTCATGATCTCAGAAATGTAGGATCCTGCTATTATAAATCGTTCTGCTCTTTCAAAAATTGAAAATACAGCAGACCTTTTAAAGGAATATTTATGTTTCTCTTTCATCAGCAAATGCGTGGAAGATATATGATGGTGCATAATACATTTGCATCTAGCTTCCTGTATGTAGAGTTATAGAGTCGTACAGCACAGAAACAGACCCTTCGGCGCAACTTGCCTATGCCAACTAATCTGCCCCATCTACACTAGTCCCACCTGCCAGCATTTGGCCCATATCCCTCTAAACCTTTCCTGTTCATGTACCTGTCCAAATGTATTTTAATGTGTACTTATGGAAAGACAATTAAATGTGCAAGATAATATTTTACAATTAAATAAGCACTGTTGGGATAGTAAGTAACTAAATTTACCCACTATGAACATCAACACAGACCTAAATTAGTCTCTCTCTTCTTGGTTGCCTCTGTGTAGAGATAAACAAATGAAGGGAATAGTTTTGTTTGTAACACTTTCTTCTGCTGTGGTTGAATATTTGGTTCTAATGCATGGAATTGACATATCCCATGGGTTTAATTTAATTAATCTGGGATTCACGATGTACTTTCAGCTGGATGCAGAGCTGTCGCAGAATATTGCTCATGGGTAATGGAATTTTAAGCTACTCTATTTTCATTTGCCCCAGAGTAATTGTTATGTAGGGAAATATTTTTTTTTTTCTTTGAACTTTTGTTTAATTTGGAGTTTGGGTCAAGCTATATCATTGGGTGGAATTAAGGGAGATGTCAAATTATCTTGGATTCATTCATTTGGCAACCTTCTTCTCAGTATGAAGTCTATTTGTGTTTTAAGAAAGGAAGGAAAATAAGGGAAAAACAGTTGCACTCCACATCAATTCAGCATTTGAACTACATAACTGCATTTGTATTTCAATTCAAAAGGTTGTGACTTTATTCGATTTTCAGCCAATTACGAGAAGTTTTTCTTTTATTGGATGATTAAGATTACTGAATTTTGCTTTTATTGGATTAATCACTGCTACGGCCGTACATCTGAAGATGGTTAATAAATGGATAGAGCTTAAACTAGAATTACTGTGATTGAGGGAATAGAGGAGGAAAGTGAGTGGAGATATTTTGCAGGGACTGTTCTAATTTTTTAATAAACTCTTCATAATTTATATTGTGGAGTTAATTTTTTAAGCACAAGCTTTGTCACTGATGTCAAGTGCAAGGAGGATTAATAATACTGAACAGATTAAATGAATGGGCTGGGCTTATGCCAAATATAAGATCAGACATACCAGAGAAAGAAATTTTAACTGTATATTTAGTGAAAGGTGACCGTTTGAAGAGTGTTTAAATGTGGTTCTTATCCATTTACATTTAAATTTTCAGCAAATATGTCTGTATGAGTGGGAATGCATCTCGGATTAATGTGTGAAACACTCAGTATATTACTTTTAAAATGCATCAGAGTAATTCAGAAGTACGTGTTAAGAATGTTGCAATATTTATCGGTTCTTCCATATAAATTAAAGTATGAAATTCATTTTAAATATGAATCAGTTGGAGATGAACGAGACAAATGCAAAAAATGTTCACTGGTTTAGCTTACAGCAACACTAAGACATGGGAGCAATGCAAGCCCTGCAACCTCAAGGTCTTCTCTCACATTCAATAAAACTATGGCTGATCTGAACTTGGTCTCACTCCACCTGCCCACCTGATCCCCATAATGATTGATTTTCCATGTAGTTTATTCCAAACAAATATTTTCAAATATATCCAACAGCTGTCTTGGAATGGACAGCTTTATGTTTCTTGGATCATAAGGTCATATAGGAGATAGGAGTGGAATTAGGCTATTTGGCCCATCAGCTCCAATCCACCATTCAATCATGGCTGACCTATCTCTCCCTCCTAACCCCATTCTCCTGCCTTCTCCCCATAACCCCATGAGTTAGATAAAGCTCTTAAAGATAGCAGTCAAGGGAAATCGGGAGAAGGCAGGAACGGGGTACTGATTGTGGATGATCAGCCATGATCATAGTGAATGGCGGTGCTGCCTTGAAGGGCCGAATGGCCTACTCCTGCACCTATTGTCTATTGTCTAACCTCTGACACCTGTACTAATCAAGAATCTATCTATCTCTGCCTTAAAAATGTCTACTGACTTGACCTCCACAACATTCTGTGGCAAAGAATTCCACAGATTCACCACCCTCTGACATGACATCTCTCTTCATCTCCTTTTTAAAATAATATCCTTTAATTCTGAGGCTGACCTCTAGTCCTAGACTCTCCCACTCATGGAAACATCCTCTCCACATCCACTCTACCCAAGCCTTGTGGTAGCCTCCAGACGCTTGTTCGGAGGGAATATGCAACGTAACAGTTGCAATGTATTCTACACATGTTATCTTTTATTGCTGAAAAGAGGTGTGTTGTGCAAGAGCAAATTCAAAATTCTCTAATGCTTGATTAGAAAACCTGATGTAAACAAGATAATTTGTCTTGTTGAAATAGTGGAAATACAAAATCCAAAATGGAGATACAAGAGACTCCAAATGTTGGAATCTAGAGCAAAAAGCAAATTGGTGGAGGAACTCAACAGGTTGAACAGCATCTGTGGAGTCTCTTTGTATCTACAGATGCTGCATGTCCCACTGAATTTCTATAGCAGAGTGGATCATTTATAGGCTGAGAAGGTGTCTGCAGAGATAGTGAACTCCAAGACACATGAGCAGGAAATGTTTTAATCATCTGACAAAAGTAGTAAGGATGAGTACAGGTTTTCTTTAAATAATATTTCTAAACCATGAGGTAATAATCTTTTTCACTCACAACTCCACGACTGAACCAATCATTTTCCCTTATCACGTAGCAAATGGCAAAAATCTCAGCCCACACAGCGCCTTCACATCTTGTTATCTTCACAGCAGCCTTTGTTGTCACAGAAAAGCTATTGTCAAACAAGGAATTCCCCTGGTGCTTTCATCCCTGCTTCGTGATCAGAAGTTATAGGACAGAATTAGGCCATTCAGCCCATCAGATCGACTTCGCCACTTAACCATGGCTGATCTTTCAATAGACAATAGGTGGCAGCCGAGCCAGCACCGCCATTCAATGTGATCATGGCTGATCATCCACAATCAGTACCCCGTTCCTGCCATCTTCCCATATCCCCTGACCCCGCTATCTTTAAGAGCCCTATCTAACTCTCTCTTGAAAGTATCCAGAGAACCGGCCTCCACCGCCCTCTGAGCCAGAGAATTCCACAGACTCACAACTCTCTCTGTGAAAAAGTGTTTCCTCATCTCCGTTCTAAATGGCTTACCCCTTATTCTTAAACTGTGGCCCCTGGTTCTGGACTCCCCCAACATCGGGAACATGTTTCCTGCCTCTAGCGTGTCCAAACCCTTAATAATCTTATATCTTTCAATAAGATGCCCTCTCATCCTTCTAAATTCCAGTGTATACAAGCCCAGCCGCTCCATTCTCTCAGCATATGACAGTCCCGCCATCCCGGGAATTAACCTTGTGAACCTACGCCGTACTCCCTCAATAGCAAGAATGTCCTTCTTCAAATTTGGAGACCAAAACTGCACACAATACTCCAGGTGTGGTCTCACTAGGGCTCTGTACAACTGCAGAAGGACCTCTTTGCTCCTATATTCGATTCCTCTTGTTATAAAGGCCAACATGCCATTCGCTGTCTTCTCTGCCTGCTGTACCTGCATGCTTACTTTCATAGACTGATGTACAAGGACCCCCAGATCCCGTTGTACTTCTCCTTTTCCCAACTTGATGCCATTTAGATAGTAATCTGCCTTCCTGTTTTTTCTACCAAAGTAGATAACCTCACATTTATCCGAATTAAACTTCATGTGCCATGCATCTGCCCACTCCCCCAACCTGTCCAAGTCACCCTGCATTCTCATAGCATCCTCCTCACAGTTCACACTGCCACCCAGCTTTGTGTCATCTGCAAATTTGCTAATGTTACTTTGAATCCCTTCAATCAAATCATTGATGTATATTGTAAATAGTTGCGGTCCCAGCACCGAGCCTTGCGGCACCCCACTTGTCACTGCCTTCCATTCTGAAAGGGACCCGTTAATCCCTACTCTTTGATACACAACTCTATCTCCCCCTGAAGCCCAAAAACCAATCAAATCTGCTTAACCTTACCCGCTGCCTTGAGGGTATAAAGTGTTGGATGGCCCAGAACTTCCTCCAACTAAACGAGAGTAAGTCTGAGGTCATCCTTCTCGGCCCCTCGGACTCAATCAAAATGATAGCAGGCAGCCTTGGAAGCCTTACCCCACTACTCAAACCTCACGTCAAAAACCTTGGCGTGATATTTGTCTCAGCACTAAAATTTGACAAACAAGTCAATGCCGTGGTAAAAGCTAGCTTCTTTCAGCTTTGGACGATAGCTAAATAAAACAATTCCTCCAGTTTGATGACCTCGAAAAGATCATCCACACATTCATCTCCTCCCGCCTAGATTACTGCAACTCCCTTTAAACTGGCATCAGCCAATCTTCCCTGTCCCGCCTGCAACTGGTCCAAAACGCCGCAGCGAGACTCCTGACGGGCACCCGAAAAAGGGACCACATCACCCCGATCCTGGCCTCTCTCCACTGGCTCCCTGTGCGGTTCCGTATAAACTTCAAGATCCTCCTCCATGTCTACAAAGCTCTCAATGGGCTTGCCCCCACCTACATAAAAAGTCTTCTCACCCACCACTCCACCTCCAGGCCCCTTAGATCGGCCGACTTGGGGTTGCTGAATATCCCACGGTCTAGGCATAAGCTCAGGGGCGACCGCGCCTTTGCGGTTGCAGCCCCTAGAATGTGGAACAGCATCCCCTTTCCCATCAGAACTGCCCCCTCCATCGACTCTTTTAAGTCAAGACTAAAAACGTATCTATACTCCCAAGCCTTTCCTGACGTCCTCTGAGTGAGGGCTACATGTATATATGTATGTCGTTTTTTTTTTAATGCTATTCTTATAACAAATGTAAAGCACTTTGGCCAACGAGAGTTGTTTTTTAAATGTGCTATATAAATAAATGTGACTTGACTTGACTTTGTTTCCTGTCTGCCAACCAATTTTCTATCCATGTCAGCACTCTACGCCCAATACCACGTGTCCTAATTTTGCCCACTAATCTCCTATGTGGGACCTTATCAAATGCTTTCTGAAAGTCAGGGTTCACTACATCCACTGGCTCTCCCTTGTCTATTTTCCTAGTTACATCCTCAAAAAATTCCAGAAGATTATTCAAGCATGATTTCCCCTTCGTAAATCCATGCTGACTCGGACCGATCCTGTTACTGCTAACCAAATGTGCGGCTATCTCATCTTTTATAATTGACTCCATCATCTTCCCCACCACCGATGTCAGGCTAACTGGTCTATAATTCCCCGTTTTCTCTCTCCTGCCTTTCTTAAAAAGTGGGATAACATTAGCTACCCTCCAATCCACAGGAACTGATCCTGAATCTATAGAACATTGGAAAATTAACACCAATGCGCCCACGATTTCTAGAGCCACTTTCTACCGCATTCTCCTGCCTTCCCTCCCATAAAACCCTGACACCCGTACAAATCAAGAATCTGTCAATCTCCACCTTAAAAATATCCGTATATTTTTGGGCAGTCCATATTAAAAAACATGAATTTCTGGCTGGAAGAAATGGACCAACAACCAGAATGGTTAAGGATGGAAAAGGAAGACTGTTTACCTTTTGAAATAGGTTCGATTATATTTGCTACCACAAAATTGCATTAAAAAACCTATAAGGAAAACCCTATAATACATAGTGGAATACGAATTTGGAAACAATTAAAAAAGGCTTTAAAACTGAATAATATACCACTATGTCTTCCCATTGTAAATAATCCTCTATTCAAGCCATCCATATTGGATGGAGGTTTTATACAATGGAAAAATCATGGAATTAAAAGGATTGGACATCTTTATAGGGAAGGCATCTTTCTGTCATTTCAAGAGTTACAACAGAATCATGGACTACACCCAATAACTTTTTCAGATATTTACAAATTAGAGATTATGTTAAATCCAATACACAAGTTTATAGGACTAGGGAACCAGAAATTCTTGATGAATGTTTGAATAAGCATCCTAACACTGAAAAATTAATAGCTTATATTTATAACATTCTCCTAAATAACGAGGTACCACCGATGGAACTATATAGACATAAATGGGGAAATGAGTTAGGTTATCCTATTACGAAAGATATTTGGGACGAAAGTTTACAACATATACATCAATGTTCGTTAAATGCCAGACATGCTTTAATACAATTTAAAGTCTTACACAGATTACATTACTCCGAAATAAAACTAAATAGAATGTTCACACATATCTCTCCTATATGTGATAAATGCCTGCATCTAGAGGCCAATTTAACACATACCTTTGCAAATTGTATAAAAATTAAAAATTACTGGCTGATATTTTTCAAATAATCTCTGAAGTTGTTAAGACCAAATTGGCTCCAGACTCAAAATTAATAATACTTGGGATATCAGAACAAGGTTTAACACTCACAACAAGCCAAAGAAACTTCCTTGACTACAGTATAATAACTGGGAAAAAATTAATATTAAAATTCTGGAAAGGCCCTACAACCCCCACAATTAAAATGTGGATTGTGGAAATGTCGGAGACCCTACATCTAGAAAGAATTAGACTTGTCTTAATGGACAAGCAAGAACTTTTTGTTAAAATATGGGCTCCATTCATTGCCTATTTGAAGGGATAGAGTGGCCCAGCGCGAAAGCCCGACTGAAGCTTGAACTCAGGATTAGATGTAATTATATTTCATAACCTACGAACTTATCTCCTATGACGTATTATAAGTTTTTCATTCCACCTCTTTTTCTTTTTTGATATTGTAATTCTTCTTTCTCTCTCTTCTTTCTTCTTTCTCTCTATTTTTCTTTTTCTATCTATATTTTAAAAAAAACACTAGAAGCAGAATTAACTGACAATTGACAAATTTAATAATGTATGAGTGATTGATGTATATGAAAAGTTTTTTCTTCTATTATAATATGTTACTCTACATTGTAATATGTTTGCTTCTAATAAACATTTATATCACAAAAAACAAAAAAAAAATATCCGTTGACTTGGCACCCCTTTCACAACCAAGAATGAAAATACTTGTATTTACAAACTACTTTCCATGGTTTCAATATCCCAAAGAACTTTACAGGCAGTAAAGTAATACTGAAATGTCATTATTGTTGGAAGTATCATATCCAAGGTGCAATGAGATTCTGCCAAAATGCAGTGACCATAAATGAAAAGACAACCTGATTTAAGTCATGGGTAATCTGTAAGCAGTCCTGCTTTTAACTAAAGAAGGTAGACAATAATGCTGGGGAAACTCAGCGGGTGAGGCAGCATCTATGGAGCGAAGGAATGGGTGACGTTTCGGGTCGAGACCCTTCTTCAGTCTGATGAGGGGATGGGGGGGGGGGAAGAAGATAGGAAGAGGCGGAGACAGTGGGCTGTGGGAGAGCTGGGAAGGGGAGGGGAAAGAGGGAGAAAGCAAGGACTACCTGAAATTGGAGAAGTCAATGTTCATACCACTGGGGTGTAAACTACCCAAGCGAAATATGAGGTGCTGCTCATGGAGGAGGCCCAGGACAGAAAGATCGGATTCAGAATGGTAGGGGGAGTTGAAGTGCTGAGCCACCGGGAGATCAGGTTGGTTATTGCGAACTGAGCGGAGGTGTTGGACGAAGCGATCGCCAAGCCTACGCTTGGTCTCACCGATGTAGAGCGGCTTTTAACTAGGTTCTTCTCTGCCTTAACGTGTAAAAAAAGAGAGTTTCCTCGACTATGGTCATTTGCAACTCCTGTATCTTATTCACTCTCTGCAGCAGAATAGGGTGCACAGCGCAAGAGGGGTGTGAGGCCAGGGAGTTAATGTAACTTTATCATTTTCTCCTGGTTGAAGAAGCAAGCTCCCAACATTAGTGACCCTATTGAACAGTCTCTGATGGTGTATCAAATTGATGCTCATCTGAAGATGGTGCTTTTCTATGATTTGTGCCTCTGTGTACTTCATAGCAAATTCAACCAGTTTACAAACATTGTAATCTGTCAAGAGCTAATACCCACTACCATGCAGCCTGTTCATGACATCCCAACTTTGGTCACTGAAATATTCTGGAGTAGAATTCATTGTGGAGAGGGAGAACCCTGTTGAAGATGTATGATCATCTGCGCAACCATTTCCAGCACCGAATGGAGATTGACCTCATGAGAGGGGATCTTATTGAAACATATAAGATTATTAAGGGATTGGACACGCTAGAGGCAGGAAACATGTTCCCGATTTTGGGGGAGTCCCGAACCAAGGGTCACAGTTTAAGAATAAGGGGTAGGCCATTTAGAACAGAGATGAGGGAAAACTTTTTCACCCAGAGAATTGTGAATCTGTGGAATTTTCTGCCTCAGAAGGCAGTGGAGGCCAATTCTCTGGATGCTTTCAAGAGATAGTTAGATAGAGCTCTTAAAGATAGCGGAGTCAAGGGATTTGGGGAGAAGGCAGGCACGGGGTACTGATTGTGCATGATCAGCCATGATCACATTGAATGGTTGTGCTCGCTCAAAGGGCCGAATGACCTACTCCTGCACCTATTGTCTATTGTCTTTTAGGAAATCTTTTGTGACTAAGGCAACACCTGAACAGAAGCAGGTAGTGAACATAGAGGTGTCCTGAGCGGCCATAGATGTCCTTGCTAACTTGCAACTATAAAACAAAATCTATTTTTTGCATTCAAGCAGTTAATAGCAGATATGGAAGGAAAACAGCTCAAGGATTGTAAGCCTGTCTGCTTTCATCCCGCTTGATGTGATTTGCATTTCATCCTCACTCTTCAACAGATCTTGTAGCCAGCTTCAAATGGGTTTCCACAGGGTCTGCTTTGCAAGACCTGGGAGGTTTCATGGAAACTTAAATTTCAGCCATCCAATCATTAGCAGCACCTTGAAGAGAATAATGGACCAAATAATAGGAGTTTACAAGATGTTGTTTATCTTCTGCAATCCACGTCTCTACTGATCATTGCGACTGACAAGTCGTACCGCTAAACAGGATCAAAAGTTATTTCAGTGTACCATTTCTCAGGAGAAGACATAGCTTGGATAGAATCTGATCAAGCAGATTATATATGCTAGTGTAGCGGCACCTAGTGGTGGGGTGGGGAGGTCAAAACCCTCGTCATTGGTCGGCACGGTCATGTTAACCATTTTAACCATTTATTCAGCGCTCCTCCCAGCGACAGGAGCTGTTTTTGTTAGCTAAGTCAGGCACGCGGTTTTCACGAGTTTTAGTTCAGTTTCTTCTGTGAATACAAATTACTTTGCTCAACCTGCCTGGTCTCGCTTCACTAGGTAGACACAAAATGCTGGAGTAACAGTGGGATAGGCAGCATCTCTGGAGAGAAGGAATGGGTAACGTTTCGGGTCGAGACCCTTCTTCAGACTGATATATATGCTGTTCTGAAGGAATGTAAAATTGTTCTTTTTCAGATTTCTTTTTTGTTTAATATCGGAAGTATGTGCTTCCCCAACAAAATAATTTCTACAGCACTAATTTACAGTAGCGTTTAGCAAAATGTTACTTTTAAAAATTATGGGATTCTCTAAGTTGGGCTTTGTTAGATAATTACCAAATATGCTGGTTTCAATAATTAATTGAACTTTTAAAAATAAACCACGGTCTTCATAATTTCATATTGTTGGGAGAGGGAGACAACGAGTAAACAAAATTAAGCAATGAAAATACAGATAGCATCAGTAAATGGAAAGCCATTTTATGCTTAAAATATTTTAACATTTTATTACTTTAAATCCTTTTATATTTCTTTTAAGTAATTTTTTTCATTTATGATTTGCGTTAGGACATTGCGTGTAATGAAAGTGTTAAAACTTCTATTGGTTATATCTGTATTTTCTTTTTGCATGTGTGGAAACTCTTTATTGAAATGTGATATTTTTAATATTATTGTTAAAATATTAGTTTAAAAAATTGCTATTATGTAAGGAGTAAAGTGGATTGACCAATCCATGTGATTTCCCCTCACTCTTTAAATATTTAAAAATATTTGAATGCTACTGTGTTAGTTTTATTTTCAAAATAAAGATATATGCTCTTCATTTTGCAGCTCCAATACTCAGTACCTGTGCTTTGATAGCTACTTTCTCCTATGTTCTTTATCATCCATTTTTCAGACGAATTCAGTGACCCTAGATTCAGGCAGTGACATAGTGCAGGGTATTAATTAGCACACCCAGGGGCTTGATATTCTGGCCTTTCGACCTTCCGCAGACCAGTGAAAGCAATAGAACCTGTCATATTTGTCTTGTAATGAAAATGAACTTTTGCCATCCTTCATTGTGCTAAAGCAGACTGAAAATGTCCAGCTGAGGTTTTTTTTTAAACAAATATATCTGTAGGTTAGAAGGGAATTGGCTTGCGGCAGCAGTGATTTCACAACTCTGCAATACTTGTAAGATCTTAATGGTTCTGTTTTTGCATAGAACAAAAAAATGTAAACTTGTCTTTTAGTGATGCAAATTCTAGGTGTTAGAAATCTCAAATACAGATATTTGTCATGACACTGCAGGATGTCAAAACCAATTCAATTCTAAGCTATTTTTTGTAAATTTGGTGTGATACATTCACTGACACACCTCTGTGCCCAAAATGATAAAAGTTTAAATATAAATAAATAACCCTATAATTGATGGTGAATAAACTTGGTCTTTGAACTTTTATCAATGTCGTCATGAGTCGATGCTTCAGTTAGGCAATACTGGAGACTTTTTAATATCATGCAGGAGCAGTTTATTGGCCACATGTGAAGATGTATTAATTCTGATTTAATTTTTTTTTTAATTTTGTAGGTATTTAAAATTGAAGTACTCATGAGTGGAAGGAAGCACTTTGTAGAGAAACGGTACAGTGAATTTCATGCACTACACAAAAAGGTAATTTCTGTCATTACTTCACACTCTACATCTTCCCACCACCCCCATGCAAATTCTCCCCAACCTGGTATCTACTAGCTGTAGTTTACTGCTATAGGCCCACAAAACAAGTGGGATTGTTAATCATCAGCTGAAGGGACATCCTTTGGGTATTTACCGAGTAAGCAGTCAGGTTTTGCTGGAAACTTGAATTGTCTTGAATTTGCCTCTATTCATCTGAAGAGTTCATTACTCACCTGGCAGTACTATCATGGAAGGCAGCAGCTGTGATGATGACTCTTTGACTGCTGTTGATGGAAGGATTCTGCAACAAAATATTGTTCACAAATGCTGTTTTCTGAGCTGATGCTGAGTACGACATTTGTAACACTTTGGTTGGCCACAGTCCCAATTAATCACTGGACAATGCGGCCGTTTATACACTATGCTGCAGAGAACCATATTTTTGAAGATCTGTTATCTCTGCTACCTTGTTACGGGCAGTCAAATGTACTCTGCACAGCGGGGATGGAAACCCCCACTGTTGAACGTATTTTGCACAGTTTTGTCAGTTGCTAGTACTGTATAATCGGAGTTGGCTCAAATTTATTCCTTAGAGATATTCTGTGCTTTAATTTTTTCCCCCTCCGAGTCATAATAGGCATCGATAGAACATTTTTTTATCCAGTCCAGGCATCCAACGCATCAGACAAGATGCTTGCAGGGAGGTGTTCCCACTTCAAAACCCCAGCAATGTCTCTTAACCACAGCCTCATCTGAGCTCTCTCATTACTGCATTTTAATAAATTCATTTTCATCCTACATCATCAAAGTTTATGATTCTCATTTTGTGTCAAGATGTGATATTGTGTGAATCTTTTCCACGAGGTGCTGTATAAATTATGTTAGGCCTGTGTAGCTGGCAAAGAAAATGCAATTTAACTCCAGTCATTCTGGTTGAATTTGAACCCTGATGTCAAAGGTGAAAGATGTGCGCTATTCAGTCCCCAGTGGACTACCCTTTTTTTGTTTCCAGTTTTTCATCTCTGTTAAGGATATGCAATGCTGAACTAATAGTGAACAGAAATTGGGGAATAATGTTGTTGAAGTATAATAAATATTTTGAGTATTAACAACTGCCAGTTAAAAAATCTTGCATATTTATCTGCGGAAATCAAGTGATGAAAAATTGAAATATTTTTCCATTTTGTTAGCCAAATAATGCACAACAATTTGCCGAAATATTGGGGTGGATTTTTGGCAAGTGGGGATGAGGTGGTGGCTGAGATAAGGAAGGTCACAGCATTCATTTATAACCATTGTATCTGCATTTCACAATGTGCTCTTTTATTTTAATATTAACCTTTGAGGTGATTTTCCTTTCTCTCAATTATAAAATAGATTACTTAGTATTTCTCTACAGTATATTCACTCTAAGCTTTCTTGTCCTGCATTCTTTCATGAATTTCAACATATTTTGTTAAGCTTTCTAGTTTGGTGCTTTTGGCATGCTTTAATACAGTTCTCCTCCGATGCCTAAATCCATCTACATTTTATATCACCTAAGTAAGACACAAATAGTGGCCCCTGTGAACTGCCATTCATCGCAACTTGCCAACCTGAATGTCCACTCTACCTGAACTGTGTGGTTTTAGTGTACAACCATTGCTTTGCTTTTATCTTAAATTCCCCTTTACTCTTTATGCCCAGCCTCTCTTGTGTTAACTTTACCAAAGCATTAAAAAACAAAATGTAAACCATGTATGCTGCATTTTAGTGTCACGTCTTATGCTGTGTTTCTGGCTTATCCTCTGTCTGCTTCTGACTTGCTCTTTTGTTTAAAAAAAGGCATCAAACTAGTTTGAATCCAAGCATGACAAATGGTAAGATGGCATGAAAGCTGACCAGAAATATAGTCAAAGTGATCAACCCATTTTCTCCAGTTGTAATTAATCAAATAAAATCCCCCTATATTTAACTCTTTATATGTGCTGAGAAAAAGGTTTCTCATTTAAGTGATTTGCTCACGTTATTCTGTAAATCTATGAACGAAATAAGAAGAAGCGTTCTAAATGAATATTTTAGCAAATATCAACTTAAAGTGGCTTTAATTTTTGCTAATTTTTGCGACATAACTTTATTTTCTGAAAAGCTGAAGAAAAGCATCAAAACGCCTGAAATGCCTTCAAAGCACGTGCGAAACTGGGTACCTAAAGTCTTAGAACAGCGACGCCATGGTTTAGAAGCCTACCTCCAGGTAAACTCACTAAAAATGTTTTCTGAGTAAGCATCTTGCCTCATAAATCAAGGTTGCATAAATGTGTTCTGCATTGGGAGCTTCTTTCCAACGCGTGTAAATGAGCATTTGCGCTGAGTTGCCCTCAACGATATGTAGCCTGTTAAATACATCATAGGTTTCAACCCTCAATACATATTTCAGCTTTATTCTGTCATACACCTTTTGAATTCTGCTATGAAATATCGATTTATCAGATCACAGGGCACTTCACCGCGCAGAGTGTTGATGCCAAGAATTCTGACATACAGACTACACAAAGATAATGGCCCATTTCTGTCACTGTCATAGCAGTAAGAGAATATGAGTCCACTTAGACTTGCAATGTATACTGTTAGATAAACTAGTATTCCGTTCTGATCTGTTAAAAAGCTTATTACCACATTATTATTATTACACAATGCTTTTGCTCTTATACAAAATACTAAACCATTGATCTTGTAAGTTTTGACTTTTTTATTTTAATTATAAAATAAAATTTATAAAAACAAAGAGAAGCAATTTGGAATAAAAACAATTCAGACGTGAAGGTTTAAATATGTCCAAAATGTGAAGTACCTGTGATCGGAACCGTGTTTCCATCTGTTAACAGTCAGATGTAAAAATAGCTCCGTGCAAAGATGTATGTAACGCTCTCTTTTTATTAATGGCCTCTATATTGTTTCATCTAGTTATTTCAAGTCATTAAATAACATCGTGAAACATGTTATAACATGTGAAACATTAAATAACATTGTAATTATTATTAAGCTACTAGACTAAGTGGGACCCGTGCAATATTCCACCACTCACCTGTTCCCCCAACGCAACCTGTTCCCCCAAAGCAATATTCCACCACTCGGGAGGGGGGGGGGGGCGTTGGGGGAGGGGTGAGGGGTGGTGGGGGATCGAGGGGGGGTGGGGGAGGGAGGGGGGAGGAGGGTGAGGGGGAATGGTGGGTGTGGGGAAAGGGGGGTGAGGGGAAGGGGGTGTGGGGAGGGGGGGATAGCAGATTCCGGTCCCACTCTGGCTTCACTCAGAGGCTGGTTGTGCTGGTCGCCGCAGAAGCAGTCTGCACGCTACTCACTCTCTGCACGCTCTCCACAGGCTGCTCAACGCTCCCCGCAGGCTGCTCAACACTCTGCGCCCCTTCCGCTTTTTATTCTCCTTGCCGCGTTGTTGACAGCGGGTTCCGGAAGGGGTGTTTTTTACGAATTTTAAACCTTTATATCTTTTGTACTATTTCACCGATCGGAACAAAACTTATTTGACTTGCAGCAGAGGAGAATGGTGAGTAAGGTGGCGAAAAATCGTATGGGGGATCGTTTATGCGCAAATTTAATTACACCGCAGACTGGAAGTGGTCCAGATGAGAGTTTTAGTAATAGTATAGATTTAATTGTCCATGTTTTTAATGATTTATCTAAATATAGTATATTTCATACTAAATAATGAATTTGTCCAAGAAAAGGTCAGGATGATTTGCACTGCCAAAGGGAACAGCAGCTCTTGCTTCTTGAAGAATGCCCAGGATGACAAAATATCTCAGTGGCCTTTATAATACCATAAAATTTACTGTCGTGATGAAGCTGAAATGTAAAAGAATCAAATAAATTTTTTAACCGAATTTAAAAGAATTTAAAAGACTAGAATAAATTAAAAAAATACAACCTAGACCTATTTTCACCAAATGTGTATGTCACTGGCAACACCAGTATTCATTAACATCACTAATTACTCCTTGAGCAATCAGGTTGAGTTTATTGCCATGTGCACAAGTATGGTGAAGGGGTTACAATAACATTCTTGCTGGGGCAGGATCTTGGACACGTCGACTCAAACAATACACAAATACATAAAGTACACATATATTCCACAAGAATGTGAAAAGAAAAGTCTGTAAAAAAAAGACCAATGCAAAAATATGCAATTGGAAACAAAATCAGTGGTAGTGCAAGAGGTGGCATGTACTTTTAATACATGGTTAAAGGTTGGCACGTTGGTTCAAGAACCTGCTGGTTGGCGGATAGTAACTTCCCGAAAATCAGCAAATTTTCTATGATAATCACTACCGGAAATTTGTTATTACCTCATTATTACTGATATCAGTGTTTTCTTTTCAGATTTATTGAGTGAATTTAAATTCTCCTGTTCCAGTACTGGGATTCCAAGTTCCCTCCAGATTGGTGATCCCAGCTTCTGAATTTATATCCAGTTGCAGCCACTCTGCTACCAAACCCTGAACGAAACTCAAAATGATGGCACTGGTACTGTACCAACAAAAAGTATTTAATCTAATACCAGTATTTTATTTTCAAAAACTCCCTTGGTGGTATCTGATAGAAATTCTCAATACTCATTTTGTTTTGAAAGTCCTGTGTTAGTGTTTATCTCAGTCATTCTGTTATTTCCCACTTCTGTTTTGCTGCCTATTTATATTTAAGGAATTGCTTCTGGTGCAAGGTATGGATGGTGTGGCAACAACTTGCATTTTATCAAGCATCTTTAATGTGAAAGACTCCAAAATAACACTGAGCCAATAAGGAGATGTTAAACCACATGGTCTGGAGGAGAGGGAAGGGAGTCGTTTTAAGAAGTGCCTTAAAGAAAAGGGAGTGGCAGATTGGATTTGGGAAGGCATTCCTGCGGTTGAGCAGGTAACTGGGAACTCGAACAGTACAGCACAGGATTAAGCCCCTTGGCTCACAATGTATGTGTTTAGTGTAGTTTAGAGATACAGTGCGGAAACAGGCTCTTTGGCCCACCGAGTCCGTGCGGACCAACAATTCCTGCACACTAACACTATCCTACACACACTAGGGACATTTTACAATTTTTCTCAAGCCAATTAACCTACAAACCTGTACATCTTTGGAGTGTGTGAGGAAACAGGAGCACCCGGAGAAAACCCATGCGGTCACAGGGGGAACGTACAAACTCTGTTCAGACAGCACCCATGCTCAGGACTGGGTCTCTGGAGCTGTAAGGCTGCAACTCTACCGCTGCGCCACCGTGCCGCCCCTGTGCCGAACGTAAGGCAGCCAAGATAAACTAATCTCACCTGCGTCCACGTGATCCATATCCCTCCATTCCTTGCATGTCCATGTGTGTATCTAAAAGTCTCTTATATAGGCACAAGCAAGGATAATATATTGTTTTGTACTCCATTGACTATCCAGTGTATCAGTCTTGCTGTATGTTGGTTGTTTTACTTTAAAATATATTTTGCTAATTATGCAAGAGTATTTAAATTGCATAAGGCTTTGCTTGAAATGTGCTTTCAACAAAGTGTGATATGACAGCAAGGGTAAAGGAAAAAGTAAAGGCGAAGTTTTACCTTCTGTCAAACTTTCGAGTAAAATTAAATTTTTGCAGATTTAGTTAATGATTTTTATTATAAATAAAGTGCATTCAAACAAAATGTTCATGTATTAAACCAAATCACCACATTTCCCCATTTAAATGAAAGAGGCCATCAATCCTATGCCAGGTGTGACCTAGCACAGGATCATTATGGAATTCCAGGGAGGCAAACAAGTGAGAGAATTGACAGGTGTAGTAGCATCTATCACTGAGAAAGTCCTGGACTTGGATGGGTCCGCAAAGGACTGAGAAGTATTTCACTGCGAGTGGTTATATGCTGGCAGTTCCTTTTCAAACCCCCAGCCAGAACTTCACATTTTCAGTATATCTGTTTTTTTACGGGGGGGGGGGGGGGGGGGGGGGTAGTGGAGTGATGAGAAAATACATTAAATTATATTTTTGAATCCTTGCTAGTAAACATTTTGAAATCACTTAGAATTATCAGTTGTCTGCTACAGAAGATCAAAACCTAATTACAGATACAGAGATACAGTGTGGAAACAGGCCCTTCGGCCGACCAGCAATCATCCTGTAAACTACTGCGATCCGACACCCGAGGGATAATTTACAAACCTACAAACCTGTATGTCTTTTAAGAATTGCAAAAACAATATCTTAAAATATATGGAGTGCTAAATCTCTCTGAAAGTTCTTGAACACAAATACTTGCAATGAGAATGCAGGGTGACTTGGACAGGTTGGGGGAGTGGTCAGATGCATGGCAAATGAAGTTTAATGTGGATAAATGTGAGGTTATCCACTTTGGTAGCGAAAACAGGAAGGCAGATTACTATCTAAATGGCGTCAAGTTGGGAAAAGGGGAAGCACAACGGGATCTGGGGGTCCTTGTTCATCAGTCTATGAAAGTAAGCATGCAGGTACAGCAGGCAGTGAAGAAGGCGAATGGCATGTTGGCCTTTATAACAAGTGAGTCGAGTGTAGGAGCAAAGAGGTCCTTCTGCAGTTGTACAGGGCCCTAGTGAGACCACACCTGGAGTATTGTGTGCAGTTTTGGTCCCCTAATTTGAGCAAGGACATTCATGCTATTGAGGGAGTGCAGCGTAGGTTTACAAGGTTAATTCCCAGGCTGGCGGGACTGTCATATGCTGAGAGAATGGAGCGGCTGGGCTTGCACACTCTGGAGTTTAGAAGGATGAGAGGATATCTTATTGAAACATATAAGACTGTTAAGGGTTTGGACACACTAGAGGCATGTTCCCGATGTTGGGGGAGTCCAGAACCAGGGGCCACAGTTTAAGAATAAGGGGTAAGCCATTTAGAACGGAGACGAGGAAACACTTTCTCACAGAGAGTTGTGAGTCTGTGGAATTCTCTGCCTCAGAGGGCGGTGGAGGCCGGTTCTCTGGATACTTTCAAGAGAGAGCTAGATAGGGGTCTTAAAGATAGTGGAGTCAGGGGATCTGGGGAGAAGGCAGGAACGGGGTACTGATTGGGGATGATCAGCCATGATCACATTGAATGGCGGTGCTGGCTCGAAAGGCCGAATGGCCTGCTCCTGCACCTATTGTCTATTGTCTACATTTTATTTCACTTTAAAACAATGTCGAAAACAACATTTTTAACACTCAAAAATACTTTATAGCTGGTAATTGCCTCTAATTCAATAGTAATCATTCTAAATTGAGGTCATTACCATAGTATTTACAAACCTATTACAAAAACAAAAGTGTCGAAAGGCGAAAAGTGCTTAAAATCGCTCTTCCTGTGATTGTCGACTTAGTGCTGTTAAACAATATTAATGACTTGGATTGTCAGCATGTAACTGTGCTTTCCTTGGTACAAGTGATTTTATTGATCGATATGGATGCAGACCACAGTCAGATTACTCTACTCTGATTTTATCTGGGCATTAACTAAGTTTATTAGTACCAAAAGTATCTTTAGGTAGATCTAGATGATGATGTAGATTAAGAAAAGCAGAATACCATCCATCATTTTCCTTTGTGCTAATAACTTAAATCCATCATTGTTTCTATCTGCTGGTTTCAGATCCCATTGTGTCTTCTGGCTTTTGGTAATGGCCTAAGTGAACCCCAGCAATTTTCCCTCCAGTGGCAAAACTCTCCACTCAATTGTCATACTGTTTTTTAATTTGAATTCAGAAGTGTAGGTGGTAGGAACTACTTCAGTTCTTTCAACTCCAGGCACATCTTTCTTTACCTGTCATGCACGGTGGTAAAACCATTTTTTTTTTTGAAAGTGACATAGTTTTGAAAAATAGCTTCTGAATCCCCAGCTCAGCAATCATTTCACATATAACACATTGCTGAATTCACAGATTTATGAGTTAGATGGTTCACTTTACCTGTGCTGCATTGACTGTAATCTATTTCCAATACATATAAATCAAAATTGTTGGAGAAAGCTTTCCTTTCCATTCAAAATTATCATTCTAGAACTACAATTCAAATTAATTTGGAATGTCTATATTGTCATCTTCCCTGTTAAATTTTATGTATAAAAGGGAATGCACCTAAAATCAGACTGTATGACATAGCAAAGTAAGCTATTTCAGCTATTTCAGTGTGTGTCAAATTTGCTTATCTTGACAGAATTTGCTGATCTGTTGTATGATCCATGTAAGGCCACCTGCAAGAGATCCAGTAATATTTTTAGTAATCTGCAACAAATATATACAACAAATTTTATTCTCTGCATAAATCTTTTTTCAATATTTTGTATAGAAAACAAAAGCCTCTTTGTTACATAGTTACATTGCAGATGCTTTAAGCTAATAAAAATATTTTTCATGACATACCTCTCAGCTCTTTTTGCCCAGTATTGGATTCTTTACACACAATTTCTAATTTTGCTTAATTTACTTTTTCATTTTTATCTGTGTTCTATATGATTTTATTGTTATGTTGCCCTTTAATTGAGAAGGTTGAACAATATGGCTCCCTAGTATCTTCAGATTATTAAATGGTGGCAAATTAATTTTACAATTAATACACCAATATAAGATTGTCAAAATGATTGTCCACAGTTGTTTACCATTTCTGAATTGGTATATTAATAAAAAACAGCCAAATATAAGCCAGGGCTGACAAGAAAACAGAGGGAAATTGTACAGTTTTAAATGGCAGGCCAGTTTTCTACTGCGCTGGTTGTTCAGGCTGCCCTTTATCACAATCATTTTTCACCTGTTTATCTCCTTCTGTTATCAACTTTAAATTAAAATTTGTGCGAGACTGAGGGTGGTGGAAAATTTAGGAAAATTCTTGCTGGGTGTGCAGATCAACGAGATTACAAATCGGTGCTGCTGGTTACTCTGTTGCTCTGACTCCATCCAGATTAAACAAAAGCGAAATGCAATGAAGGTGGGACAGCTAAAAATGCCGTAAAACACTTGGCAGATCACTGTCAAATTTGAAACAATTGATGTTCAAGTCGAGAATATTTTGCCATAACATTAGAAATGTTGGTAATTACCAATATTTAAGTCCATAAAGAGTAAGGCCATCTTGGAATTGGATAGACACAAAATGCTGGAGTAACTCAGCGGGTCAGGCAGCATCTCTGGAGAAAAGGAATAGATGGCATTTCAGGTCAAGACCCTTCTTCAGACTTTCTTCAGAGCTTGTGTCCTGTTACATAATTATGCAAGTGCCTTTAGTACCATCATATAAAAAAAGAAAACTGCAAGGTCTGTGATAAAGCAAGTCTATTGCAACCAAACTGAAAAATAATTAAAAAAATACTAACTTCAACATTTGCGCAAAACTTTTGTGAATGATATGTATATAAAGAGACCATTTAAAGATTTTCTTAACATGTTTAATATTCTCTTGCAAATATAATTCATAGCTGAAATAGAAACTGGACAACGTTGGACATTAACTTGTCAGAGAATAAGCAATGTAGTCTGGAGAAAAGTGCTTACAAAACCATTATATCATAGCACACTAATTGTTCAAACAATAATAATCCAAAGTGACATCTTCAAGCATGGGCGACACGGTGGCGCAGCAGTAGAGTTGCTGCCTTACAGTAGTTTCCCTTCTCCATGAATAACAATAATAATCCAAAGTGACATCTTGTACCATTGATGCCTTGAGGAGACCTCATGCTATTAGACTAGAATGTACATGGGAATCTAATGGTTGGCCAACACACTTTTTGGAGCTCTGCTCTCAGACTTGCATATGGAACACTAAAGCTTTTACTTGCACTTCCTGTTGGGTAGATGAACAGCCTAGGTGCAGGTGTCGGAAAATTAGTACAAAGGCATCTGATAAATCTCACAGGGCCAGGCTCCTTCATGGAGAAAGTCTTGAAAGTCCTTCAGAAGGATGAGAAGCAGGTCTGCCTTATCTTATGAGATGATGTGATGGAGTTTCTGACTCTGGGTTGGTAAAAATGTTATGTTACTTTTCAAGCATGGGCGACACGGTGGCGCAGCAGTAGAGTTGCTGCCTTACAGCACTTGCAGTGCCAGAGACCCAGGTTCAATCCCGACTACGGGTGCTGTCTGTACAGAGCTTATATATTCTCCTCGTGACCTGCGTGGGTTTTCTCCAAGATCGTCCGTTTCCTCCCACACTCCAAAGAGGTACAGCTTTGTAGGTTAATTGGCTTGGTGTAAGTGTAAATTATCCCTGGTGTGTGTAGGATAGTGTGAATGTGTGGGGATCGCTGGTCGGTGCGGACTCGGTGGGCCGAAGGGCCTGTTTCCGCACTGTATCTCTAAACTAAAAGATGTATGGACCTCCATTTTTATTAACCGTTGTCTGCATCATCATATTTCCAACACTATCTCAAACTGGCCTTAAATTACATACATATTCAAGAGATTATTTCTGATGATCGTTGGTCCATTTAACGATTTAATTTTGTGTGCTATTTTTGTGCATCTCATTAAGAAAGCACAATGTCTAGATATAAACACATGTTGCCCCTGTGGTCGGCTGTAACATTTCAAACTGGTATTTCACTCGAACCTTAATCGTACAATAACATAATTGATCCATAACTCCCTGTTTTTTTTTCTCTCTCACGTTTCCTAAATGGCAGTGTGACATGCACAATTTTGCATTCTAAAGGAATAATTCCTGAATGGCAATACTTTAGAAGGTTATGTGCAATCTACAATGTTCTTCCCTATTTGCTTTAAAAATCTGGGATTGAAATACACAGTTTCTGGGAATCTGGCACATTTTAGTGCTTTTATTTCCTTCCTCACAGCTATTTAAATCATGATCATTTTGCCAAGTGTTGGTTCCTGAAATTATAGTTCCTTCCAACTATCCAGGATGCTATTTTTCTCCTTTATTATAAATACTGACAAACCAATATGATGAATGATCAGCTGAAATATTACAGTGATCTTGATTTGGAGATGTTGTACCCGGAACACTGGGAGAATTTTACTGTTTTCCTTCAATAATGCCCTGGGACCTGTCACGTTTATCTGGGAAAGTGGAGGAGTTTTCATTTTAATGTCTCATCTGAAAGTTAGTGCCTTCAGAATTGCTGCTCTTCTGTATAGCATTGACATGAAGGTGTGAATTACGTGCTCGCGTCTCTAGAAATGGGCTTTGAGTGTATGACCTTAAGACATGGGACTGAGGGTTTGACCTTTTAAGTTGTTGCTGATGCATAAATGTTTAAAAATAAAACAGCATTTCTCCTTGGGAATGCAAAATCATTAATTTGATAAAAAAGAAACTGTGGAATGAACAAGATTAACCTCAGCACACTGGTCCCACAAAGAACCATTCAAGCAAATGAACCACATAGTAGGAAATGAATATATAACAGCGTTGAAGGCAGGCTGGTCCATAGCCATATAATATTGATTTATGATGCCTTGAACCACCAGGAAAAATACTGTAAGCTTAACAAGAGCAAAATTGAAAAGCAACCAGGTAAAGTTCAACTATCACAAACCTTTACAGATATAAAAGCTCACCAGATATAAATGTTGATTATAACTGCTGAAAAGAAAAATCTTGATTCTTAAAAAAAAAAAAAAAATCTGTCAAGCAAAAGATTAGTTTCATTTGCAGTTAGAATAGAATTTAAAGGGTCATATTCAATCCTGTGATACAGTTAATACATGCAATATACATAGTTTACATCACTTATTTGGAGTATAGGTGATTTCTGTAGGTACTGTTGGTATGCCTCTTTGATGCTGAAGTTATCACTCTGATCTGCAAAGTCATGCTTTTTATGGCAACCAATGAAGCAACAGCACTTATTTCCAAAGAAAAGATTCCACGAAAATTTGTAATGTCATTGTTGTGGACATTATTTTTGCCAATGTAGTTTTCTTCGGACGGTCACAGAAGATTGGTTTCATCAAGCAGGCTGAGTAGCCATTGCTATTGAAAATTTTTTACAAGCAACAAGCCAGGAAATAAAAAGCACATAATTTAACCAATATTTCAAACCTTGTACAGAGCAAAATATGAAAATGGCAAAATAAGCATGAAATTAAGTTTGAAGCTGAAATTTCAAAGTGCTTCAGAAAATATAATAATTTGAAAGTATAAAATCCATACATTTTGAAATATTTATCTGAGGGAATTATGTTCCACATTTATTATCTAAGTTTTGGATAGAGCATGCTGTTTTGCTTTCCATAATTAGGGAATTGTTTGCAGTGCAGAGTAGGTTCACTACATTGATTACTGGATAAAGAGGTTGACATATTTTAAAAAAAAGAGTTTGGCCTATACTCACTGTAGTTTAAAAGAACAAGAGGAGGCCTTATTGAAACATTAAAACAAAATTGTGGGTGAAAGACTGGGTGAATACAGAGAGGAGGAAATGAAGTGGGAGATTTCCTGCAATGATAGAAAATAGGTGACATTGTGATTCTGCAATGAGATATACTTCGATTGAATAATTGGGTGAAAATCTAGCAAATGGATTTTAATCTGGAGAAATGCGAGTCCTGCGTTTTGTACGAGGAATCAGAAGGCATATCATTATCTAAAAGGAGGGCAAATGAATGAAGTTCAGAGGGATTATGGTATTCTAAGTGCATGAATTGGATCATGTAAGTGGGTAGATTCAATAGAAGATGCTTAAGAAGGTATATTGACCTTTATTGCAAAGAGATTGGAGTTTAAGAAAAGGGAGTTTAAGAAAAGGGAAAACACAAAATGCTGGAGTAACTCAGCGGGCCAGGCAGCATCTCTAGAGAGAAGGAATGGGTGATGTTTCAGGTGGAGACCCTTCTTCAGACTGATGCCATGAGAGTGGGTGGTACATAGATAAGGAAGTGTAAGGTGTGAAAACAGGACAAGGGAATGGAGATCAAGGCAAATGTAGAATTGATCATTGTTAGTTGGGAGAAGGTAACAACAAAGCAAACAGAGATAAAATGTTGTCAGAGACAGTAAGGTAGACAAATGAAGTAAAACAGGTCGGAGAACTGGGAAGGGGAGGGGATGGGGATAGAGGGAAAGCAAAATAAGCATGAAGTTAGAGAAGTCATTGTTCATACCGCTTGGGTATAAGATGCCCAAGCGAAATATGAGGTGCTGTTCCTCCAATTTGCTCGGGGCCTCACTCTGACAATGGAGGAGGCCCAGGACAGAAAGGTCAGTTTGGGAATGGGAGGGGGAGTTAAAGTGTTGAGCAACCGGGAGATCAGGTAGGTTTAGGCGGATTGAGCAGAGGTGTTCAGCGAAACGATCGCCGAGCCTGCGGTTGGTCTCGCCGATATACGGGATATACAGAGAAAAGTGAGGTTCTGTTACAGTTGCACAGGATGTTGATGAGATCAGACTTGAAATGTTGTGCACTGTTTTGGTTCCCTACCTAAAAAAAAAGCATTGGAGGTTGTCATTGGATATTTACCAGGCTAACTTCTGGAATGAAAAGGTTGTGCTA
Source organism: Malacoraja senta (assembly GCA_038087875.1). Taxonomy (NCBI): domain Eukaryota; kingdom Metazoa; phylum Chordata; class Chondrichthyes; order Rajiformes; family Rajidae; genus Malacoraja; species Malacoraja senta. The sequence continues at coordinate 132,797,699 of CM075977.1, forward strand.
TCAAGATAGGAATCTGAGGGGTAACTTTTTTCCACACAAAGGGTGGTGGGTCAATGGAACAAGCTGCCAGAGGAGGTAGTTGAGACTGGGACTGTCCCATCGCTTAATAAACAATTAGACAGGTACATGGATAGGACAGGTTTGGAAGGATATGGACCAAGTGCAGGTACGTGGGACTAGTGTAGCTGGGACATTGTTAGCTGGTGTGGGAGAGTTGGGCCGAAGGGCCTGTTTCCACACTATATCACTATGACTCTGACAGACTAGACAATTTTGGTCAGTATTCCTTGGAGTTTAACAAAATAAGGGAACTTGACAGGGTTCATATTGTAATGTTTTCACTGGTGAGAGAGTGATGATAAGAAGCCATAACTGCCATGTAAGGAGAAACTCATTTAAAACAGAAGTGCATAGACATTTGGAGACACAATGTTTTGTAGATGCTGACATCTGGAGCAAAACACTAAGTGTTGGAGGAAGTTCAAGGGTCATGCAGCACCTTTGAAGTGAATGGACAAATTATGTTTCAGGTCAGGAACCTACTTAAGACTGATTGTAGTAGGGGGAAAGAAAGCTGTAAAAGAGAGGTGGGGGTGGACAAAGCCTGGCAAATGATAGGTAAGCGGTCTGGATTGGCCTATGAGTTGAGTAAGTGACAACCGAGCCAAAAGGGTGTCCAATAAGGAGAGAAGAGGAGTGAAATGTAAACCCAGAGATGTATATTGGTGAAAGGAGAGTGGGGAGAGGGCAGATAAAAGGGAAGTGGAGATGAGTGTATGAAAGAGGGGAAAGCAGTAAGGTGACTGATACTTGGAAAATGGTGGAAGAAATGGGTGTGCACCGTGGTGTTGGGGGGGGGGGGGGGTGGGGTTCAGGAAAGAGAGGGGAGATGAGGGTATTACCTGAAATTGGAGAATTCAATGTTTATGCCATTGGGTTGTAAGCTACCCAAGTGGAATGCAAATTTCTTCTCTCGGAGGTGGTGAAGCTCTGGAATTCTTGACTCCTAAGAATGGGTAGAGGTCAGATCATAAGATATATTTAAGATACAGATAACTAACAATTTGAAGGATTGACAGTTATAGGGAAATGACACAGAAGAAGAGTTGAGGACAGCTTAGAAAAGCCATTATCACACTGAACGGGAGAACAGGCTTGATGAGCTGAGTGACTGACTCCTGCTCCTATTTCTTCTGTTTTCCTTAGTGGGGACTAGAACTAAGGGGAAATTAATTTCAGAATATGGAGTTGTTCTTTTAAGATGGAGATGACAAGGAATTTCTGCTCTCAGATGGTCACGAATCTTTAAATTCCTTTGCCACTGAGAACCAGTGAGGCAGAGTTAATGAAAATGTTCAAGGTGGAGATCGGTAGACCTTTTAAACAACACAGGAGCAAACAGATATGTGGAAAGAAAGGAAAGTATTATTAAGGCTAAGATTGGATTGGTCACAATCTTATTGAATGGCAGAGCAGACTCAAGGGACCAATTGACGACCTCCTATTCCGGTTTCACATTTTCTTAACAGTGACCAATCTCAGTTCATTCAATTCTTAAAATTGGAAACATTTTGTGTATCTTAAATTTTATGAAAAGCTTAAAAACAAAATAATTTTCTATATTTTGCAGTGTTTGATCAGCTGGTAAGAAGTGAGGTTGACAGCGGTCAGTAAGGTAGGCAGAATAATGTGTAGCAAAAAGCCTTAAAATATCCTTATTTGTTTTTTTAATATATATTAGTTTGACTTGTAATTCAGCCTATATGAATTATTTTCTGAAATGTGGTCGTGAGTTATAACACTATAACCAGAGGATGTTGGTCAGTGGCATTTTCATGGACTTCAGATTCCATTTAAATCTACAATGTATTTCCACAGCAGCGAACCAAACTATTACTAGAATCAACACACGTGAGCTATTAAACCTTTGTGACTCCACCATGGCCACTCATTATTCTATTTGTACTCAACTCAATCAAGTTTAGAGTTCATTGTGCAGTTACTATTCTATTTGCATTTGCTATTGTTAAACTTTGTTTGACCTTCAGTTATTCTACAATTAATTGAATGCAATTAATCTGTTTCACCATTTGATGACTTGCTTATCAGATGAGCGAAATGTGGACAAATGGCTCACAGTAGAAAGGAGGTTCTTTTTAATTGGAGGTATCACGGCATTTACCTCTACCTGTGCTCTTATAATTAAGGACAATTTGGAAATGCTTTTTACGATTGTCTCCTTGATTGGTTTTGCGAACTATCAGATTCTATAAATAACAGTCTGCCCAACATTATCAGTCAGAATTTAAAAACACGCCAAACAGCCAAATTACTTGCTGTGAGAAATGTTAACACAACTCATCAATTTTCCAATTGTTCTTTAAATTTGTTTCACATGTATTGAAGGTAAAAGCCAGCTAAAAAAGAAATTACGCTTACAAAATGCACCTCAGTACTTCTACGTTCTGCAATTATAGTCTGGTCAAGTCAACACGTCAACACTGGAAGGAATTATTTTTCTTGATTAAGCGCCTTCAGTTCTCCAGAGATGAAACAAAGCAAACAATTAATCTTTTGTATTTGTCCTCCGAAGCAACCACAGAACTCAAATGCAAGATAGCAGAGGTACCTGTTAGAAGGAGACTGCAGTAATTAGACTTGGGCTGAAAATGAATGGGCTCCAGTCAAAGTCCTTAATCTGCTGAGGTTTTCTGGCAGAGGCAGGGTCATACTGGTAATGGACCTTGCAATAGAATTATATATATATTTTTAAATAGCTAAATAGCTGCAAAATAATTAACAAGGTCTGGGAATTAATATGAACTGGACGATAGCAAATTAGTGAGAGAATCAAACTGGAGAAACAGCATTAATCTCCAGAGCTTACTGGTTACATTTTATTTAATGAAATTAAATTTGCAATTCCTGATTCCGCTGACTGAATCTGAACATTAATTAATTTAGCTATCTGTCCTTGCTGGGGTAGGGAGAAACCTGCTTCAGTTAGCCATACGGTAACAATTAAAATGTATATATTAATATGAACTAGTAATGTAAGAAACAATAATGTCAAGCAGAAGAAATATCTTTATAATTCAAGTTACTATTTTAAAATGTTGTAATGTGTGAAAAACATCAGCTATGCCTTATTTTCAAATTAATTTACTTTATGCACAATTACTGTATTTCCCGGCGTCCAAGACGCTATTATTTAATCTAAAATGAGGTCCGAAAATTTACCTGCGTCTTGGAGGCCGATGGTTAGGCCGTGCAATGCCGCTCTCGTAGCGACTGCTCCGCAGAACCTGCCACGCCTTCGACCCTGGAATTGTGTGAAGTGGGAAGCGGCTGTAAAAGGACAGCGCCACTGGGGGGCGGGAGAGTTCCTTTCCACAGGCAGCGTGTGGGGAGTCTAGCCCGGGTCAGCACGGCCTGGGTTGCACAAAGTTGCAGACTTAGCTGGGCCGCTAGGGGTAAAGTTGCGGGGAGGGCAGGAAGGAGCGTTGAGAAGGAGGGGGTCGGAGATCATGGCAGCAATCTACTCACCGCTGCCGCAGCACTCCGGGTGCAGAGCCACCGCATTATGGCCGGGCAGGGAAGTAGCTCAGGTGGCTGTGAGCGGCCGCCGGGACCGGATAGCGGAACCAGCCGCTACCTCAGCATCTTCTGCCGGCCCGCCAGCCGCGGTGTCCTTCGGTACAGGCACAACCGGTTGAGGTGGTGGTTGGCGGGTAGCTACTGGGCGGAAGGCTGGCTGATCCGTCTCGGGCTCGTTCTCTCTCTCTCTCTCTCTCTCTCTCTCTCTCTCTCTCTCTCTCTCTCTCTCTCTCTCTCTCTGTCTCAATAAGGGTGCGTGTTCGACGCAGGTAGGTCTTCATTGCCGGGAAATACGTTAATCATGATTCTTGTGTCGGAAAGAACTGCAGATGCTGGTTTAAATCAAAGGTAGGCACAAAATGCTGGAGTAACTCAGCGGGACAGGCAGCATCCCTGGAGGAAGGAATGGGTGACGTTTCGGGTCAAGACCCTTCTTCAGACTGATGACGGGAGTGGGCGGGACAAAATTTGAATGCAGTCGGAGACATTAAGACTGGTGGGAAACGGCGAGGGGATGGAGTGAGAGGGAAAGCAAGGGCTATTTGAAGTTAGAGAAGTCAATGTTCATACCGCTGGGGTGTAAGGTACCCAAGCGAAATATGAGGTACAGTTCCTCCAATTTGCGCTGGGCGTCACTCTGACGGAGGCCCAGGACAGAAAGGTCAGATTGGGAATGAGAGGGGGAGTTAAAGTGCTGAGCTACCGGGAAATCAGGTAGGTTAAGGCAGACTGAGCGGAGGTGTTCAGCGAAACAATCACCAAGCCTGCGCTTGGTCTCACCGATGTACAGAAGTTGACAGCTGGAATAGCGGGTACAGTAGATGAAGTTGGAGGAGGTACAAGTGAACCTCTGCCTCACCTAAAATGACTGTCAGGGTCCTTGGATGGAGTCGAGGGGGGAGGTAAAGGGACAGGTGTTGCATCTCCTGCGGTTGCAGGGGAAAGTACCTGGGATGGGGGTGGGAAGGGACGAGTGGACCCGGGAGTTGCAGACGGAACGGTCTCTGCAGAAAGCAGAAAGGGGTGGAGATGGGAAGATATGGCCGGTAGAGGGATCTTGTTGGAGGTGGCAAAAGTGTTGGAGGATTATATGCTTTGTGCGACGGCTGATGGGGTGGAAGGTGAGCACAAGGGGGACTTTCCTTGTTGCGAATGGGGGAAGGGCAAAAGGAGTGGAGCTGCGGGATATCGAGGAGACCCTAGTGAGAGCCTTATCTATAATGGAAGAGGGGAACTCCCGTTTCCTAAAGAATGAGGACATCTTCGATGATGTAGTATGGAAAACCTGATCCTGGGCGCAGATGTGGCGTGGACGGAGGAATTGGGAATAGTCTTTAGATGTCTTTTCATGATTCTTTATCCTTATCCTGATAATCAAAGGGAGGATTTCTTTATAATTTGCCATGTTGATGTTTATGCATTGAACTCATTGCATTTGGACAATAACAATAGTTATTCTAATTCAGTATTAAAGAAGCCATAGTACAAAATATATAATCCTTGTGCATAAGGGTTTACTATGGGTGAGTGGTGGAATATTGTGTTAGGGGAATTGGGCCCAATGGGTCCCACTTGGTCTAGTAACTTTATTTACATCACAGGACAATGGTGAGTAAGGTGAGCCAAATATTGTAGCGCTATCGTGTACCGTTTTGGCGGGGTTTTGGGATCTCGCACGCACGCATACAAACAAATAAACAAGATGAGAGTTTTAGTTATATTATATATTATGAGAGAGAGAGAGAGAGAGGGTGAGGAAGGGGGAGAGAGGGAGAGAGAAAGGAAGGGAGGGGGAGAGAGAGAGATTTATAATTAGTCATATTTTTTCAAGTAAGAGAAGTAGACGATGCATTAAGTTGGATTTTTTTTTGTTTAATGGGAAATAGTGTTGAGAAATTTTAGGAACCTGTGGATGTACCCAAATCAAATATGGCAGAGGATATGGTCTTTCTTTCCACAGTTCTTAAATGATACTCATTGGTTACAATGCCTATGACGATTCCACAAAGAACAGAAAAAAAACAAATGTAAAAAGCATGTTACTTATTTTTAATTATTCCAATATGTTACCTCTACGTAATACAGTCAATAACGTAGGCCAATACAACAGTGAGAGAAATTCGTTGTAACCCAATGAGGACCTTAAACATGCATACACATTGGTACTGTATTTAAATCCAACAATTTCATTTAATCTTGTATACCCTTCATAAATATACATTAGATCATAATTTAATTTTTCTAAATATAGTTTTATAGGAAAGAGAAGTAGAATGGATCTTTTGGCTTCTCCTTTTGCCAACTAACATGCCATTTTGGTGAAGATATGTGTGATCACTTTTAGCATGATTATAATCTCCTTTATAAGGAAATATATTTCTCTACTCCACATGAGGTGCTCCATAAATCTAATATTTTCTGGCTGTTAGAATCAGCACCAGGAACATAAAACAAAAATGTTTTGTATCCTTTGCCACTGCATGTGACAACAGAAAACAGATTTTTCTCGTGCTGGTCTTGATGTCTTCTATTGGTCTTGGAGGTAATAGGAAGCTTAAGTGTAGTGTATGTCATGTGATCTGCATAGATTTCTTGAACCGAAATGTCACCTATTCCTTTTCTCCAGAGATGCTGTCCCGCTGAGTTACTCTAGCTTTTTGTGTCTATCTTCATAGATTATAGCAAGTAATTTCACAATATGCAAAGTCGTGAACTGATAAGAAAAGTAAAAGCTTTTGAGACTCCATGGAAAAGATAACATGGTATCCAAATTTGGCTCAGCTTTTTAGTGTAGCAGAACTAAGAAAGCTGCAGCCGCTATGTTGTGTGTGCACATTGTTCTGCAGGGTGCAGAACTGAATCCCAAGCTTTTTAAAGTATGTGTCAATGAAATCCTTAGCTTTTTAAAGCCTGTATGGACTTGAATGTAGGGGTTGTAGAATTGTGCGCACAGAAACAGGCCCTTCAGCCCACCACACCCATGCTGGCCTTTGTGCACATCTACATTCATCCCATATGCTCGCATTTGGTCTTCATTCATACCCACTTTGGTGCATGTCTAAATGTTTCTTAAATGTAGTGATTGTATCTGACTCCACCATCTCCTCCAAATATCAACCACTCTCTGTGTGTTGGGGGACTTTCTCCTCAAATGCCTTTTAAAACTCCTTCCTCCCACCTCAAACCTATGCCCTTTTGTGTTTGTTACCTTTATCACAGGGATAAGTGTGAAAAAGATTCTGATTATATTTCCTATTTATGCTTCAATATTTTGTATGCTCTTTCTCTCCAGGGGAAACAAGCCCAGTCTCTCCCCAAACTAAATGCCTCCAATCCAGGCAGCATCATTGTGAATGCCTGCTACACTCAACTACCTCCTCTGGCAGCATGTTCCATATCCCCACCACCCTCTGAGTGAAAAAGTTGCCCTTCAGATTCCTGTTAAATCTTTACCATCTCACCTTGAACCTATGTCCTCTGGTTCTTGATTCACCTGCTCTTGGTAAAAGACTCTATGCATTCATCCTATCTATTTCCCTCATGATCTTATACACCTCTATAAGATGTCAGAGGTTATGGGGAGAAGGCAGGAGAATGGGGTTAGGAGGGAGAGATAGATCAGCCATGATTGAATGGCGGAGTAGACCTGATGGGCCGAATGGCCTAATTCTGCTCCTATCACATGATCTTATGATAAGATCACCCCTCAGCCTCCTGTGCTCTAAGAAATAAAGCCCTAGCCTGCCCAACCTCTCCAAATAGTTCAGGTTATGGGAACGACCTCATAAATCTTCTCTGCACTGACGGTAGCTTAATGACATTCTTCCTAAAGCAGGGTGACCAAAACTGAACACAGTAGCCTTACCAACGTCTTGTACGACTGCAAAATGATCTTCCAACTTTATGCTCAATACCCTGACTGATGAAGGCCAATGTATCAAAAGCCTTCTTGAACACTCCGTCTGTGACACCACTTTCAAGGAACTATATACCTGTACTCTTAGATCCCTCTGATCTACAACACTCCCCAGAGCCCTGCCATTCCCTGTGAAGATCTTGCTCTGGTCTATTTTCTTCATCTTGAAGGCAATGTGAAACATATTTCCACAGTTTCACAAGAACCACTTCACTTCACACTTCAATTAAGCTTTTTCAAACAAGGAATTGAAATGAGATAATTCCAGAGACAAGTTAAAAATGATTCCCTTTTACATTGAGGCATCATTTGATTGAGTGTGGCACCTAGGAGCCCTTGTAAAATTGAAGTCACTGTGGAACTCAAAGCAAAAAAAAGGTTGTGCTCAGAGTTGCAGCTGGAGCATAGGAAAGTGGGTGGTGGTTGGAAATCAGTCATCTCGGCTGCAGTTCATTACTGCATTAAATCTTCAAGGCAGCATCTGAAGGCATGGCTCGGGCAAAACAATAGAATAGCCAGTTTTTTTATTTTTTATTAAGTAGTATTACAAGATACAATCTGGCAACATTTTAGTTTGGTTAATAAAGCTTAAAATGGTTTTATAATTTGTGCTAATAAAATATTTATTATTTGACAATGTTTTTTTTAAAAACTATTATTCTATTTCCACTTTATACCAGAAGGAATGCACTGCAAGATGGAGAATCTAGGCTGGATGGCAGTGATGAATGCAGTCTTGAACTCTGATCATGCTCATTTGTCATTGGCATGAAAAAGGTTAATCAGTGTTCAGTGAACAAGTTTGATTATTTATTTACAATAATTGTAATGTTTGTTGGCTTTATCAAAGCACATCTCTGGATCTTTACATGTCTGTTAACAGAAGACAAAATAAAGTACTCAAGATTGCACAAAGATTATATTTTTTGCCACTTCTAGTAAAAATATGTCAGATTATTGCCTGGGGTGCTTAAAATATGTAACGGGACAACCCCGGTAAGAAAAAATCAATTGCAATTCATATTTCATAAGACTATAATTGCCTCTGAAAGTGTGGCGGCAGTTTGTTTAGAAGACTGCTTGTGTTTCGACTTTCCTGCCAGCTGTTCTGAATGACAGCAAATGGGAGAGCATATAAGGTTTACTTCAATTTTCTCCCTGTGTCTGTTAGTTTAAAGGTGTGGGAGCAGTAACTCGTAGAAAAACAGACACTCCACGCATAAATCTGTAGCATTCTGCCTTGACGCTACTACATGTTTTGTTTGACAAGAGTTCATCATCTGTGAAGTTATCGATTTGCCAGCATTTTAACCATCAAACTGGATTCATTTCAGTGACTGCAGATTCTTAAACAATCCTTCAGACATGCATGGGATCCAAACAAGTAGCCGTTTTTTTTGACAGCTGTTCAGAATCTGCTTACCAACCGAGAAGACTCGAACTTCATATCCTCCTTTAGACGGAGCTGTCACTAGGCTGCAGAAATGCTGCTTGTTTTATGGATTGCCATTTGGTCAACAAAACTTTGGCAGCTTTGATTAACTTGACATTGAATTCAGCAGTACATTTATCACTTATGGTTGAGGCTTAGAAAATCTAATAAGAGGCAAGCAAATCCCTCCAGATTTGTACTTGATTCAGTACAACCAACTTTGCATGCAGTAGAAATTTCTGACTTTACAAAATACTCTGGGTCTTAGCAGGATTTTGTTTCCCAATTCATAACTATTAAACCATGTATTCAATGAAAAAAGTAAAATAAATGTACTCAGATCAAAGCATTGACTGAATAAAGATGGGTATCCATGGATAACTGAAAAAGATGCTGCTTGAATGGAAATGTAGAATAGTGAACTTTTGCTTTTACAATACGTAGTAAAAATGTGCCAAGAAAAAGTGGAAACAAGTGCAAAGTAAAGATTATTTTAATTCAAGAGCTCAATCTGGTTCCACCAGGGACACTTCAAAGTTTAATGGGTTTGTTTTCAGCTAAGTAAAGGATTTCTAATTGAGTATGAGCTGATGTTTTTGCTAAACCTATAAATGGATTTGAGTTTGTTCAGAAGTTCAGGCAAGTATTGTCCCATTGGAATAGAAGGCTGCTTACTGCAGCAGGTCTCGAGAGAATTTGTTAGAGTGGATGTGTAGAGTTTAGAGGTACAGTATGGACACAGGCCCTTCGGCCTACCGAGTCCATGCCGACCATCGATCACCCGTTCACACTAGTTCTATGTTATCCCGTTTTTTCAGCCACTCCCTACACACGAGGAGCAATTTACAGAGGCCAATTAACCTACAAACCCACACATCTTTGGGATGTTGGAGGAAATTGCAGAGCATCTGGAATCCATGCATTCACAGGGAGAATGTACAAACTCTACACAGACAGCACCCAAGGTCAGAATCAAACCCTGCTCTCTGGCACAGTGAGGCAGCAGCTCTACCAGCAGTGCCACTGTCCTCCAACATTTGCTATTCACAACAAGGTTTAAGAGGATGATAATATGGATTTAGTTCCATCATAGTAAAAATTATCATATTTTCAATCAACTCATTCATTATTCAGTCTCAATAGAGTTATATCACTGAAGAAATGAAGACTGGACGTATACCAGAGATGGTTTTTAATATTTTTCATTGGCTACCTGTCAATTCATGTTAAAAGGAGAGAGATATCACTTTTTCCCCAGTCATCTTCCTCTGCAAGTCTTAGCCACCTTTTCCTTTCCTTCGTGGCCACAAGCTCTCTTACAGGGACCACAAACACAGACCATTATTTTTTTAATTTATTGATTTTTTTTGTGTGTGTTTGTTTTACTATCTGAGTACTGTGCTTACAGGCATGTTATGCTGCTGCAAGAAAGAATGTCATTGTTCTGTTGGCAGTACATATGACAAACACCTTTGACCAATAACCAAGGGGAAGACTTTAACCAGGTGGATGGAGAGCATTATCTGAGAGTGCTAAACAGAGTCTAAACAGCTCCATCCAAGACAGCAAGAAATTGCAGTGAATCGTGGACGCAGCCCAGACCATCACACAAACCAACATCTCAGACACAAAAAGTTGGAGTAACTCAGCAGGACAGGCAGCGACTCTGGAGAGAAGGAATGAGACCCTTCTTCAGACGGTTTATCTTCGGTTTCAAGAGACAAGACAAGAGACATTTATTGTCACATGCATCAATTGGTACAGTGAAATGTGTGGTCACCCTACAGCCATACGAATAAAAAAAGAACACAGAACACGATAGTCTTTAACACAAACATCCCCACACAGCGGAATCAAAGTTTCCCACTGTGAGGGAAGGCACCAAAGTTCAGTCATCCTCCTCTGTTCACCCGTGGTTGGGGTCTCCCGAGCCCTCCGCTGTCGCCGCTACGGGCGGCCCGATGCTCAGGCCCTCTCGCCGGGATGATGGAACTCCGACGTCGGAATGGGAGAACATTCTCAGCGGCTTGGACCTCCGAATCGGCCACTGGTTTAAACCAGCATCTGCAGTTCCTTCCTACACATCCCTTCTATTGACTCCATTTATACCTCACGCTGCCTTGGCAAGGCCAGCAGCATAATCAAGGATGTCCCTCTTCACCCCTCTCCCATCAGGCAAAAGGTATAGAAGTGTGGAAACACACATCTCTAGATTCAGGGACAGTTTCTTCCCAGCTGTTATCAGGCAATTGAATCATCCCACCACAACCAGAAAGCAGTGCTGAACTACTATCTACCTCTTTGGTGACCCTCCGTCTATCCTTGATTGGACTTTGCTGGCTTTACCTTGCACTAAACGTTATTCCCTTATCACGTATCTATACAATGTATATGGCTCGATTGTAATCATGTATTGTTTTTCTGCAACAAAAGCTTTTCACTGTACATTGGTACACGTGGCAATAAACTAAAGTAAAATAAGATGTAGTCTCAAACAAGGAAAACATAGTTACAAGGTTTGGAGCAAACATTTAAAACTGATGTATAGGAATTTCTTCTCGCTGCGCATGGTGGGTGGCTGGAATTCCCTAACCTGGGTGGTTGTCAAGGCTAGATCACTGGAGGTATTGAAAGAGGGAGCAGATAAATGTTTAAAAGATTGGGGAATTGAGAGCTGTCCAAAAATAGCATAGAAGACATCTGAGTCCTGGGCCAGATCAGCCATTATAGTGTTGAATGGCAGTGCAGGCTTGAGAGGCCTGGTGGCCTACCCTGCTCCCATTGTCTTGTGTTCCCTACTCTTGCAATCCAAACCTCTTGACATAAGGGTCAACATTCCTTGAATCTTTCCTATTACCTGTATTTAATGGCCAAGGACCCCTGATTCTTTTGTGCTGTAACTTTCCATGGTATTTCTCAATTTGAATAGCACAAAGAATGTGTTATAGTGATGACACAAATATATTTCACTGCTATTAATATATTGATGGTGACGGGCAGGTAAACTGTCACCAAGCTACCCTGTGCTCTGTCATCAGAGTGCACTGGATTATGGGAATAATGTAAATTCCACAAAATATTACCAGAAGCTGCAGATACAACAGCTAGAGGGTGCATGATAGTCAACATATTCCTATCCATTATATAGTATATTTTAGATCTATTTTATACATTCAGGTATAATAATTTCCAAGGTATAATTATGCATAATGACTTTGCTAATATCTCCACTGCTAAGTAATAGATTTGACTTGTGCTTAAATCAGGCAAATGATTTTCATAATTCTGGTGGCTTGTTCAGCATTCTGTAATCAGGTCCTTGAGTGAACACAAATTTATGGGACAAAAACAATGCAATTCAGCATTAATCCTTCAATTTCATTTTGGACACCATAAAATGAATTGTCATCTGTTTGCAAGAAATGGTGCACAATTTAGTTTGTAAATAAGGAGCAGATATGTGTATGCATGCTCGTCAGTAAGTACAAACTAGTAGCTTGCATTAAGTCAGCATCTTACACATACGAAGGCCTCAAGGTTTTGTTCTAAATCAGAAGGTATTTCTTAAGTGTTGACTTCAAACAGATATCATGAAACTTTTTTATTGTCAAATCCTGTACTCTTATTTCTGCATAGAGTTAGTTATAATTCTCATTACTGACCAGGAGGTCCTTAGAATACCACCAAATGTGGTTTCAGTTATCTAATGTTGCTGTTGTAGCCAATTGTTGTTTTTTTTACTGAAACAAGCTCTTTTCCCACTTTTATATATTTGTCTATACTGGTTATTTTTTCTTAACTGTTCTGAGTAATTAATATTCCAAAAATTATTAATCATATCATGTTACGTTTTTATTGGATTAATGTATTCCTTTGGTGTTGAAATTTCTCCAGCCGCAAACTTTTAAGAACCTACTTTCTGATAATTCAAGTGAATATAATTTAGTGTAGATTTACTTCCTTTTGTGGCTTCCCTTTCTTGCATTTTCTTGATCCTTTGTCTCTAAGTTTCCATGTCAGCTTAATGATTTCCTTCTACCCTTTTTGTGGTCCTGTATATTCTCTGGTTGCTGGTAATCTTCCTTTTGCCCCTCCCCATCATTACCACCACTGCATAAACATTGGCACTGTCACCACCTATCGTTTAAGCGATTTTTGGTTCCTGCCTCCTAGCAAGTCTGTAACCACATTGACTATTGGTTCACATTTAACTTTTTTCTATACTGAGAATTGTGGACCTCCTGGAATCAGCAAGAAAAATCTCTGGTAACTTGAAAATGTGGAGAGAAGCTATATAATAATTGAAAAAGTTTGCAAAGGGAGCTTTTAGGAGTAGGCATGAGATTTGCATCCAAGTGTACTGAATGAACTGTATTCATTTTCTCTTTTAAGAATCGCTATGTGCATCAGATATTTTTAAGAAGGTTGAGATGTTGTAGTGTGGCGCAGTTGGCAGAGCTGCTGTCTCACGGTGTCAGTGACTCCTTAGTCCTGGTTTCGGGTGCTGTCTGTGTGGAGTTTGCATGTTCTCCCTGTGACTGCATGGATTTCCTTCAGGTGCTACAGTTTCCCCCCCACATCCCAAAGAAATAGGTTTGTAGGTTAATTGGTCTCTGTAAAGTGCCCCTGTTGAGTGGCTGCAAAAGTGCAATAATACAGAAATAGTGTGAACAGGTCCTTAATGGTCGGGGTGGACGACTGGCCAAAGGGCCTGTTTCCATGCTGTATCGTTCAATCAGTATTTCAATATCATTTGTTATTTCTTTAATCAGAGGCATTTTGGTTGCTTAGTCTGTTCTTAGCTGTACTACTGGGTGGAGGCAGAATAGGTTGAAAATGTTTTTGTAAGAAATAATTTAGAAATTTATGATGTGGTGATAAAGCTGGAGAGCGTATTCTATAAGAGATCATTAATGTACTGTACTGTTTATACTGTAGTATAGAGTGAAATTACCTTATAAGTAGAGATTTTGATTTAGAAACATGCATGCAAGCTGAGAGAGCAATGGGTCTAACTCATTGTCTTTGGTGATCAGTAATGTGAAATTGTCATCCAGAAAGCATTTCTACTTTTCATAGCACTCAAGTAGTACTGAAAAAGCATGTACCTTTCTGCAGTCCCCACCTCTCTTCAGCTGCTGGATTTCCCAAGATCCTGTGTCTAATTATCAGTCAGGTAAAAATGTGGGTGCAGTGTGAAGGGTGAACATGTGAACCATTGTTAAACCTAGAACATCAAAATGAAATTGTAGCCTTTCAGCCTCAATAAAGTATTTAAATAATGTAATCACTTCCTACAAATTGGTTGGTTTCCTTTTCGCTTCTTCTCAATCTAAATGAGGGAGTGTTTGAAGCAATTTGTGTTTAGGTTGCGAGCTTCAAATTTTTAACATGCCACCTGATTTAAAATTGCCTGTTTGTGGTGATTGAAAATTGACCCCATCATGTGGTACCCTAGGAGATTGTGTAAATCAAGATCCATACTTCCCCATTGCATTGCTTCTAAATGTTGAGGGACAATGGCTGATATCTCAGATATGATGCAGGTTGTAGCTGCAGGTTCCATTAGCATGTATTTCTTATAAGGAGATACATTTGCTTCAAGACCATAGAAAGTAACAGCACAGAAGGAGACCATCACATTTACAATCTATTTTAAAGAGCATTTGTTCCTTTGTGAATGGCACCTGGGATTATTTACAGCCTGTTTGCATGAACTTCCTTTGGACCTAAGAAAGTGGTGGCCAAATATCACATCTATTGGGATATGAGAATCACAAAGAAAATGGCTGAAAAATGTCTTCAAGTGACTCTCAATTAATTCAAGGCTGTCACTATTCCATGTATATAAATTCATGGCATTCCAAGAACAAGAATCAATGCTTATTCAGATTATTAATGCAATTCATAGACACAGATAATTACTTCCCTTTTGCTGCACTCCAACCAACTTAAAAGTTAATTGATGTGAGAAAATGCTCACCACCACCAAGTCTTTTGAGAGTTGACAACCCATGCTTTACTGAAGGTTTTATAGGTCCTTTTTAATAAAGTGTTACTGAAGTATTTTGAAATGCAGAAACTGCTTAAACACAATATTTTTAGATTCAAGTCCTGTTTAATAACATCCTGATTTCTCAAAACCAAAAATGTATCTTGCTGAGCGACTGAGCGTGGACATTGATTAACAATCACTTTGGCATCAGGGCTGCTCTCCAAATTCATCTTTTTTCCCTTGTTTTGCATATTTTATTGATTTTAAACTGGTAAATGAGCATCATGTGGATGAAGTGAGGTTGAACTGTTTACACGTGCAAAAAAACCTTTCAATAAGAAAAGATGCATGGGTCATACTATCGGTACTATTTTGCTGCCCCAAGCAGATGGCATTCAGCTGGTATTGATTTCTTCCTGTAGTGGTGGAGCAGCTCACAGCTGGGCAAGTTCATTTCAATTTTTTTCTTCTGGTTACGAGGAAGAGTAGAATATCCTGCTACTCGCCTTATGTTTGCAAATCTTCGCATTCAATTGTAGCAATTTTTTTAAAGAGGCCTTGATGGCATTTTCTCAGTGGAGCTGACTTCATAATAATACTTACCATGTCAGCACTTTTATAAAGATGCTGCAGTTCAAATTGACTAAATCACTATTTCTTTTTTTTTTAAACCATCCTCTTTTTAGATTGAAGAAATTCATATCATTTGATGTTTTTTATGTATTGAAGAAATAATGACAGGGGAATGCATATAAATCTGAGAGTTTTAATATATATTCTTTCCCTTGCACGTGAACAAATGAATATAGATATGTAGAGTGGCATAAATCCCATGATATTAAAAAATTAATTATTGTGTAATTTAGTCAATTAAACATGACAGCCTAGTTGTACACAGCAAGGACCTATTTGCAGCACTAATATAAGTGGCCAGCTAATTTATTTTGGCTGTGTTAGGACAGGCTCATTCCACCCTTCCTCTCACTCCACAATACCTGGTGTGGTGGGGTGAGAGGGAGGGTGGAATGAATTCAGAATCTCTGGTCTGGTTTTTCATCAAATCCATCCCCAATCTCTTTTCAGTACATCATGTCACCATGCTGCAGCTGGACAGACCTGTTAGCTTAGATAATATTATGAAAGTCTGCTCCTTTTTGAACCTGAAGCAAATGCTTTTTTTAGTAGCCCGACAGTAAGTCAGTGGCAGAAGAGTCAGCAGGAAATATGGGGGAATGTGACTCTTCTGAGAGTCAGAATAGACCCAATGAGCCAAAAGGCCTCCTTCAATGACATCTCACAAGGGGAGAATAAGAGAAAGATTCACTCTTTCATACATGACGTTCATCGGTGGGATAAATTACACAGCATCACAGTGGCAAAACAAGCCAACGGGCGTCGAACACGTTTGTACAAAATTCACATCTAGTGCCTTTTATCCAGGAAAGAGGGTCAGCACTCATGTTTATTATGTAATTGTTGAACAGACCTCCCATTTTCAGGAGTGGGTTTTGGTGATCAGTGTTGAGCGCATGTCAAGGCCTGGCTGCAGACAGATACATAGGGTAAGTGCCTTGATGGCACATTATATCAATTTATATTGGATGGTGCAGCCAGAGCTCACTTTTGATATCAGTTTCCACTCAAATTTTGGAAACATACATCAGTCCCTACTCTTAAGATGTGGATTATAAACATGTCCGAGACGCTAACTCTTGAAAATAATAGACTTGTCTTGGCAGAAAAACCAGATCATTTTTCGAAGACATGGACACCATTCATTGATTTATTACAAGGATAGTATGGTACAACACAACTTTGGATTTAAATCTAATTGCGGGTTGGGTGAGGTGGGTGGGGAGGGATGCGAGGCAGGTATATCACCACTTTTTTCTTTCTTTCTCTTCTTGTCCTTTTATTTTTCTTATTTTTTCTATTCTCTTCTTTCTTTCATTTACTCACTCTTTGGCTACACCACTTTGGTAGTCTAGGGTTCTATCTTTTCACATCTCACTTTTTCTCTTTCTTGCTTTTTCTCCTTTCTTTAATTCCAACTATAGCTAAAAGTTAAAATTGAAGCTGTACAATAACTGTATTATTTCATATGCCGTTGATTCTATTTTTGTACATTTGCTTCTAATAAATAAAAATTAAAAATAAATAAATAAATAAATAATGATATCAGTTTCCACATACGTCATCCAATTGTTTTTGAGAAACTCCTGTCAAATACACATTATAGCAACATTCTTCATCTCCCTGCAGACTGCAGCAGTGCATCTGCAAGTTGAAATTTACATAATATTCAAATGAAATATAGTTTAAAACTTGCATTTAGTTTTAATGTTGTAGTAAATTGTCCTTTTCACAAAGCATTTTTAAGTAGTTAATATTTCTGGGATTTTTAAATGTATGGTATTGTATTCAAATAAATGTTATGCAGCTGGTAAAGATACATGCTGACTGCCAATGGAAAGATTATACAGACATTTTCATTTGAAAATGGCGTCATTAGTATATTTGTGGACTTCAAAGATTGCAGAAAGCAGCACAGAGCCAAGTGCATTAACCCCAAGTACATTGAATTCCCCATGCCAACCGCAGCACTTGGTTCTAACTCGGCCAAGGAACCTGATGTTTAGAGTAATTAGTTTCAATGGGAATGTCAGCAGTAATCTCAGGAGCTTTCTCTGATCCCTTGTTTCTGATATGAAGAAAATATCGCTAAGACAAAAAATGTGGAAACATATTGCATTGTTGAGCATTCTTCAATGTGGCCTTGATCTCACAGTGACAGAAATGATGATGGAAAACAATGCATTAACTTAACCTATGGATGTGCCAGCCCTTTAGTTCTTCTGGCTTCTTTTGCATCTGCTAGATTTAACAGCTGATTTTCTTTTTAGCTATTTTACAATCTGGATGCTGCGTCTTAGCAATAAAGGAAAGATAAAATGAAAGATGTGTCCACCTCAATGTATTATGTGAATTTATATTTATAACGATAAGTTGTACATATATAATAAAAACAGTCAGCTCTGAATTACCACTACCTATCTGGACTACTCCACTAACTCATATTGTCACACTGTTTATCTGACATCCAATATTATTGAGCAGAGGTTTTTTGCAGAAGACCAAAGCTATTTTATGGGCATAATCATAAATTCAGCTCCCTGTCCATCTATCCCATTTCAGGAAATTATGTGGAGCTGAGCCAAACGGTTCATAATCATGTTGTTGAGTTTATCACAAAGCTGAGTTATTAAGGCTGTTCCCACCTATATAACTTCAGCCTGCAGGACTCTTCTCTCAGTGCATCTGCTGCTGAAACACTCGCCCATAGCATTATTACATAGAGACCTGACTATTCCATTTTTTTTCTCTATGCCTTCCTTCTTACATAAACGTAACTTCTCCAAACATGCTACCATATTTTAGCTTATCCCAAGTCTCATTCGTCCATCATACTTGTGGTCGCTGGCCTTCACCTGTGATCATTTCACAATACCGCATTTCTAAAACCATCATCTTTTCAGGGTTCCTCCATGTTCACATTTCCTGCCACCATCCTCCTGTGAACCCAATTTCTCCCCCATCCCATCCCACACACACTTACACTCCACCATCCCAATTTCTGCAACCTCTATCTTCTGGATCTTTGACCATCTTCTTTTAGGCTTTTATGCATCCCTGCTTTTTAATTTCTGCATTTCAGTTATTTTGGTCCTAAGAACAGGGTTTCCTGCCTAAACCTTACCAATTATCTATGCTTCTCTGCTCCTTTAAGATTATTCTTAAAACCTACCCTTTTGGCCAAGTCTTTTGATAATCATTTCTGATGATCTTTCTGTACTTTGGCATTAATTTTTTGTCAAATATATGTTTGATAGTACAGGTTCACCACTGATTTTTCAGCATTCTTGGTTCCAGAGCCTTGTCAGATTATCCATTTTGCTGGGCCAACAGAGATCACATAATAATTATACAACAATACACCTCTGACCCTCTAATTATACCCCTCCCGTGTCTCTAAAGCACCATGGATTGCTGGGAACTTACATAAAACAAAAATATTAAATGTAAACTAAATTTACATCCAAATTAGCATTTCTTGTCTGGGATCCAGCTAGCGAGTTGCCTTCGGAAGTGAGGGTTGGATCAACATCTGCCCACGGGGCTGAGGCGCCACTTTCCAAGCAGAACTCCAGGTTGAACCCCACCAACCTGAGATTTGCCAAATCTGCTGAAAATGCAGTAGGGCGGGTGAGCTCACCGCCGACGTGGGCCGCTGAGAGGAGTTGAACAATATCGGAATAGCCCACCTAGGCTGCTGGTGGGCCAAGATACCAGCCTGCAAAGTTGGCCTCGGAAGTTGGCCATAGGAACAGATCTACTGGCTCCGGCCGGGCTGGAGTTTCAGAGTCCCACCTGCAGGGGGAAAATTCGATCTGCCGATCGGCAGCGGAAGTCCCGGTGAGGTCGAGATCAGCTGCCTCAGTTTAGGCGTCACATTTTTTGGAGCACTTCCGGGGGTGGGGGGAGATTTTAAATGCGCTCTCGTAATTTTGTCCGTATTAAAGGAGGTGCCGGGCCATAAGTTTCCGGAAAATCGGTGGTGTATTTGTATTAAGCTTCTTGGGGCATTTCATTATTTCAAGTAATAATTATATAAAACAAAGTTAGTGTTTGTTATTTTCTGCTGTGTTTCTCCAGGCTGTTTTGAGTGGAAAGATCTTATAGATAATATATCTTGTTAAGTTTGTAGAATGGTGTTTAAATAAGTAGTCGGATTGACAAGAGGAAGAGGACTGAACTTCGTTGCCTTCCCTCACAGTGGGAAACATTGATTCCGCTGTGTGTGTATGTTTTTATGTTTAATGTTAAATTGTATTGTACGAATGTACGAATATATCTCCAATGATGTACTTTTAGTAAGTTATTCCATTCTTCTTTATTATCCCTTTTTTTCATTTTTCTTTTCCCTTTTTCTGCTATTTTCTCATTTTCTATCTTTTTTTTCCCTTAAACTATTGGAGGCAACACGAGTAACGTTTGATAATATTAGTAATGTAGAAATGAAATACATGAAATGTTTTCAACATGATATGTACCTGCCTCTAATAAAAATATATATATTTTTTTAAATAAAAAAATTGTATAGTGTTGTGTTTATCTTATTTGTGTGCTGCATGGTAACTCAAATTTCACTGCACCAATTATATGTGACAATAAATGTCCTTTGTCAAAAATGCTGGAGTAACTCAGCGGGACAGGCAGCGTCTCTAGAGAGAATGAATGGGTGACGTTACGGGTCGAGTCCCTTCTTCAGACTACTATTTAAACTGGTTAAGTCTACCGGAGGCTACAGTATCTGTATATGTAGCAATGGTCTTAACTCTTCAATTTGGGGGGGGGGGGGGGGGGAATTCCCATGATACAATTATAAATTAATATTTATTCAAGTCTTCGCACAACTTTTGTGATAAAATAATTCACATATATTAGGTGAACTGCAGCTAAGGTATTTTTACAGAAGCATTATCTTACCTGGTTACTGATGATATTTACATGTTGAGTTGCTATCTTTCTACAATGTGGGAAGATTTGTATGATGTTAAATGGATATTGCAGCACCAAATATTGAAAACTGTTTTGCACCAAACTTTTAGACCTGAAGTGCTGATGTTTGTTTTATCCTCAGAAGGTTAGCAGAGTTGTCTTGGCCAAGTTTTCAGTGAGATATTTGGTGTTATAATTGGCTCATGAAAAGGCCTGAGCCTAAATATAATGCCAGCATTCGATTTCCCAGTGTCCTCAGTGAAGATCTGTCACCATTTATGTTGACTTTAGTGACAATTCTCTTGCAGTGAAACTCGAGGGAAATCATTATACTGTTTATGCCTCTGCCTTGTCGGACAGAGTTATCCTGTGATATTTTAACGTATTTTCTCCCGCATGATGGCATCTAGCTGAGGTTAAGCCAGAACAAGTCCCTCTGTAATATGGTGACTGCATTTTACTCACTGAAACAGAAAAGAAATCTGACAATTAGATGTACAGAATGTCAGGGACGGGACATGTGCAAGTGATCAGTGACTTCCACAGGGAGAGGAGAGTTAAGCGGCTGATTCTTAACTCAGGCTTTCAGGGGCAATGGTACAGAGAAAAAAAGATCAATATGACAAAATTAAGGCTATGGTGGGGAAGAGGAACAGGAATCAATATTCTTTGCTTGTACCCTTTTCGTTTATCCCTTTTCTCTTATCTCTTTTCTCTTTCTTAGAATTGCTGAGATTTATTCTTAAATTGTTTCCCTTACACATTGCACAAATGTAACTGGTTTATTAACATAATCAGTGATATATAATATTTTTTCTTAATGTTTCCAAATATGATGTGGGTTTACGTGTTTTGTATTTGCTTTATGTTGTGATAAAGTGATTTGGTTCAACAGACCTGATGATATCCACAATAATGAGGCTTTCATTTTGTAAAAGTTGATCTTATTTTCTCTCTCCAAATGTAATCTTTTTTATATCTTGAGAACATACGTTCTTGAACATATTTTTAGGTTGCTATATATCTGGGGTTTTAGATGACACTACTTAACCATTTAAAATTAATTTTCTTTGTTTTGTGACTTCTGCAACATTGCACCTCTTACCCTAAGCCACTATCTTCCAACAATCTCTACTAAAACATTGCACTGTGCAAAAAATACAGTTTCTTATAGAGCTGAACACTAGAAATCCTTAAAAATTGCAAAAAATTACTTGGATCACTTTTGTTCTGAAATTCAATATTGTAAAAACACGTCATGATCATACAGATTTCCCTGCAATAAATGGTAGTTCTTTTAGTAAATACTTGCACTGAATACTTCCACAGCGATCTCCTGATCAGCCACTGTAACTATAGAAAATCGGTAGGAGCTCCAGGTAGATGCATAAACAGGTTTACTGCTGGATTTCTGATGAATTTACAGCAGTTCATCCCTGGTGAGAAGTCCCTTTATAAAAAATAATGGTATGACATTTTAGATTTAAACATTTTTCAACCCAAAATATCTTTGTGAAAGTGTGAATGGGAATCCTGCAATTGAATTATTACAAACTAGGATTAGGGAATACACAGAAAATACATTTTACATAATGCGACGACTGAAGCAGAATCATGGATAGATTTTTGATTCCTCGCATTTTTTGGTGCCTGGGCAATAGGTCTGATTGGAATAGGTCAGTAAAATGAAGGTGATAAAAAATTTACTTAGTGACATGTTAAGATATTTCTGCAAGATATTCATCCGTTGAGGAGATGGTGGCTAAATATATAATTGAGCTCATCAGTTACTTTCATTACTATAAAGGTATAAGTACTTGATGAAACATATATGGTTATGTGCAACAATATTATTTAAACTTCATTGAAGGAAATAATCCATTGCAATTTGTTGAAATGTATAATCATAATATGTAGTAAACATCCATTTCGCCTGCTGAAATTACCAAAAGTCTGCAGCATTTCAAGTATGCAAAAGAGAGTGGTGGTCTCATTGATGATTTTTTTTCTTTGTATTAGGCAGTGGACAACAATTCTTAGACCAGCTCAATGTCATTTGAGTACAGATGGAGTATGTGACCAGTGCATTGTAAGCTGATCTGTCAAGCTTAACAAACAGCCCACCTTGTTAACATTCCTTAAATCCCACATTAATGACCCAAAGTAAATCCCTGAACACACGCCAGCTCCACTTTATCTTTGTTGTCATGATGAATGAGGTTACACTCTGGAAAATAAAATAACAACCCATCCTCAAATAAAAAGAGGGAGGGAAACTATATGTTTGCTTGCAGTCACTTTTCTATCATCTGAATGCTTGAAAAAAAAGCTGCTGTTTCTGTATTGTTTATGATTCTTAATGGGATAAAATAATAACAATGTTTTATAGCATATTAAAATGGGTATTTTTTTGTATCTATTTTTCAAACCATGGGCTTCACTGACAAAGCCATCACCTATTGCTTAACTCAGACTACCCTTGAGAAAGTGGTGGTGAGCTAAATCCACTGCAGTCCTTTGCTGAAGGTATTTCCACTGTGTTGTTGAGTTGAGAATTCTTGGATATGGACCCAGTGGTGGTAAAAAATGATGGTATATTTTTCCTGCTCCTACTTGGAGATAGAGTTTGCAAGTTTACGAAGTGCTATTGCTGTATTTTAGACTTCAAAGAAATACCCATTTTAATTCAGCTGTTTGCACGCTGGCTCAACAGTTAATCCAAGGCATTGAACCTGGTTTCAAGGGGGAGCCACTTAAGCCACTAAGTATCCTGAATAAAGAACCAAGTGTGATGTGATGTCAATGTTAGGATGGCTTACCTCAGCTTGAGTACCTGGACGGGATGTGCATGGACAATAAGCTCCAATGATCTAGTGTTGATCCGATCATGCTACTTTCTCACACCTGTGCCCAGCAACTGGACCTATTTGTGCCTGTTTTCTATGCATAAATCGAACCTAAAAATAATTTTACACCTGTTTTGAAATGTTGATGCCCGTTTCCTGTTGGTCCCATCAATTAGAAATCGGGACCTAACATTTAACATCGTGATTTGTTCCAGTGCACAATGCGGTTTCCCTTTCCTTTAACTATGATGATATCATCAACATGCTTGGCATAATTTAATTACTCAACAGAAATTGGATTGAAAGGTTGCAAATTAGAGCCCTTCTTAACTGACAGAGTAAAATGTCTACTTCATATTTACTGAAAGTAGTAAACCATGTATGAAATCGAGTGCCCCATTGTTTCGTCATTTTTTGTATGTAA
The DNA here is from genome assembly GCA_038087875.1 of Malacoraja senta. Lineage (NCBI taxonomy): Eukaryota > Metazoa > Chordata > Chondrichthyes > Rajiformes > Rajidae > Malacoraja > Malacoraja senta. Next base: position 132,821,468 of record CM075977.1, read on the forward strand.
AAAAGCATGATGTAAATTTTACAATTTGCACAGTGGTGCAGCTGGTAGAACTGCTGCCTTACAGTGCCAGAGTCCCCAGTTTGATCCTGACCTCAGGTGCTGTCTGTGTGGAGTTTTGCACATTTTCCCTGTGACTGTGTGGGTTTCCTCCAGGTGCTCTGGTTTCCTCTCACATCCCAAAGACGTATCGGTTTGTAAGATGACTGACATCTGCAAATTGCCTCTAATGTGCAGCGAGTGGATGTGAATGTGGGGTAACGTAGAACTAGTGTGAACTGGTGATTGATGGTCGCCGTGGACTTGGTAGGTCGAGGGGGCTGTTTCCATGCTGTCTTTCCATCAATCAATTTCAGTCGCGACAGATCTTCAAAAATCTAGATATGGTATCTGCAGCATAAAGAACACTTGATTTATTAGCCTCAAGTTATCACTGATCACAGGGAGGAGACCTTTCTCCACCATGGGGCATGTAATCCCTGGGAGATCCATGCACCATTAGCCCCTTACCTGGTCCTGTTCACACCCCCACACCACATCCCCTGCTTTCAATTCCATGATTCCTGCCATGGATAGATCCTTTAAAAGTGAGGTGCCAGCTGCTCATCCAGCTTGCAGCAGTGTCTGTGAAACACACAGGTGTCTTTAATACTTGAAAATGGGAATTCATATAATCCTCAAGTTATGAATATAATTAAAGAGCATGCCAAAAACAAAATCTTTAGAGTATATGATCCACAGAAAGTTCTGGAGCCTCATTGCTGAAGGCTGAGTCACTTCTGCCATTCGAGGCGAGGTTTATTTATTACCTGGAAAGTAAGATATTTTTTTCATCCTTTTTTTTTTAAAGATAGACAGCATTTGAGGGAAAGAAGTTCTATAGATGTTGTACTGTACAGCAACCAAATGCACTGATTTAAAAAAAATGTAATTACATTTTATTTTAATTTAATTTCATTGTGAAATTCATTGCCATAGACAGCTGTGGAGGTCAAGTCAATGGAAATTTTTAAGACGGAGATTGTCAGATTCTTGATTAGTACGGGTATAATCCGTTTCAGAGGTATGAGGAGAAGGCCGGGAGAATGGGGTTGAGAGGAAAAGATAGATCAGCCATGATTGAATGCGGAGTAGACTTCATGGGTCGAATGGCCTAATTATGCTCCTATGACCTATGAACTTTAATGTGGTCATTTACACAGGAGGTCAGTGCTGGAATATATTAGGCTCCCCTCCCCAGAATCCAGAGATTCCGCCTGACCCACTGAGTTACTCCAGCACTATGTGTCTCCTCATGTATTACTGGATCATTAATGAAATCAAGGGATTATAGGTTAAATGCAGGGAAGTGGCATTGAGGGGAAAGATCAACCATGATGTTATTGAACAGAGGACTGGAATGGTCAACTTCTCCTGCTGTTTCTTTCAATCTTATTTGTCCATGATCAGTTTATTATAGAAACTCCATACTCATCAGTGAAACCTTATCTTATTAGAACAGGAAATGCAATATCTCACAAGAGGCAGTAATTGATCTCCAATGATTTTTTTAAATGTCTTTCGAGAATTGCAGATAAAACTCATTGGGGCCTACTTGCAACTCCATTCTTACTGATTATTAACTTTGTTAAGTACATACATTACAGCTGGTAATTGAATTCATACTGCCAGTTGGATCATTTGCTTCCCCAGGTAGCCAGGTTACTGTACCCAGTATTCTCAGGTGTTCTCCCCTCCAAATACTGGCCTGACTTCATAATCTTGGCTGGGCTTTCTCAGGAAGGACAAGAATGTAGATCCATTGTCCCCCCAAATGTACTGACTCACATGAACACCTGTTATGATTACAGCACGATAGGTATAATCAGTAACACTTGCATTGCTAATAAAGCCCACATCTCAAGAATTGATGTAAAAAAAAAATCTATAGATCAGTTATTTAGTTTTAAATCCCATGCATTTCAATTTAAATTTGTTTTCCTTTGTTTGGTCAGGTCAATGGCATAGAAATCCAAATATTTTCATTAGCATCCAAGAAAATAGACTGAAAATTCTACTTCAGTATGTTTTGCATGCATTGTTGTTAATTTGTATGTCTTTTCACAGATAATTTTGATTGAAAATGAAGAACTGCCCAAGATATTCTTGGATTTTCTTAACATTCGTCATCTTCCTTCTCTGCCAAAAATTGAAAGTTGTGGGTAAGATGAGGACTTATTTAAAAATAACCCATCTAGAAAATAAAAGGCAAAATGATCTTTATTTAATTGCAATCCAGGACTCAGTAATGTGCTGACGGCATATCTAACTTTCCACTCCATTGCAAAATACACTGCAGTCTCTGGAGCTGATGCTCTACAATGCTAAGAACTATGTTCTGCACTCGGTATCTTCCCCTTTGCTCTACCTATTGTACTAGAGTTTGATTTTATTTGATTTAGGTATAGTATTATCTGATCTGATTGGATAGCATGCAAAGCGTTTTTCACTGTAACGGTACACATGACAAAAATCAATCTTAAATCCTAAACCTGCAAGGGTTGGAGGAACTCAGCAGGTCAGGCAACATCTAATTTTCTCAGTCAACATTTTTTTCTCTGGTCGGGACCTTTCTTCATTCCGATGGGGTAGAGAAAGTCGGAAAAGAGTGGTGGTGATGGAGAAAAACCTGGAAAGTGATAGGTGGATACACATAAGTGGGTGGGGTTTGATTAACAGATGGGTGGAGATAGTGGCAAAAGCTAAAGGCGAAAAGATGACAACACGGTGTCAGATAAGGAAAGAAGAGTAGTGAGTGTAAAGCCAAAGGGAGGGATGTGGGTGGAAGGGGACAAGCAGGAGGGGAAAGAGGGAATTAAAAGGGAAATATGGGAGGGGTGGGTGAAGAACATGAATTTACAATGCAACAAGTGAGCATTCTGTCTTTCTGTGCGAGCTATTTGCAAGGACAACTATTCCAATTGCCACATGGTCCCCTCTAAGTCTTGCAACTTCTTTCACTTTTAGTAATTCCCTTTGAAAAATTAATTATTGTCTGCACAATCTTTCTAATCTGTGTCTCCATATTCAGCCTTTCAAATATCACCATCCCATCATTGAAATTCTGGGAACTTTCCCATCACACCCATCCTTACCGATCACAGTGCCTCCCAAATAACCAACAATGCATGTTTAAAATTCCAGTGCATGTGATGTTGTTGGCTGAAAGTCAAGCCACCAACAGTGGGTGAGGGGAATGGATTGTCGATATGAGAGTCCAGAAAAATCGAGTAAAACCAAAAGAATAAATTCAGCCAAGGAATATGTTCGCTGCTTGAAAGGGTCCATTCGACAGAAGCCCTTGGTGCATAATATTCTGAAGCGGAAGTTATTGGAAGGAAAACTGCATAAATTTACAGATTATCAAGTTGAGGCAGTGGTAGCAAATAAAGCTAATTAAGGAAACAAGTAGCGGGTTCATAGGAATGGCTCGAGCAGCAGAAATTTGGACGAGGTCAAATTTATGGAAGATGATGGTTGAGAAGCAAGACAAGAAGTGCCTTGGCATGCTTGTAGATATAATTTGTAATGAATTGAACCGAGGTGGAAACTTATATCTGGTGTAAGTTCTATTGTGAAACTTACAGTGCCCTCCATAATGCTTGGGACAAAGACCCATCATTTATTTATTTGCATCTGTACTCCGCAATTTGAGATTTGTAATAGTAAAAATCACATGTGGTTAAAGTGCACATTGTCAGATTTTAATAAAGGCCATTTTTATACATGTTGGTTTCACCATGTAGAAATTATAGCAGTGTTTATACATAATTCCCCCATTTCAGGGCACCAGAATGTGTAGGACAAAGCAACGTCAAGTAAATTAAAGTCGTCATGTTTAGTATTTTGTTACATATCCTTTGCATGCAATGACGGCTTGAAGTCTGATTCATGGACATCACCAGTTGCTGGGTGTCTTCTCTGGTAATGCTCTGCCAGGCCTGTATTGCAGCCATCTTTAGCTTATGCTTGTTTTGGGGGCTAGTCCCCATCAGTTTTCTCTTCAGCATATAAAAGGCATGCTCAATTGGGTTCAGATCGGGTGATTGACTTGGCCACTCAAGAATTGACCATTTTTTAGCTTTGAAAAACTCCTTTGTTGCATTAGCAGGTTGTTTGGGATCATTGTCTTGCTGTTGAATGATCTGGCGGCCAATGGGTTTTGAGGCATTTTGTTTGAACTTGAGCAGATAGGATGTGTCTATACACATGAGAATTCATTATGCTACTACCATCAGCAATTGTATCATCAATGAAGAAAAGTGAGCCAGTACCTTCAGCAGCCATACATGCCCAGGCCATAACACCCCCACCACCGTGTTTCTCAGATGAGGTGGTATGCTTTGGAACTTGGGCAGTTCCTTCTCTCCTCCATACTTTGCTCTTGCCATCACTCTGATATAAGTTAATCTTCATCTTATCTGTCCACAAGACTTTTTTCCAGAATTGTGGTTGCTCTTTTAAGTACTTCTTGGCAAACTGTAACCTGGTCATCCTATTTTTGCGGCTAACCAGTGGTTTGCATCTTGCAGCGTAGCCTCTGTATTTCTGTTCATGAAGTCTTCTGCGGACAATGGTCATTGACAAATCCACACCTGACTTCTGAAGAGTCTTTCTGATCTGTCGGACAGGTGTTTGGGGATTTTTCTTTATTATAGAGAGAATTCTTCTATCATCAGCTGTGGAGGTCTTCCTTGGCCTGCCCGTCCCGTTGCGATTAGTAAGCTCACCAGTGCTCTCTTTCTTCTTAATGATGTTCCAAACAATTGATTTTGGTAAGCCTAAGGTTTGGCTGATGTCTCTATAACAGTTTTATTCTTGTTTCTCACTCATAATGGCTTCTTTAACTTTCATTGGCACAACTTTGGTCCTGATGTTGATACACAGCAATAAACGTTTCCAAAGGTAATGGAAAGAATGGAGGAAAGACTATGTGCTGAGAGCTCTCCTATAGGGCCTGTCCCACTGCAGGGAACTAATTTGCGAGTTTAGAAGAGTTTGCGCTCGACTCAAACTCGCAGCATGGTCGACATGTGGTCCTAGGTGGTCTATGTAACTCTCCTTCATGCTAGAGAGAAGTTTCCGCATACTCGCGGCCTCAGTTTGGTCGAGTAGTATTTTTTAGCATGCTGAAAATTTGTCCGCGAGTAAAAATTGGTCGATATTTTTTTACTTGTAGGTTTAGTAGAAGTAGGTCGTAGTAGGTCGGCATGTTATTCGTAGGTAATCGAAGGCAATCGAAGGTAATCGAAGGTAGTCGTAGATAGTGTTAGTATAGTCGAAGGTGTGTCAAAATTATTTTTATTTTTAGCTCCATTGAAGACTATGAATCTGAAGAACTCGGGTAAGTCCCCTGTCAAAATGTTTGGAGATGCAATCTATCTAATAGGGAATGGCTTAGAATTTACAGTCAGTGGCAAAGTAATGGCATTTATTGCTGACCACTAGATCAACAAATAATTAACATTATAATTATTTTGATCAATGGATTAGTGATTAATTACCTCTGAGTTATTACTGGAGATTTTGCAATCTAGCATCTTCACTCTCCACTATTCGGTGTCCAATTTTCCAGAGCGCATCGGCGAGTAAATCGTAGATAGTCGAAGCTAGTCTTCAACATAGTCGAAGGAGGTCGAAGGAGATTGAAGAAGGTCTTCTACATGGTCGTAGGAGGTCTTCTACATATTCATAGGAGGTTCTCTACATAGTCAAAGGAGGTCGTAGAAGGTGTTCTACGTCGGCGATACAACAAGACCATGACACTCTCCTTGACTCTCCTAAACTCTTCTAAACTCGCAAATTAGGTCCCCGCAGTGGGACAGGCCCTTGTACCTTCATTAAGGAGGCAATTAAACACACCTGAGCAATTACAAACACCTGTGAAGCCATGTGTCCCAAATATTATGGTGCCCTGAAATGGGGGGGACTATGTATAAACACAGCTGTAGTTTCTACATGGTGGAACCAAAATGTATAAAAATAGCCTTTAATAAAATCTGACAATGTGCACTTTAACCACAAGTGATTTTTTTCTATTACAAATCTCAAATTGTGGAGCACAGAGGCAAATAAATAAATGAAGGGGGGTGACCGCAGTCAATGACTTCATTCATTCTGATTGTCTAATTCTGAGACATTTTTGGATTATTCGCTAGTTCTTATAGCAAAGGGAGTGGAGAGACTGAAAGAGGTTATTTGTGAAGATGCAGGATTCGTCAGCTTACATTTAGAAGCTAACATCATTTGAGTGTTTTTATAAGGCAGCATGTGGATGAGAAATTGGAAAAGGCAAGTGTATGTCTGAGGTCTTTGGGTTTCCAGAGAAGTGGTGCAAGGGTAAGAGGTAGAATTATGGCAAGATACACTGGTCCAAGCAAAGGCAAGTCCACTTATCTGGACAGGGGAAAGTGGTGTCAAAGGATGAGGTGAGGATAACCACATTCAGGAGTTTGTGAGAGATGAAAGAAAGAGCAGCATATTCATGGATGACTTAGAGAGTCTCAGAAATAATTGAACAGTAAGTAGTCAATAATTTGGAAGGTAGCAATACATTCAAGGAGTTTCTAGAAAATAGTAAGGCTGGATATGGGACAGTTGTTTGCACCAAATCTAAGGCTGTAATGAGGATTTTTAAGGAATGTTTTTGTAGTTGCTGATTTGCAAGAGAAGCAACAGTTCCAGAGGAGAGGGAATTAGTAAAGACAGATTTCACCCAATCGTGGTGTGTAAAACCACGAGAAGCCTCATCAGAGTGGAAATGAACAGTCTTTATCACTTAACAAAGATGTCACCAATTGGAACGCATTGATTTAATGTAGAAGGATAAGAGTGAAGTTGGGAGAAAAAAACATTACTCAAGGAGTCTGTGGAATTCTCTGCCCCAGAGGGCGGTGGAGGCTGGTTCTCTGGATACTTTCAAGAGAGAGCTAGATGGGGCTCTTAGAGATAGCGGAGTCAGAGGATATGGGGAGAAGGCAGGAACGGGGTACTGATTGAGGATGATCAGCCATGATCACATTAAATGGTGCTGGCTCGAAGGGCCGAATGGCCTACTCCTGCACCTATTGTCTATTGTCTATTGAGTGTTTAAGGTAGTGCTCACTCCCGGAAAGGGTGGATGAGACAGAAAGCCTCAATGCATTAGTGGGAACTTTTATGCATTATTGAAATACTGTATGAACTTAGAGCTATCAAATATTTGCCTCTATAGATCTTTATCAGCCAGCAGGATCATGAGAGCTCTCCTATATTGTACTTTTTTTATTTCTATGAAATTAAGTGATTATTTGTGCAAGATCAATAGGAAGGTGTTCTGACTTGGGGAAGATGTCAGATGAAAGCATTTGTAGGACAATTAAAAGTCTGCAAGAAAAACTGACACTTGTTAAACATCTGACATAAATAGTGACAAATACAATGTACTATATTAATGTGTCAAAATTATTTTTATTTTTAGCTCCATTGAAGACTATGAATCTGAAGAACTCAGGTAAGTCCCCTGTCAAAATGTTTGGAGATGCAATCTATCTAAAAGGGAATGGCTTAGAATTTACAGTCAGTGGCAAAGTAATGGCATTTATTGCTGACCACCAGATCAACAAATAATTAACATTATAATTATTTTGATCAATGGATTAGTGATTAATTACCTCTGAGTTATTACTGGAGATTTTGCAATCTAGCATCTTTGGCATGTGATGCTCTTGGATCTGCTCAAGATAAGATTTTCATTAGCTGGATAACTATCTTCATTTTAAACTTCATAAAACAGGGCAATGGATTTAGGTAGAGTGTTAGTAATTTTCATCTGTATAACATGGTAGTGTAAAGATAGTTCTCATGGGTTTATGAATGACATGGCCCCTTGCCAATGATATTACTTCAGAAGAGAAATGTGGATTTCTCTCTTCCAATCTAAATTATTTGGAACTAATTTGGAACCATTAGATTAATCCAATGGTCAACATTGGTCCTGGGCGGCGCGACCGACGTTGCAGCGGCCTCTGCAGTCCGTCTTTTTTTTATTTTTGTCCCGTTGAATGTATAGTTTGGAAGGCATTTAAAGACCGCATGGATGAACTACAACAATTGTTCATCCCAGTTTGGCAAAAGAATAAATCAGGGAAGGTAGTGCATCCGTGGATAACAAGGGAAATCAGGGATAGTATCAAAACAAAAGATGAAGCATACAAATTAGCCAGAAAAAGCAGCCTACCAGAGGACTGGGAGAAATTCAGAGTCCAGCAGAGGAGGACAAAGGGCTTAATTAGGAAAGGAACAATAGATTATGAAAGAAAACTGGCAGGGAACATAAAAACTGACTGCAAAAGCTTTTATAGATATGTGAAGAGAAAAAGATTAGTTAAAACAAATGTCGGTCCCTTACAGTCAGAAACAGGTGAATTGATCATGGGGAACAAGGACATGGTAGACCAATTGAATAACTACTTTGGTTCTGTCTTCACTAAGGAAGACATAAATAATCTGCCGGAAATGGCAGGGGACCGGGGTCAAATGAGATGGAGAAACTGAGTGAAATCCAGGTTAGTAATAATAATAATAATAATAATAATCATTTTATTTACTGGCGCCTTTCTAAAACCCAAGGACACCTTACAATGCATAGAATCACAAAAAATACAAAACACATAATCGGAAAAAATTAAATATAAAAACACCACAGTACACAAATCAAGGACAGAATTCAATTTCAAGAGCACCAAAAGAAAATAAGAAACACAATTTGAGGAGAGAGCAGCGGCGACCAATTCGCGCCAGCGTCCACTCTCCCCTCCGACCGCCATCTTGTACACGGACTAACAGGCACAGCACACAAAATCATCCCCCCACAATGACCACCACTGTGGGGGAAGGCACAATGTCCAGTCCCCAACCCAGTTCTGCCCGGAGTCAGGCCCATCGAGGCCACCACAGTTGCCTCTACGGAGGCCCAATGTTCCTGGCCGTCGGGAGAGTCCTCGCAGCGGCTGGAACGGCCGGTTTCCCAGCGGACTCGATGGCACCTGAAGCCAACAGGGCCGCGCCGATTTGGAGCCACGAGGCTCCCGATGTTGGAGTCGGCGCCGCCGCCTGCGGCTGGTCGCTCCGCAGTCCCGCAGCCCGGAGGTGTTGATGTCGGCGGTCAGCGCATACCGGAGCTCCAGCGCGTCGATCCAGCGCGGCGACCCAGGCAAGGCATCGCCCGCTACGCTCTCCGATAGCGCTCCAGTGCTGTGCCGCCACCGAAGCTGAAGGTGCTGGGCGGTCCCCGTCAGGAAACGGCGCTCCATGCCCGCTGGTAGGCCACGAGGACGGGTCGACGAGGCAGCCTGGAGAAAAAGCTGCCTCACCGACCAGGTAGGGACCTAGAAATAGTTTCACCCTTACCCCCCCACATTAAAAGTCAAAACCCCCCAAACAAACAAAGAAATAAAAAACACTAAAACTAAAGAAAGAGTGAATTTGACGGACGGCTGCTGTTTAGCAGCCGTTCCTCCAAGATGGTGGCTCCTCCTGGGAGTGGTTAGGTAAATTGAATGGATTAAAGGCCAAAAAATCCGCAAGATCAGATAGGCTGCATCCCAGAGTGCTTAAGGAAGTAGCCCCAGAAATAGTGGATGCATTAGTGATAATTTTTCAAAACTCTTTAGATTCTGGAGTAGTTCCTGAGGATTGGAGGGTAGCTAATGTAACCCCCCTTTTTAAAAAGGGAGGGAGAGAAAAAACGGGGAATTACAGACCAGTTAGTCTAACATCGGTAGTGGGGAAAATGCTAGTCAGTTATTAAAGATGGGATAGCAGCACATTTGGAAAGTGGTGAAATCATTGGACAAAGTCAGCATGGATTTATTAAAGGTAAATCATGTCTGACGAATCTTATAGACTTTTTCAAGGATGTAACTAGTACAGTGGATAAGGGAGAACCAGTGGATGTGTTATATCTGGACTTTCAGAAGGCTTTCGACAAGGTCCCACATAAGAAATTAGTATGCAAACTTGAAACACACGGTATTGGGGGTTCAGTATTGATGTGGTTAGAGAACTGGCTGGCAGACAGGAAGCAAAGAGCAGGAGTAAACGGGTCCTTTTCAGAATGGCAGGCAGTGACTAGTGGGGTGCCGCAAGGCTCAGTGCTGGGACCCCAGCTATTTACAATATATATTAATGATTTGGACGAGGGAATTGAATGCAACATCTTCAGGTTTGCGAATGACACGAAGCTGGGGGGCAGTGTTAGCTGTGAGGAGGATGCTAGGAGGCTGCAAGGTGACTTGGATAGGTTGGGTGAGTGGGCAAATGCATGGCAGATGCAGTATAATGTGGATAAATGTGAGGTTATCCACTTTGGTGGCAAGAACAGGAAAGTAGACTATTATCTGAATGGTGGCCGATTAGGAAAAGGGGAGATGCAACGAGACCTGGGTGTCATGGTGCACCAGTCATTGAAAGTAGGCATGCAGGTGCAGCAGGCAGTGAAGAAAGCGAATGGTATGTTAGCATTCATAGCAAAAGGATTTGAGTATAGGAGCAGGGAGGTTCTACTACAGTTGTACAGGGCCTTGGTGAGACCACACCTGGAGTATTGCGTACAGTTTTGGTCTCCTAATCTGAGGAAATACATTCTTGCCATAGAGGGAGTACAGAGAAGGTTCACCAGACTGATTCCTGGGATGGCAGGACTTTCATATGAAGAAAGACTGGATAGACTCGGCTTGTACTCGCTAGAATTTAGAAGATTGAGGGGGGATCTTATAGAAACTTACAAAATTCTTAAGGGGTTAGACAGGCTAGATGCAGGAAGATTGTTCCCGATGTTGGAGAAGTCCAGAACAAGGGGTCACAGTTTAAGGATAAGGGGGAAGTCTTTTAGGACTGAGATGAGAAAAAAAAAATTCACACAGAGAGTGGTGAATCTGTGGAATTCTCTGCCACAGAAGGTAGTTGAGGCCAGTTCATTGGCTATATTTAAGAGGGAGTTAGATGTGGCCCTTGTGGCTAAAGGGATCAGGGGGTATGGAGAGAAGGCAGGTACAGAATACTGAGTTGGATGATCAGCCATGATCATATTGAATGGCGGTGCAGGCTCGGGGCCGAATGGCCTACTCCTGCACCTATTTTCTATGTTGTGGTTTTTATATTGTTTTTAGCTGTGTATATGTGGGGGGTGGGGGGAACTTTTAATCTCTTCCCTGTACGGGTGACCCGACCTTTCCCTGTCGGGTCTCCGTTATCGTTGGGGCCTAGCACCGTGGAGCGGCCTCCAACCGGAACGACCTGGGGGCTCCAGTCGCGGAGCCTCCAGACTTACCATGCACCAATACTTACCAAGCTGGCCGGCTTCAGAGCGTGGAGAGCTTTGGTGGCGCACGGCTGCGACCCGACTTCGGAGCTTCGGAGGCTCCACCCGCAGGCCCGGTGGACGGTGACATCGGGAGCTCGCGGGTCCCTGGTGGGAGACCGCTTTTCGGAGCTCCCGCAACGGCAACTTCTCCCGCCCGAGTTGCGGGGTTGAAAATGACCTGGAGCGGGGCCTCACATCGCCCGGCGCGGTTTTAACGGCCACGGGACTTGCCATCGCCCGCCGGGGGCTTTAACATCGGGAGAAGAATGGAACACGGGAGAGACAAGACTTTGCCTTCCATCACAGTGAGGAGGAGATTCACTGTGATGGATGTTTGTGTAAATTGTGTTGGTTGTGTGTCTTGGTTCTTTTCTTGTTGTATGACTGCCGAAACCAAATTTCGTTTGAACTTCATTTGAGGTTCAAATGACAATAAATAATTGTATAATAATTGTATAGTCATAGAACATAGAGCAGTACATCACAGGTCCTTTGGCTCTCAATTTTTGTGCCCAACATAATGACTGGACCAAATCTTATCTGCCTGCACATAATCCATATCCCTGCATTCCCTAAATGTTATGGTCATTCAGTACGGACAGAGGCCCTTTGACCCATCTGCATGTAAGCCTTTCCTATCCATGTACCTGTCCAAATGTTCACGTGCATGTTGAAAAGGCTTTTAAACTAGGCCATTAACCACTGCACCAAAGACAAACAAAATCCTTGTATTTTAGCTATCCCTATCCAATTGTGCCCTCTCAATGCCTTAGCGAACTGTCGGTCATAATTTCATTTGTATTTAGAAGCTCCAAGATCCTACTTTTTTCCTGAACATAAGGATAATATTGAGATATTTCTATTGAAGACTACTTGTGATTTGTTTTGACTGTCAAGTTTGTTGCAGTCCTCTGTGGAGAAATAGAAAGATTTGGTGGACTGGGCTGAATTGCCCTTACCTCGGTTCCATGGGGAACTGCCAGTGATATCCTCCTTATGCATCAGCTTGCCTCCAACATCCATACCTGCCAGTTGAATTGCAGTAATTGGAGACTACCTGTGGCATAGTGGTAGCAAGGTTGAGCTGCTACTACACCACTGCACTCACTACCAGTACAGAGGTGGTGGAACACTGATGTACTGAATTGAAAACCTGGATGTACTTAGTATCAGATTCATTGACTATATGCAATCCATATCTAGCGGATTTAGCATAGCATTTCATATGAATAGGGTAATAAAGTCATACAGAATGGAAACGCCCTTCGGTCCAACTTGTCCATGCCGACCAAGATGCCCCATCTAAGCTAGTCCCATTTTCCTGTTTGGCCCACATCCATCTGAACCTTTCCCATCCCACCTTTCCAAGCATCTTTTAAATGTTGTTATGGTACCTGCCTCATCTACCTCCTCTGGCAGCTCATTCCATATACCAATCACCCTCGAAATGAATGAGTCACTGACCTTCAGGATGAAGCTAAGTGGTTAGTTTATCTTTATTTTTAATAATTTTAATGTTCCCAAATAATTCCTTCTCCCTCAAGGACTTTTTACTTGCAGTTTTTTGTATTTTGTGTGGGTTTTTGTTTCATTTTTATGACCACCCCAACTGTTTTAAATGCCTCAAATTATCAGAGATACTTGAAAATGGGCTTTTGATGGTGACAATCAACCTTGGGTTCTGCTGTTTGAGGCCCAGTTGCTGGTCATGGACCACTCCACAAAGTGGTGCAAGGAATAATTATGGCTGAAAGAATAACACAGAAGTGAGAGGATTGGGTGGTGAATGTATGTACAGGAGGCCATTTCAGATGCAGTACGGCCTATTATTTGCTTTATAGTCAAGACTTTTGAAATTTATTCTTGGCAAGATAAAACATATATAATGGAGCCATTAAACCCATGCATATCATTCTGTTATTCATAGCTCATCCAGCTCACATTTCCTCACGTCTCTTGAAACCCTTCTGGGTCCTAGACTTGAAATGTTTAATTGGCCCTGTATGCACTGCCTTTGGAGGGAATTCCATTTTCACTGCCCTTTTGCATGGAAGAATTGCTTCCATCTCTTACTCTGGTTTTAATTTTTTTCTTCCATGTTCTGGGGTTCACCAGCAGTGGTTTCCCAGGGAATGCCTTTATCATTTTAAAAATCTCTGTTAGATTGTTGCTCAAAAAAATGCAAATCAAATTTATATATCTACTGTCCATGTCCCTTCTCACGTTTTTTTTTTTTTTTTTTTTTTTTTTTTTTTTTTTTTTTTATTTTTTAGAAGTACGGTAGATTACAGTAATGTACAACACGTATATATTAATACATTTTTTGTACCGCTTCACTTTTTTAAACTTTAAGAAAGGAAAAGAAAGAAGTAAGAAAAGTGAAGAAAGTGCGCAAAGGTTGTGAAGTGCAAAAGAGTGTTGGGAAAAGAAAGCCCCTTAGAAAAGAGGTTAGAGAAGGAAGTAAAGTTAGAAAATAGACCCTAGAAAAAAAAGAGAAAGAAAGAAGGAACAATCGCTCTATTATGACTCTTATACCATACTTCATAGAGAAGGAACTACCAACCAAGTCTATTTTTATTTTACCTCCCATTACCAGGTCCAGATACCTTTTATTTATTTATTTGTTTTTCTAAATTACTATTGCACCTCATGCTTGTAATAGGTCCAAAAACGTAGACCACGTCTTTTGAAATTGATCTACTTTGCCTACTAGGAGGAATCTCATCTCTTCCAGATGTAATGTTTCCAACATATTTGATGTCCACATTTTTATTGTTGGTGTGGGCGCATTTTTCCAGAATTTAAGTATAAGCTTTTTTCCCATTATTAGCCCATAATTGAGTAAATTCTTCTGATACACGTTTAATTCAGGAATACCTTCCGATATTCCAAAAATAATCCATTCTGGTTTTGGTACCAGTTTTATTTTGATTAATTTTGAAAAAATATCAAATATTTCAAACCAGAATTTTTGGATTTTTGTACAAAAAACAAAAGAATGTGCTATGGTAGCTTCTTGACATATACATTTATCACAGATTGGTGAGACGTTAGGAAAGATTTTATTTAGTTTGGTTTTTGAATAATATAATCTATGTAATGTTTTAAATTGGATAAGCGTATGTCGTACGTTGATCGAGCATTTATGCACCTGTAATAAATGATTATCCCAACTCTCTTTTGAAATTTTTATACCTAGATCTTGTTCCCAATCTCTTCTAATTCCATCTGTTGTGGGTATTTCTATATTTAAGATGATATTATATAAGTATGATATTAAATTAACTGATTCCGCCTTTGTCTTCATTGCTTCATCTAGTAAGTCGGAAGGCATATTATAATAATCTTTTGTGTGTGTTTTCAAATAGTCACAGATTTGTATATATTTAAAATATTGATTATTTTTCAAATTATATTTCAGTTGTAGTTGTTGGAATGATAGTAATTTTTCTAATTCATACAGATCTTCGAGCGTTTTAATTCCCATTCTTTCCCATTGTATAAATGCTTTATCTATGATTGAAGGTTTAAACGATGGGTTATTGACTATTGGTATTAAGAGAGATAGGTTTCTTAATTTTAGATTCTGTTTTATTTGCTTCCATGTTCTAATAGTGCTATATATAATTGGATTTTTATTATAATTTTTATTATTCAAGTTTATTGGAGAGAGAATAATCGCTCCTATATTATTCGGGGAGCAATCCCCTTTTTCCATTATAATCCAGTCCACCTGCTGGGCAGAATTGTCCAGCAGGTGAATCATATTTTTAATATTTACTGCCCAGTTATAATACATAAAGTTAGGGAGCGCTAGACCCCCCAACTCTTTTCGTTTGTTAAGGTGTGTTCTTTGTATTCTGTGGGATTTGTAATCCCATATAAAATTTGTAATGTCTGAGTCCAGTTTTTTGAAAAACTTTTTTGGGAGATATATAGGTATTGATTGAAATAGGTACAGGATTTGTGGTAAGAAAATCATTTTTATAGCATTTATCCTACCTATTAAGGACATCGGAAGTGTTTTCCAAAATTTAATCAGATTATTTAATTTCTTAAGTAGGGGATTATAATTAGCTTTAAACATATCATGGTAATTTCTAGTAATCTCAATTCCTAAATATTTGAATTTTTCCATAGCTATTTTAAAAGGGAATTTCCTGAGATGTGTTGAATCTTTTGGTTTAATCGACATAATTTCACTTTTGTTCCAATTTATTCTATATCCTGAAAAGGATCCAAAGTCCTCAATTAAGTTTAATATATTTGGTATACTAATTTGTGGTTTTGTGATGTACAGTAGTACATCATCAGCATATAGGGATAGTTTGTTGTTTGAATATTTTGTGTTATAACCGTGAATATTCGAGTGTGTTCTTATTTTTTCAGCAAGGGGTTCAATTACCAAAGCAAATAACAGCGGTGATAGTGAACATCCTTGTCTGTTGCCCCTAGATAATTCGAATTTTGAAGATAATATATTATTAGTTAGTATTCTAGCCGTAGGTTTGTTATATAGTAGTTTTATCCATGCAATAAAGTTTTCTCCCAATTGGAATTTTTGCAATACTTTGATCATATAGTCCCATTCTACTTGATCAAACGCTTTTTCTGCGTCCAGTGAGATGATACCTTCTCACGTTTTGAGTGTTCCTAATGCAATTTAATTGTATCAATATTTATCTCCATTATTGGAGACGTTTTCCCACTGTTTAAGTTTTACTAGTTACGTTTTTAATTGTGTGCCTTTTGATCCATTTATTTATATTTCCTTTGAGGTAATATCCTGAATTCATCTTTGATACTATTTCATATATAGTGGAGGTACCTTTTCAAAAAAATTATTCAGCAAGCCTATAATTTATGGCATATGTGAATCTTTAAGATATTTGAAAAATACATAGATCAAATTTATATTTTTCATTATAAACTTAAGAATGGTTAAAATTATGTTAGTAACATCCAGTTGCCCCATTGGGCTCCTAGATAAATTGATAACCAAGATCCTTGGATAAACACCTAGAGGATCACAAGGGGTAGGGAGGTAGGGATGGCAATGAATGGGAATTTATCTCCAGCTACAAATATTAAATAGGTGCAAGAAACTTAGCCACTATTGGTCCTGACCTCCACCGGTCCATGGAGTTAATTATCCAAAGATGATTAGCATCTGTGGACAAAATTCTGACATGCCTTTAGCATTGGCAACGAGAGATGAATTTCCAGCATTGTCTAATTGATTTCTCAGTTATAATATTTTCAAGATGTTATCCATTTAAGAAAAATGTTGATTGTTAAATGAGTTTTTACAAAGTTACTTGATTTAATGTTTTTAATTTCTATAAAAACATTGACAATGTCCACAGTGTGATCTGACAAAATTATGTTATTTGCACATCATACTATAGGATGAATGTGTTCACAAAATCGTACTCATGGAGACTATAATGAAATATAATGAACTGTTTCTCTTTTTATTCGTATCCAATTCATTATTTTGTAGTTTGAAAACAATTTGGTATATGTTGAACACTGCTTAATGTTTGCATTTCCAGAATACTGATATTCTTGTCCTTGACCTTTCTAGCAAACTATCCCACCAACCAGTGCTGCTTTTCCTGAGGGATCCATACATCTTGCCCACAGCCACAGGTAATCAAGCCTGTCATCTGTTAACAGCTTTTTACTGTTTTAGCCGTTAAACCTGTAACATTATGTGAAAATGAAACTGAAGTCTAGCATCAACCCACTAGATTAAGCCTTGGTTATAAGCATTACTTTGATCTTCCCCACCATGCTATTGAGCAAGGATACTTTGGCCTGGAATAGTGGTCTGGATGAAGAAACACATTTCATTAACCGCTATCTATTAATTAAGATTTATCACCATTCTACTAGAGGTAAGAATATTACCACAATTTCATTCCTTTAAGAAATTTATATTTTAGCTGTTGAATAAAACAAATTCCCCATTTTTCTTGGGAGTAATATTAATTTTCCCCTTTTTTGATAGCTGATAACTATTCAATAAATCAAATAAATCATTCTCTGCAGCAATCTTTTGATTCTGGGAGGAAGTCTCTCAATCCACAACTTTGACTTAACTTAATTTTTTTTAATTATTGAATGTAAGACCACAGTGGGGGTAAGATCTTAATTATGGAAATGCTCATGTCATTATTTTTTTTAGGTAACCCTTTTATTTCAGTTCAACTCCCTGTTTTGTTTCCAAGTCTTCCAGGAGGATATTACTGCTGAAGGTAAAAAGCGCATTCAGCGCTTTTGTTCCTGGAAAATATCCTCCGTCATTAAAAAAAAAACCCAGATAAATGCATTCCCTGATAGCTTGTAGCAATTGAAATCATTTGTAAATCTGTCCATCATACCATATTTTGAAAATCAATTATTTCAGTTTCATACGGGTTATTTTCACATAAATCTCAATTTCAGTGGGTGTTTTCAACAGGCGTATCTTGAATGTACTCCTGATTCACTATTTTGCAAATTGCTAATGCAATATAGATTGGTCTGGAGACTACGGGTTTACTCATCACCTCGCCTGAAAATAGAGCCGCGTCAGCAAGTTTCAACTTTGTGACATTTTGTCAATGTGGGACCCTTTGTGATCATATCTCTCTGTACTTTTAATACCAAAAGCTAAATAACATCCATCCTTCATCACTGAATATATCTAATTGATCTCAAAGTAATTCATCTGATTAGGATTATCTTCCACATTGAAGGACAAAGTACTAATAGAAATCCTGGTGGTGTCACAATAATTTTAATGCATATTTCTTTTCCTGTAAGTGCCATGTAAAAAAAACGTAGTCACAGATAAAGATTGCAGAACAAGTTTTAATTGTGCTGAAATTAAAGATACTGCATGGCTAAATATGTAAGGTCTCTCCAACACATTTATGGCCCTGTCCCACGGTACGAGTTCATTCCAAGAGCTCTCCCGAGTTTTTTAAAAAATCAAACTCGTGGTAAGCACGGAGAATGAACGTAGCGGGTATGTCGGAGCTCGGGGACGTCTCTTAGTGGCTCGTAACGCTAACGGCAGGTACTCGGGAAGACTTGCTAACGGCAGGTAAGCTCGGGAAGACTCGTGAAGATTTTTCAACATGTTGAAAAATGTCCACGAGAGCCCCGAGTACCGACGAGCGGCCATTATCGTAAATCTCCGAGTTCGAATCAGGGCAAACTCAGGAGAGCTCTTGGAATGAACCCGTACGGTGGGACAGGGCCATAAGTTTTAGATATTTGTTGCTCTATTCCTCCAGCTATTTCTATGGAAAGTCTTGGTCTACTGGGGCCATTTTCAGCTGGAACTCCCATCTGTACTACAGCTCGCCAACCGGCACAGAAAAATCAAAGGATATGATTAACCTGAACTGCTTTTTGACATTCATACTGCAGTCAATATGTAAACAATGAAGCAGCTGCTTTTGACCATAGGTTGAGGTTTGACATATATATGACATAATGCATGCAGGAGCCATATAAGTACGTGGCACGTACTCTGCCTATTTGTATAAGTGAGTGGTCTAATCATACATCTTTGAAGCCCTTCACAAGTACCATCTCCACAAAACGTTGACTCATCACTGGAGAATGCTTGTTTCCCACCCCTCCCTCCTTCATACTAAGTAATTCCAGGATTTAGCCCAATAGTTCTTGGTCTCTAAATATGCAGCGGAGATTAGAGTTAGGAAATCATAGAGCGAGGAAACAGATTCCTCGGCCCAACTCATCCATACTGGTTAGGTTTTATAATGGAGCTGGACTACACTAGACCTGGACTACACTACCCTGGGGAAAAGGCTGTGACCATTCAATACCTCATCCTCCTGTGCTCCAGGGAAAAAGACCCCAGTCTATGCAACCTCTCCTTGTAACTCATACTCTCAAGTCCTGGTAACATCCTTGTGAATCTTTTCTAAATGTTATCCAGCTTAATGATGTCCTTACGATAGCAGGGTGCCCAGAATAATTCTTCCAACATTGTACAGCTCTAGCATGACATCCCAACTCCAGAATTCAATACCCTGCCCAATGAAAGCACGCATGCCAAATGCCGTAATTTCCCTGATTACCAGTGACACGACTTTTATGGAACAATGTGTTTAGAGTTTAGCGATAGTGTGGAAACAAACCCTTTGGCTCATCGAGTCCACGCTGACCATCGATTACCCATAAACTAGTTCTATATTAGACCACTTTCGCATCCTATACACTTCGGGTAATTTACAAAGCCAATTAACCCACAAGCCTGCACATCTTTTTGAATGATGGGAGGAAACCAGAGCACCCGGAAGGAACCCTCAGGGAGAATGTATAAACTCTGCATGGACAGCATCCACAGTCAGGATCAAACCGGTGTCTCTGGTGCTGTGAGGCTGCAGCTCTACTGCTGCGCCTATGTACCTGTACCACTTGGTTCTCTGCTTTACAGCTTTCTCCAGGAACCTTTTATTGAGTTAGTCATGCGCTGGATTGACTTACCAAAATCCATCACCTCACACTTATATTCCATGTATCATTCCGTGGCACACATCCCTAATTGATCCAGATCATTTCATAAACTTAGATGGCCTTCCTCACTGTCCACTATACTGCCAATTATTTAATTGTCACCTGCAAATTTACCAACTCAAATCATTGAATTAGATGACAAACAGCTATAGACCCAGCATAGATCCCCACGGCACCCCACTGGTGATAGGCCTCCAATCAGATGTTGTAACTCCTAGGTTGCATGTACATCAGGCTGAGCCGGATATTGGCTTGGACCTCCCACGGTCTTCACATTTGTTTCATTGCAGCAGTTTAAAGAAAAAAGTCACCACAATTGAGCCTGTACCGGCAGATTACCAGTAATATTGATCATTGTCACGTGTTTCACTCTTGCCCGCCTCAATCATTAACTAATTATCGACCCAACTTAGAGTGATTATAATGACCCATTATTACATTATCGCCTATCTAATTACTAAATTCCTTTAACTTCCTTCTTTTATTGTCACTATTGCAAATAGTTATCATATCAGCTCTTACCAATGATGGCATTTGTCTGCAGCTTAATAGGCTTGTAAATAGTCAGCTCCATATCCTACACTTGTTTATAGCCACATCTCACCAACACATAATGGTCTCATTTAGTAAAAATCTTATTCCAGTCATTAATCCCTGGGAAAGTAAGGGAATGGTTTGAAATATTATTATTTTTTACATCCTTTCTTGTTTACCTTGATTGATAATAATTCATTGTATTATTCCCAATCTCTCCCTTATCTGGTTTATACACTGCTCAACTGGCTGCTGCTTCTTGTGGGTTTAGAACATAGATTAGTACAGCAGCAGAACATCCGTTCAGCCCACAATGTCTTTGCCAAACATGATACGTTCATCTCCTCTGCCTGCACGTCTTCCCTATGCCTCCATACCATCCATAGCCACGTGCCTGTCTAAAAGCCTCTCAAACACTCTTTGGAAGAAATTCATGAGCATGCCAGAAAATTATTAGCCATGTGCAAAAATTGGATAAGTTGGGGGTTGTTTTCTATGAAATAGTGTGGAAGGGAGATTTAATTGAGGTCTATAAAATCATGAGGGAACTACCTAGAATCAATAGGTTCTGTAATATTTCTCTTAACTAAGGCAGGGGTCTAGATTTAAAGTAATTAGTCAAAGGATAAGAGGGAGACAAGGAAAAATAAATATCACATAAATATATGATATTTGAGTGCTCCAGTTTCCTCCTACATGCCAAATAAGTGCAGATTTGTTAGTTAATTGGCATCTGTAAATTTCCCCTGGTGTGTAGGGAATAGATGCGGAAGTAGGATAACAAGGAACTAGTGTGAATGGGTGATCGATGGTTGGCATGGACTTGGGTCGGCTGAAGGACCCGTTTCCATGATGTATCATTTAATTCAAAAGTAGTGTGTTTTGGTAGCAACTGTACAATCTACTCTGCTTTCAAATTTAGTTCCACTGATTTCAGGCACAATAATGCACTTAGCCCTACCAAATGAGGATGAATTACTGTACACTAGCATTATCCTACATACTAAGGACAATTTACAGAAGCCAATTAATCTACAAACCTGTTCATCTTTGGAGTGTGGGAGCACCCAGAGAAAACCCACATGGTCACAGAGAGAATGTACAAACTCCATACAGACAGCACCCAAAATGTCACCTATTCCTTTTCTCCAGAGATGCTGCCTGACCTACTGAGTTACTCCAGCTTTTTGTGTCTATCTTCGGTTTTAATCAGCATCAGCAGTTCCTTCCTACACCTGTAGTCAGGATTTGATCCTGGGACTCTGGCACTCTAAGGCAGCAACTCTACTGCTGCACCATTGTTCCACCCACATTTAGACCTGTCACCTGCAGATTGAATTTAGGATACCACTGCTTCAGCAACACAGGCTCAGACTTGTGCATTGACAGTGAAGCTCAGTACTGTTTATCACTTACTCACATTATTGTCAAGACCATGTGACCCCCCCAACCTCATGAGTCTCAGTGAAAGTACCTCAGGCATTGCTTTTCTCTTACTGATATTACAGTAATTGATTACTATAATTATAATTGATTACTATAATTATAATTGATTACTATAATTATAATTGATTACTATAATTATAATTGATTAGTATAATTATCACTTTTTTTGTAATTTCTCAGATGACTTCCCAAATGTAGTTGTTGAAGGTGTTCTACATGGTACATACTGCCCATACCTTCAAGTAAGGTAGAGTGGAATCTACACAGAAGACATCTCCGGCATTAGTAACAGTTATTGGAGGTGTACATGTTTTTTATAAGAAACTGTCAGTTCTCAGTGTTCTTCCTTGACAGTACATATACATTTTAAGGTTATTACTCCATTCACTTTTAATTTCTACATTATTTGTTAAACTAACTTGTATGTATAAAGAAGACTTATGTAAATGTTTATCAATGAATGTGTGGCATTTCAGCATAAATCATGTGAGTATAAGACTAATTAATCCCATGGAAATATGTTTGTGCAATTTTTAAGTCAAATGTATTAATTTGTTGAATGGATAATATTTGTTTATGGTTTAGATGTATTTTTCTGTTTGAAAAACTCTAATCTAAAAACTCTAGTTGTAGATACACATTTTAGAAGTTTTATCATATTTAATTGTGTGGAAATGAAAAAATATTTATCACTAAATCATATGATAGCCCATTTTACTTTTGTAATCTTATTTAGCATTTAATTGCTAAAATATTTCAATCTTCAGTAGATTCAATTATATGTAATAAATTTAAACACCACCAAACGGTATAAATGATTTCTGCTGTATTGATCCATTTTGATCACCTTAAAGTAAGTTCAGTGGCCCGGGATTCTGCACTAGAGACTTAAAGCAATTAACAAGTTTCTGCAGCTATTTCCTTACTTTAAAATGCATGTTTTCACGATCAGTACAATTTGGCCCTGCACCTTTAAATTTGAATGATCCAATGGAAAATTCTATGGATGCAATTTAACATGTTTTAAAAACCATCCATGGGCTTTTCTCTTCAGATCAACAATTTTATGATCTCCGCGTTATTTTGAATTCGAGCCATTTTTTTTGCTTCAGCATTGGTAAACACATGGGCCTTTAGCAAGTAGCATGAGTGCAGATGCAGTTTCAAATCAATGAGATACTGTACATTCTACTATTGGTGCATCTAGTAGGGTTGGGTGCAAACACATCATCATCAGTTTGCTGCATGTGGATATTATTTATTCCTTAGACATTCCTCCTGACCATAACTAACTGCACTTTGGAGACAACCCCCACTCTGGCAGAGTCCCAACTAAAGAGATAGAGTGAGGAACCCTAATGTAAGCAGATAAAGTAGCACCCCAATAAAAGTTAATTGCTGTAGATTCATTATTTGCTAATTGAAAAAGAGACCTCATTATATGTTTGTATTAAGAACTTCTTTGTAAAGGATTATCAACATTCATTTCCAAGCAGCATGCCCCCCCCCTCCCTCCCTCCTCACAGTGTGCTCAAAGAGCCTCTTATCCAAGTGTGCTTGGAAAATGAGTACCTCAATATTTCCTGCTGAGGCTTCCATTGCAGCACCTGAAAACTATGGAAGTTGTTATATTATGTCATGTTTTATACCACGTTGGAGTCATCACCAAATGGTTTCTATCACCAGTGTGTGCTCCTCTTTGAGAAGTATGTGTAAGTTGGCCCCTGCTGATGTGTTCAGGCATGTGAACAGTGCCACTTTGAAATAAGTGCATTAATGTTATGGATTGCCAGCACCAGTCGTACAAGTAAGAGTTAATCACGTGGACGCCCATGTCCATTTTCCTTTGCTGTCTAGTTTAGCATCCCTGGTCTTGATACCTGAGGTCAGCAAGGACTGAAGTCACTTCTTCCCATTATATGGTAAAAGTATTTCCAGAATGACCTATTTGAAGATTTTGATCACTTGTTCTATGAGGTAATTTTGTAATGACTGAAAAACACAGAGGTAAAACATAAATATTTAATAGGCATAGTGGATTTCTCTAGTGTCAGATTTCTCTGCAATAGTAAAAACTTAGAATTACAAATTCATTCCTCAAAAACACCATGGATGTCAGAAATAACAACAGTAAGCATAGACAAAATTAAAATTCATTCCATTTTCACCAGGTAGATTCGTAGCAAGCTAAAGATATAATACATATTACGTGACCAGCATTACATTCTTGCATGTATGCAATAGCTCTTAATAACGATAACAATTCAATTTCATTTTGTGAGATTTGAGAAGTTTTCAATCCAACAGTTAATGACTTTTGGAATCTCTATAATTTCAATGCTTAGCTGAGAACATTTAACATTATAATAGATCTGTTGACAAAGATTTTGGAAGAAGCAGACATTATTTGTGAAGTTGCAAAAAGATTAGCTACAATGAAGTGAAGAGCATTGCACAAAGCTATAAAAAGAACAGAACAATTCCTCCTTTATTGGGCAAGAAGGAACTGCAGATGCTGGTTTAAACCGAAGATAGATACAAAAAGCTGCAGTAACTCCGCGGGACAGGCAGCATCTCTGGAGAGAAGGAATGGGTGACGTTTCGGGTCAAGACCCTTCTTCAGAGCTTATTGGTTTGCTCTGAACATGGGTTCAGAAATTTGCAAAACTTGCTTTAACCTTCACTGAATGTATCACAATGGTGGGACTTGACACTGCTCCTGTTGGAGTCGGCTGGTCAGGCAGTAATGACCAGACGCTGGCTGGTACCACAGTAACCCTTGGTTTAGTGGACCAAGCCCATAGAGCTCTGTTATGTCCGAAACAGTGGGGGGGGGGAAACTGATTCCTATAAGTACAATTGAAGAAGCATTGCAGTTGCTCTCAGCTCCACATTCAGGTAAGCTACTTGTCAGGATTTGCACACCATTACATCTCTGGGCTATAACCTAGGAAACACCCATATCACCTTTCACTCAAAAAGTTAGATAGAAAGAGGGAATTAATGTTTTGATACATCACAAATATAAATTTGATCAATGGAAGCAAAGACTGTCATTTTTGCCCATCATCTGTTATTCCGAAGAGACACCGATGTGCTACCCTGTTACTCATCATCATTCACTTCAACCACAAAAGGTTCTTTGACATCTATTTTGCCACTGTTTACTATCACACAGTCCTGGAGAGGTCGATTATTGCTGTTTGTTTCCTGGAGTTCTATCGTGTGCACCACAGGCTAGAAACACAAGAACATAGTAATAGTCTGGGAGATTTATTAAATTTACTTTTTAACAGTTGGGTTTACTGCCAGAATTCTGTATGCCACAGTTATGAATCGTTTACTGATCACCAGCAGAGTTCAGCTAGAGGTCATTTTTGCAATCTTATGAAAAATAATGAATGTACTGCATGATTAAGGTCTTGTATTATCGATAGTGTGTACTTAATAAGCAAAATTCTTAGAAATATTATTTATGATCACACTATGGTATATTAGAAATATTATTTATGATCACACTATGGTATGGAGCAACTCAGCATTACTTAAACATCATATTAAAGGTCAGCATTACTTAAACATCATGTTTTTGCAAAAATTCAGTTTGAGCCAACACCATATTGGAAGAAGCAACCACTCATTGGTATGGAGATTATTTCTACTCATTTGATTGATTATGATAACCACAGGGTTATTTCATTCATTTACATCCT
Source organism: Malacoraja senta (assembly GCA_038087875.1). Lineage (NCBI taxonomy): Eukaryota > Metazoa > Chordata > Chondrichthyes > Rajiformes > Rajidae > Malacoraja > Malacoraja senta. Next base: position 132,847,079 of record CM075977.1, read on the forward strand.
TAGAGTGGGGGAATGGAACCGAATAAATTGCTCTTCAGTAGCTACCAAGCATTTGATGGACTGAATGATCATTTGTGCAATAACAATTCTATGCTGTCCAAAAAAACATTCAAACTAATATATTGCAGTTTTCTATCCTATTCAATCTTTCTACAGTGTTCTTTACAAAAAAAATCATAGATACTAAGGAAATGTTAATAGGAATTGATTTTATAGACAACTATAATTGGAAAGGAAACAGTTACCATTCCAGCGATGACTTTTCCAAACACCACGTGCTTCCCATCCAACCACTTTGGTCTTGTCAATGAAATAAAGAATTGGGAGCCATTTGTATCTGGTCCTGAATTGGCCATGCTGACCCATCCAATTCCATAGTGTTTCAGCTTGAAGTTCTCATCTGGGAACACCTTTCCATAAATGCTCATTCCTGGAACATGAAAGAGATGAGTGTAGTGGATAGTCCAATATACATTAATGTGTTTAATTTGCAGATATAGAAATAGCCATCCAGACATCTTCTTTAAGTGCTATGTTCTTATAATATCCCATTTCTAACAAAATATTAAGCAGATACAGTAAGAGAAGATAAAATATAAAAATTTAAATGTCACCTAGAAATGTTTCCTTTTGAAGACATGAGATTCCTCCTAGCAGGCAAATCAGACCATTTCCAAAAGATTTGGTCTCCATTTATCGACTTATTACAAGCATAGGGTGCAACATAACTTTGAAAATAAATGGTTTCAGGACCTGGGGAGGGGTGTGTAAGGATACGAAGTAGGTACATCCCTTTTATCTTATTTTACTTTCTTATATCTTCTGTTCTCTATTTTTCTCTTTCTTTTTCTTTGGGTTTCTTTTTAACTCTCTCGTGGTTTACGTTTCTATGGGTTTCTCCTGATCACTCTTTCACGCACTTGCCATCTTATCTAACTCTCTCTATTTTTCTTCTTTTTAAAGTTTAAAACAAGAAGTGGTACAGGAAATGTATTATGTTATTTTTGGCTTATACCACTGTAATGTACATTACTTCTTATAAATAAAATATTTTAAAAAAAAAAATGTTTCCTTTTGTTCCAGACATACTAGATGAATGCATGAATAGAAACTCGGAATCAAATAAGTTAATATCGTACCTTTATAATACCCTTTTAAATATACAAACCCCATCGTCGGAAATAATTAGGCGAGCTTGGGAAGATGAACTGGGCCCAACAATTTTAAAAGATAGATGGGAGGAAAGCCTTCTATATATACACGTTAACGTTAGGCACTCGTTAATATAATTTAAAATACTGCATAGACTTTATTATTCTAAATAAGAATAAGATCTTCCCAAATGTCTCCCCTATTTGTGATAAATGTCTCCTTCAGGAAGCAACCATAACCCACTCTTTCGTCTCCTGTATAAAGTTACATCATTTTTGGAGGGGAATTTTTGAAATTTTTCCTAAAATACTTAAAGTAAAATTGGACCCCGACACAGAATTGATTACTCTAGGTACGTCAGAAGACTTCTGAGCTAACATTATTTCAAAGACGTTTCCTGAACTATGGCCTGACAACGGCGAAAAAACTAATACTTACATTTTGGAAACACACATCAGTCCCTACTGTGAAGATGTGGATTACAAACATGTCCGAGACACTACATTTGGAAAATATTAGGCTTGTCTTGGCAGAAAAAACAGATCAATTTTTCAAGACATGGACACCCTTTACCGAATTCTTACAAGGATAGTATGGCGCAACACAAATTTGGATTTATATCCAATTCTGGGTTGGGTGAGGTGGGCGGGGGGGGGACGAGGGGCTGGTATATCTCAACTTTTTTCTTTTTTTCTTTTTCCTTTTTTATCCTTTTTTTTTTCTTCTCTCATATCTTTATTCACTCTTTGGCCAAAGAGTATAGGGGTCTTATCTTTTCACTTTTTCCCTCTCTTGTTCTTTCTCTTTTCTTTTCTCTCATTTTCAGATTAAAAGGTTAAAATTGAAGCTGTACAATAATTGTATAATTTTACATGCCGAATGTTTTATTCTTGTACAATTGCTTCTAATAAAAATAATAATAATTTTAAAAAAAATGTTTCCTTTTAATTGCATTTAAACAATGGTATCATCCTAATGTTGTTCTTAAAGTCAAATAAAGGTACAGTTTTAAATTGTGAAATTCTTCCAACAGCACTGCAGCATTTCAATGTAGCACTGCAGCGGGTCAGTTTGAGCACATACTATGTTATTCATCTTTGCAAGATTTCAGTGCAGCTACGACTTAACCTCAAAGCCACAACCTTGGTTGCCAGCCCCCAGTAGGATATCACCATCAGTGCTTTTGCATCTACTGCAAAATGAAGATGTATCAAGCAAGCTGGCAGAGCTGCTGCTTCACAGCACCCGAGACTCAGTTTTGATCCTGACATCAGGTGCTGTCTATGTGGAGTTTGCATGTTCACCCTGTAACCACTTGGGTTTCCTCCAGGTGCTGCGGTTTCCTCCCACATCCTAAAGCCATGCGAGTTTGTAGGCTAGTTGACCTCTAAATTGCCCCTAGTGTGGAGAGAATGGATGCAAAAGTTGGGTAACAGGAACTGGCGTGAAGGGATGATCGACAGTCGACATGGACTCGGTAGGCCAATAGGCCTCTTTCCCTGCTGCATCTTTTAATGAATCAACGCTTTAAGAAATACAACAGAGAAAATGTTCTCAGAGGACAGGCTGGTAGAGAACAGCACCCTCTGCATGTTCTTTGTTAAAGAGTGCCAAGAGAGGTTTGTGCACTCATATAGTGTTAATCTTTGCACTATTCGTGGGGGTCAGCAGTATTAGAAAATCGCCCCATTCACTCTGTTTGCTTCTCTAGGATTAAGAAAAAGAAGATACTGTCTGCTTTTCTTGGCAATGGAACTTAGTTGTCCAACCCTAGTGAACTAGCACTGATCAATGACTACAGAATGGAATGGCCTGAAACAAGATAGCTGAGAATGACCATTGCCTTGATTTTCATGGGCAAAGCAATGCACGCCATGTGTCGGATTGAGGTCACAGATCTCGGGAAGAATTACTTGGTGAAGCCTAACCTGTGTAAACATTGCTGTTCAGAAGTCTAGCCATGAGCTTATAACTCTTGGTGAACTAGGTGGAGTCCTTCAACTTCATGGTCTAATCATATGGTCCTTCTCCATGCAATACATCAAGAGAAATGTGAATGTAGGCAAATCCCAATGGGAAGTAAGTTTTAACTAAAAATAAAAGTATTGAAGATGCAAGGAAGGCTCAGTCTTGTGTGAGCAAGGTGTCGAGTAAGCAGTGAAACTTCAGAATGATATTGATCACCCTGTCAAAAAATGCACTTTGTTGATCCTTTAAAGAGCAGTTTCAGGAGTACAGGCTTAGAAAAAGCTGGTTATTCTTCATATTATCAAGTTTGAAGATTCCTGCAGGGATGAATTTGTGGCATCACAACATTTTGAGGACTTTAGTAACGAAGAAATGTTTCTAATGCTGAAGAACATCCAACTGGAATGTCGAGTTGAATCTCCATCTAGTCACTAAGAGGCCTAAAAATTGATGAGATACTGATCTATTCTAGGAAAAGCTTATTTTTTAAGTAGCAAAACATTATTTTGTTTTGGCAGTGTGAGAAATAATTTCTTGACTTGTATGCACTTAATTCTAAGAACTTCTAAAATAAAACAAGTTGAAAATATATAGTTCTGTCTTACTTTGATAATTAACTGTCTTACCACAAGTAAATCATTACTGATATCATTAAAAATGACAAACTGAAAACTATTAGCATTTTTACAATAAATTATGAACAATTGGGGAGTCATTACCTCCTTTCCCATCTCCTGAAGTGTAATCACCACCCTGTATTAAGAAATCCTTAATGACACGATGAAATATGCTGCCTTTGTAGCCATACCCGTTCTGCAAAAAAAACGTATGAAAATATTATGAAACCGTTCAATTAGTTATCCATGTGCAGGTGTGTCCTAAATTCATTTTGAAGGGAAACAGGATATCTGGTGTGTCTGAAATAGGAAATGTTAAATAAAACCATCAACAATATATGAATTTACAATTGAATAAACCTAATAAGCATTTTTTTTGGTAAACTGCTTGCTCTCTATACTTTTTCCTTTGAAGTAAAATTCTAGGGAAAATTTAAGAACACAACCAAATGCAATCTGTTACCAATAGTGTGGAGAATATAATCAACAAATACAAAACTAAGTTGGATTTCTCCCTGCCCAAAAAGAATATGAAGATTTAGGAAAAAAACAAAAAATGCCACTTTTGGAAAAAACACACCTGGATTATGTTTCCCTTAGCAATCTGTCCTGTGTGCCCTCTCAAGTACAAGTGAAATGCCTCATGGCATAATTCCAAGATCCGAATTCTCTCACACTCCTGGCCAAAAGTCATGCTTCAGTGAGCATCAGTAAGAATGGGTCATCGAGTTATTTATAGCAAGAATTTTCTGCATGCAAATTAAATGCAACATTTCAAAAAAATAGCATGGTGCTGTAAAGTGCATTGGGTGAAAGAGGATAAGACTATGCAGTGTTAACAATCATATCCGGATTGTTGCTAACTAACTATATTAAAATTTAAATTGCATCAGTAAGAAGACAGCTGGTGCTCTGCTGCAGGTAGAATGTGCATTTCTCAATTTCATCAATGCACTTTAATCTTATGTATTAAACGCTTTTATAAAATGCTCACAAATAAATCTTCAAATGTTGCAAATTGTGAACCATGAGATGCAAAGATTAAAGTCAGGGAAGGACGCAATGTGCTGGAGTAATTCAGCAGGTCAGGCAGCTCCTCTGGAGAACATTGACCTCAACCTGAAACATCTCATGTCCATGTTCACCAGAGATGCTGCCTGACCTGCTGAGTTACTCCAGTACTTTGTGTTATTTTATGCATGAACAAGCATCTGCAGTTTTGTTTCTACATTAAAATCAGGGATTTTATATTTAACATATTTGCTAAGTTGTAAATAATTACATTAATAGTCCAAGTATAACAACATTTCTTGGCAATTTACACTAATTTAGCAGTTCTACAAGTTAAACAGTAAGCTATTTTGTTATATGTTCCTGAAAGCAAACCCAGACAGAGCTGAAGGGAGATGAAAAAGAGAAGATAATAGACATGGGGTGCTGTCAAACACGGTAGCGGGCACGATTTATCAAGTCTTGAGATCACACAAAGTCACGACAATTGGTTCTTGCCTCGGAATTGAAGTATGTTAATGTGAATTATGAAGTGGAACATAAAAACAGAGTGGAAAAATAAAAATGAGAATTCTAGCTTAAAATCAGAATGTTAGGACACAGATTTTCTCAATCTCTTACAATTTTCTCAGCACTCATTTACAGTATGTCACTATGGGAATTGCAGCGAGGTGGCCTGGTACGTTATCACAGAGATGGAGTGAGGAACAACAGCAGGGATAAACATCCCAATCACTCCACTGTATTTTATTGTGCATTGTTGTAAGCAACAGAGCAGTCTGCTCTCAGGTGGAATTTTATGTTCTATGAGAAATACATGAAAAATCAGTGCACACAAATGACAAAAAATATTGCTGAAGCTTAAAGCAATAATTTACTTCTATCTATTCTCTCCTATTGGACATTAAACCTCGATTAATTAAGAATTCAGTCCTTCAATGAGCCTGGGTATAATAAAACTTTGGGCTGTGGTTTGACAACTGTTGTGATATTTAAGGCTATTTCCTAATATTTTGTGGGTTTCCGTGAGATTGCCTGGAATGAGCTTTATCATCGGGCCAGGACAACCCTATGCTTTGCTGCAACCCTTACTCTAGCACTGAGGCCTGAAACGTCACCTATTCCTTTTCTCCAGAGATGCTGCCTGTCCCGCTGAGTTACTCCAGCATTTTGTGTATATCTTCAATATAAACCAGCATCTGCAGTTCCTTCCTACACAAAATTTAACTTAATTACCTTATTAATTAAGATCACTATGGCTGACATAAAACTGAGAGCTTAAATACGAGGTCTACCCAGCTCCTTAGCTCAACAATGGATTGAATATTCCTGGACTCTATGGCAAGTCCAGGAGCAGAGTAAAGGGCCAGATATTCCCAACCCCAATGCTGCAGTGTGGAAGTTTGGGACTTGCACACTGCAACCAGCTCGGGATTCTCATCCACTGTCTGGCCATCAAACATGCTCTGGCCTAATAATTTTACCACAGAATTCATGGAGTAGCAGTGAAAATAATGAATGTTGGAATTTAAAAACTCACGTATTATGTATACAATTGTGTAATGTTACCAAGGATTGAACAAAACAGAAAGAAGGAATATCAGAGAATAGCATGCACAAAGTATGAAGAGTGGCAAATATTACAGGAAGATAGACACAAAATGCTGGAGTAACTCAGCGGGACAGGCAGCATCTCTGGAGAGAAGGAATGGGTGACGTTTCGGGTCGACACCCTTCTGCAGTCTGAAGAAGGATCTCGACCCGAACGTCACCCATTCCTTCTCAAGGAAAGCAAGGCCCCTTGGGCAACAGTGACCATAATATGGTGGTCTGAAGAAGGGTCAACCTGAAACGTCACCCATTCCTTCTCTCCAGAGATGCTGCCTGACCCGCTGAGTTACTCCAGCATTTTGTGTCTACCTTCAATTTAAACCAGCATCTGCAGTTCTTTCCTACACATAATATTGTGAAATTCTGCATTAGGATGGAGAGTGACATGGTAAAATCAGAGATTAGGATCCTGAACTTCAATAAAGGAGACTTTGAACGTATGAGACAGGAATTGGCTAGGATAGACTGGCAAATTATACTTAATTAGTTGCCAGTGGAGATGCAATGGCAAAGATTTAAAGACCGCATATATGAACTCCAGAAATTGTTCATCCCTGTCTGGCGAAAAAATAAAACTGGGATGGCAGCTCAACCGTGGCTGACAAGGGAAGTCAAGGATAGTGTTAAATCCAAGGAAGAGGCATATAAATTGGCCAGAAGAAGTGGCAAACCAGAGGATTGGGAGAAATTTAGAACTCAACCGAGGAGGACAAACTTAATTAAGAAGGGGAAAAAAGAGCTTGAAAGAAAGCTTGCGGGGAATATAAAAAATGACTATAAAAGTTTATTTAGGTAACTCCATTTATAGATTATTTGAAGGGGTAGATTGGGCCGGCGCGGAAGTCTGACTGAAACCTGAATCCAGGACTAGATGAATAGTTACGTTCTCTGACCTACGGACCTATCTCCCAAGTTGTATTATTGATAGTTTATTCCATTTTTCTAATTTCTTTTCTTTCTTTCTTTTTTCTATCTATAAATATAAATAAATAATTAGAGGCAATGTTAATACGTAACCGATAAAGGAGGAACCCAGCTACTTTGGTAACTGGGTCCCTGGAATCCTGGACATTTAATATGCAATCGTTAAACAAAGTTTGTATTGGTTTGGACTATGATATGCAGATGCCTCTAATAAAAAAATTATTAAAAAAATAAAAAAAAGTTTATTTAGGTATGTAAAATGGAAAAGATTAGTGAAGACAAATATAGGTCCCCTACAGTCAGAGACAGGTGAATTTATAATGGGGAAACAAGGAAATGGCAGAACAGTTAAACAAATACTTTGGTTCTGTCTTCATTAAGGAAGACACAAACAATCTCCCAGAAATACCAGGGGACCAAGGATCTAGTGGGAGGGAGGAACTGAAGGGAATCCACATCAGTCAGAAAATGGTGTTAGGTAAACTGTTGGGACTGAAGGCAGATAAATCCCCAAGGCCTGATGGACTGCATCCCAGAGTACTCAAGGAGTTGTCCCTAGAAATCGTGGGTGCATTGGTGATCATTTTCCAATGTTCTCTCGACTCTGGATCAGTTCCTGTGGACTGGAGGGTAGCCAATGTAACTCCACTTTTTAAGAAAGGAGGGTGAGAGAAAACAGTGAATTTTAGACCAGTTAGCCTTACATCGGTAGTGGGGAAGATGCTGGAGCCAATTATTAAAGATGTTATAGCAGTGCATTTGGAAAGCAGTGACAGGATCGGTCAAAGTCAGCATGGATTTATGAAGGGGAATTCATGCTTGACCAATCTTCTGGAATTTTTTGAGGATGTAACAAGTAGAATGGATAAGGGAGAGCCAGTGGATGTGGTGTATCTGGACTTTCAAAAAGCCTTTTACAACGTCCCATACAAGAGATTAGTGTGCAAAATGAGAGCACATGATATTGGGGGTAGGGTATTGACATGGATAGAGAACTGGTTGGCAGACAGGAAATAAAGAGTAGGAATTAACGGGTCCTTTTCAGAATGGCAGGCAGTGACTAGTGGGATGCCACAAGGCTCGGTGCTGGGACCCAGTTGTTTACAATATATATTAATGATTTAGACGAGGGAATTAAATGTAACCTCTAAGTTTGAGGATGACACAAACTGGGTGGCTGTGTGAGCTGTGAGGAGAATGCCATGCGGCTGCAAGGTGACTTGGATAGGTTGGGTGAGTGGGCAGAAGCATGGCAGATGCAGTATAATGTGGATAAATGTGAGGTTATCCACTTTGGTGGCAAGAACAGGAAGGCAGTTTATTCTCTGAATGGTGTCAGATTAGGAGAAGGGGAGGTGCAACGAGACCTGGGTGTGCTTGTAGATGAAAGTAAGCATGCAGGTACAGCAGGCATTGGAGGGAGCTAATGGCATGTTGGCCTTCATTGCGAGAGGATTTGAGTTTAGGAGCAAGGAGGTTCTACTGCAGTTGTAGAGGGCCCTGGTGAGACCGCGCCTGGAGTATTGTATGCAATTTTGGTCTCCTACTTTGAGGAAGGACATTATTGCTATTGGGGGAGTGCAGCGTAGGTTCACCAGGTTAATCCCCGGGATGGCGGGACTGACATATGATGAAAGAATCGGACTTGTATTCGCTGGAATTTAGAAGGATGAGATGGAATCTTTTAGAAACATAAAATTCTTAGATGATTGGACAGGGTAGATGCAGGAAAAAGTTTCCCGATGTTGGGGGAGCCCAGTCCAGGGGTCACATTTTAAGAATAAGGGGTAGGCCATTTAGGACTGAGAAGGGGAAAAAAACATTTTCACCCAGTTGTGAATCTGTGGAATTCTCTGCCACGGAAGGCAGTAGAGGCCAATTCACTGGATGATTTTAAGAGGGAGATAGATTTAGCTCTTAGGGCTAAGGGAATCAAGGGATATGGGGGAAAAGCCGGAATGGGGTACTGGTTTTGGCTTGAAGGGCCGAATGGCCTACTGCACCTATTTTCTAGATTCTATGTTACTCTAGCATTTTGTGTCTAAATTCCATTTAAACCAGCATCTGCAGTTCTTTCCTACCTAAATATTACAGGAAACTTGATTTATTATCAAATTATAATGCATTAGTTGAAATTTAATGGCAATTACTTACCTGGCGTGTTGCTAGAGTGATAAAGTTTGCCACAGTCTTTGGAACAACTTTACCAAATAAACCAATCACAATCCTTCCCACGTCCTTACCACCAACTTGGATATCAAAGAATACCTAAAATCATAGAAAACCTTCATCAGTCTTACTTTACAAATAAATGAAATGAATACGGCCTAAATTCATTATTTCCTTTTGCTGAAATTTTGCTCAGTGGTAATTTGGAGCTATTTTGGTCAAAGTAGTACAAGTTAGACTATTTTAAATACTGCCGAATAGATTACCTGATTGTTTTTTAACAGATAAATCCATTTAAACAATTTTGAATCACTTGGGTTTGTTTTTCATCTTTGAGCATTTTATAGGTAGGAATCCATAAAATTTAGAAAACATTTTTTTTGCAGAAAAAATATATCAAGATCTTTCATCAGTGTGGCCTCTTTCAATCAGAGTGGTCAGAAACACAAGGAAAAAGCACCTTATCAATGACTCCCACTTGGAAATAAAACCTGGATTAGCAGTACCCTAAAATTCACTTTACAAAACATTACTCCAGGTCAGAGAAGGAAGGTTCTGTGTTTCTATTTAAACTAAGGAATTTTAAACAAAACATCAGGTTAAATTAAAACATGTTCCAATCCATGCCCCATCTCATGCTTTGGCGTTATACTCATGTCTTTGATTTGTCTGCTTTTTAAGCCAATGTAGAGATTTTGCTAATTTTCCAATTAATCATTTGGAGGCTGGACAGTGACAGTTTGGTAAACTTTGATAATCTATGAAGATTCTAAATAAATTGACAATTCAATATCTGAAACAGTCTTTACAAAATCTTAATGCTACTGGTTGATACAATAGACTATGTCATTTCATCTTTCCTTGCCAGCTGTAACTCTTTCCAACTTCCTTCAATATCCTCACCCTGGTATGTGCCCCCCCATTGGCTGTATCTCTTTGAATAGATGCTGTATGACCTGCTGAGTGTTGCTAGCATTTTATTTTTATTCCAACTTCCATGGTCTCTACTTTAAAACATTTAGAATTCCACTTTCAACCCAGCACTACCAGTAGCATTTTGATGCATTGTTCAATAATGCAACTGGTAGTGATGGGGCTAAAGTGAAAATCTGAAACATATTTTGAGACCAAGTCCCTCTTATTTTCATGAAACATTTATCTCTCCCTCTTCTCTGCTACTTCCCTCAGTTTGTCTTATTTTTTAAAATTAATCTGTTATTACTCATGATAGGCACACAATGCCAGAGTACCGAAACACATTCCTTCTCTCCAGATATGCTGCCTGTCCCCTTGAGTCACTTCAGCATTTAGTATCTATCGCTGGAATAACTCAGCGGGTCAGGCAGCATCTCTGGAGAAAAATAATAGTTGATGTTTTGGGTCTGAACCCATGTTTGGGTCAACAAATATTCCCTTGCCAGTTCAAAATAAAGAAGTAAAAAATATATCTTTGCCACTTTTAATGTCAAATCTGACCCTACTCTAAAAAAATTAACTTTGCACTGTTTAACTATACATTCCTCTAAATTATTACTTTAGATGTCTGCCACATTATATCTTCAATAATAGTACTATATTCTTCCTTCCCAGGACCCAATATTCCATTACCCCATCTGTCAGCTTGACATATTATTCCTTTGTCAGTAATAATTTTTAAATGTTGTTAAACTATGCTCCCCTACTATTCCTTCGACCACCACGTCACTTTTAAATGAAGTACCATGAAGCAACTACAAAAGTGATAGCACATATATCAATGCATAAAGATGCGAACGAGAAACACATCACATAATGATAACAATTTGGTTTATATTTTTTGCAATGGTACTCCCATCTGCACCATTGCCATGAGAGAATGCCAGAGAAACTGCAGAGTTTCACCATCTCTGTAGAGTTTCCACTACACTTCTGTCAAATTTACTGCATAAAATTCTGGACATCAATTTCTGAAAACTAGCAAAACAATCATCTTCAAATAGCTATCATTAAATATGAAAGGAACTTATTGGACTGTGCAGACGTGAAGCCAAGGCAGTGGATGGCTAAAGATGAACAAATGCTCCCAAGAGAAGATTGCTATTCAATTTTCAAACTGTATTAACATGTCAATCAAACATAATGTAAGATTGTTTTAATGAATATTTAATTGTACTATAACAAGGCACTATTAATCAAAGGCTAATGAAACATTTAATTCTCTGGCAATGATTGCAAAAGATTTTAAAAAGTATGAAACTCAGCAGACAGCAACGTGAAACAGAGTCAAAAGCACAAATTGGCACATTTTTTAGAACTTTGTTACTGCACTTATAATGTACAGCAATACATAGATTCAAAAGATTGGAAACTGGAACATGCTTTTTCGAACCATGCAATTCAATTCCTCCGAGAAATTAAGCATATTTTTAAAATCTTACTTTTTGGATGCCTAAAGCTGCGATTTTCATCTTGTGACTTTGGTGCTTTTGATTTACCAATGCATGTACAAGCCCAGTCATGTGCATTTAAAGATGTTCAATATTGCAATTTCCATGAATAATAAACATCCATAAGAGAGCCATAGGATTTGCAGGCCATGGATAGAGTTATACAGCACAGAAATAGGTCCTTTGGCCCTACTCCTCCATACTAAATAAGATGTCTATCAGGGCTAGTCCCATTAGCTTATGTTCAGCCCCTATCTCTCTAAACCTTTTCTATCTATGTGCTGTCCAGGTGTGCGTTTAACATTGTAATTGAACCCATTTCTACAGCTTTACCTGGCACCTTGCTCTGTGAATATTGCCCCCCACCTCCCTTCCCCATGTCCCTTTTAAACCTTACAATAGACAATAGGTGCAGGAGTAGGCCATTTGGCCCTTCGAGCCAGCACCACCATTCAATGTGATCATGGCTGATCATCCACAATCAGTACCCCGTTCCTGCCTTCTCCCCATATCCCCTGACTCCGCTATCATTAAGAGCCCTATCTAGCTCTCTCTTGAAAGTATCCAGAGAACCGGCCTCCACCGCCCTCTGAGGCAGAGAATTCCACAGACTCACCACTCTCTGTGATAAAAAGTGTTTTCTCGTCTCTGTTCTAAATGGCTTACCCCTTATTCTTAAACTTTGGCCCCTGGTTCTGGACTCCCCCAACATCGGGAACATGTTTCCTGCCTCTAGCATGTCCAAACCCTTAACAATCTTATATGTTTCAATAAGATTCCCTCTCATCCTTCTAAACTCCAGAGTGTAGAAGCCCAGCCGCTCCATTCTCTCAGCATATGACAGTCCCACCATCCCGAGAATTAACCTTGTAAACATACGCTGCACTCCCTCAATAGCAAGAATGTCCTTCCACAAATTAGGGGACCAAAACGGCACACAATACTCCAGGTGTGGTCTCACTAGGGCCTTGTACAACTGCAGAAGGACCTCTTTGCTCCTATACTCGACTCCTCTTGTTATAAAGGCCAACATGCCATTCGCTTTCTTCACTGCATGCTTACTTTCATAGACTGATGAACAAGGACTCCCAGATCCCGTTGTACTTCCCCTTTACCCAACTTGACGCCATTTAGATAGTAATCTGCCTTCCTGCTTTTGATACCAAAGTGGATAACCTCACATTTATTCACATTAAACTTCATCTGCCATGCATCTGCCCACTCCCCCAACCTGTCCAATGCACCCTGCATTCTCATAGCATCCTCCTCACAGTTCACACTGCCGCCCAGCTTTGTGTCATCTGCAAATTTGCCAATGGTACTTCGAATCCCTTCATCCAAATCATTGATGTATATTGTAAATAGCTGCGGTCCCGGCACCGAGCCTTGCGGTACCTCACTAGTCACTGCCTGCCATTCTGAAAGGGACCTGTTAATCCATACTCTTTGTTTCCTGTCTGCCAACCAATTACCTATCCATATCAGCCCTCTACCCCCAATACCATGTGCCCTAATTTTGCCCACTAATCTCCTATGTGGGACCTTATCAAATGCTTTCTGAAAGTCCAGGTACACTACATCCACTGGCTCTCTCTTGTCCATTTTCCTAGTTACATCCTCAAAAAATTCCAGAAGATTAGTCAAGCATGATTTCCCCTTTGTAAATCCATGCTGACTCGGACGATCCTGCTACTGCTATCCAAATGTGCGGCTATTTCATCTTTTATAATTGACTCCAGCATCTTCCCCACCACCGATGTCAGGCTAACTGGTCTATAATTCCCCGTTTTCACTCTCCTGCTTTTCTTAAAAAGTGGGATAACATTAGCTACCCTCCAATGCACAGGAACTGATCCTGAGTCTATAGAACATTGGAAAAATTATCACCAATGCATCCACGATTTCTAGAGACACTTCCTTAAGTACCCTGGGATGCAGACCACCAGGCCCTGGGTTGCAGATCATCAGCCTTCAGTCCCACCAGTCTACCCAACACCATTTCCTGCATAATGTGGATTTCCCTCTCACATAAAATTGATGTTCTCTGGAATTGATTCCCTCCCCTGGAAAAAGCACTGTGACCATCAACCATATCTATGTCCCTCCTGGTATTGTAAAACGCTACAGTCACCCATCAGCCTCCTTCTGGTTGCAGAAAAAAACACAGTACTGTGTTTACATATTTTCCGTTGTGTTACTGCAGTTCTGTTTGGGAAATATCACTATCAAACACCCTTGACACTTCAGACCCAGGTTCATGTCTGAAGGGTGCCAACCCAAAACGTCACCTATCCAAGTTCTCCAGACAAGACCCACTAAGTTACATGCCCCAACTCCTCAACCAATTCTCTGACTTGACCATTGACCATATCTCTCACGCAAGTCTGGATGCAGTGTTCCAACCCGAAACATTGACCATCCCTTTGCCTCCTCAGATGGATACCTGACATGAAACTGCTAACTGACATCAGCAGTTTGTCCTTTTTTAGAAACATAGGTGCAGGAATGGCCATTTGGCCCTTCGAACCATTCAATATGATCATGGCTGAGCATCTAAAATCAGTATCCCGTTCCTGCTTATTCCCCATATCCTTTGATTCCTTTAGCTCTAAGGTGCATAAACAGGTTTGTTTGAAGGGATGTCTCAGAAGAGGAAAGAATAATAGCAAGGACTAGAGCTATAAGGATGGAATTCCAGAGTCGGGGCCCTTACAAATGATGGCAGGATTCCAAATGAATCGCAATCAAAGCTGGAGAAGCTCAAGACCTCGGGCTTTGAGAAAATCACCTACTTTTTAGGATTGGAGGAGATTACTGATATGAGGTCCCGTGCAGACTTTAAAGCATGGTACTACTTAACTTCAGCGGTAATTACAATTTAACATCCCAGTGTAACTCAGGCTTAACATGACTTGTTATCACCTATCCTGCAGCCAACAGTGGACCATTGTGGGCTCTACCTTTCCTTGATCATCGTTACTTTTTTGCACAGCTTTCATTCATTTGTTCTATATCTCTCTATATCACCGTCTATCTCTCGTTTCCCTTGACTCTCCATCTGAAGGAGGATCTCGACCCGAAACGTCACGTATTCCTTTTCTTCAGGGATGCTGCCTGACCCGCTGAATTAATCCAGCTTTTTGTGTTTAACATGTTCACTGTTTGTTTTACACGAAGACAATGTATATTCAGCGGAGATTTACACAATGTTATTGATCGTGTGTTGATGGCATCTTCCAACCAGCAAATGTCGCACAATGTAGAAGAAGAAACATCACCTGCAGCAACGCCTACGTTTTCATTTCTAACTCCATAGCAATATACCTAGTGCAAGAGTTTCCTCTCAGTTTTGCTAAACTATGTCCCAGCACCATCCGCACTCGTGTCCCTCATTCCCATGCAATATCCAATCACTCTGGTATGCCAATGCTGATTGGAAGATAGCGCTGGCTTTTGCGAGGCATTGGGTGGAGCTGCCATCAATCTGACCAGCATCAGCGGGGTGGGCTGAGTGAGCCGCCCGTTCACCAGCATCGCTTACACCCACCCACCTTGGCTGTTACTTTCGGACCTCGCTTCTCCGCTGTCAAGCCGGTGCTCCAGTCTAGAAGGGACAGGGCGAAGAGAAGGAAAATCGAATGCGATTTCATCCTGTGCAAAATAAAACTTTTAGCCTGTTTATCATATCGTCGCTAACACACACGCAGTGGACGTGGCTCCACCTCCGGCTGAGAGAAGCAAATAGCGGCAGCGATGTGGAGAAGGAGATGTCCTGCCCTTTCCGGACACCCGGGCACAGCGGGTGGAAAAGCTCCACCTTCAAATTCCGCGTCTGTTTCATTTTTTTGGTTCCAATATCCGAGTTTTCCTCCTCCCCACACACTACAGACAGGGAGGTTCGCCCTGATTCCCTGCTTTATCTTTCTTCCTACGAATCCAGTCATCTTGCGTGGGACCGTTCTTGTACTACGCGAACAATTGGACGGTAATAATATTACACCCAGTCTAATAAATAAAAGCTAAATTATCAGCAGTGTAGTATACAAAAAAGTTACGGCATCTTCACTTTATAATAATACAAGTGGAAAATGTGATAATGAATCAAAATTGTACATTTTTAGCTCATTGTCAAAAATGCTAGCTAAACCAGCAGATTCCTGTTCCCGAACTGTTATAGTGGCCGCTTAGTCAGCGGCTTCCTGGATGTGTGAATGTATTTAGAGATTATGATATTACTTTGTTTTAATAGGTGGTGTCTGAAATGGTTGATACAAAAAAAACTGCCAACTTTCAACAGAAGAACGTAAATTCTGCCAACAGAAATATAACGGAAGTGTAATTTGAAACTCGTCCATTCGGGATACTTAACTGGAAGTGAATAAGTTATCGTCCATGCCCAAGTTAGGTGGACCACGGAAATTCAATAGAATTGAATTATTTTAGCAGTTTTTTTCTCTCGCTTCTGACACCCTTGTGCGCGTAGGTAGTAAATTGTCATTTAGGGCAATTATTACAATTTAAACTTGCATTTAAGGATCTTTAAGGTTGTAAAACGCCCCATCAAAATTATTGATTCTTTCTAAACTAAAGTCACACTGAATATATCACAGAATTAATTTATCCAAGTCCTTCGTTGGCTTTAAAGATCTTTAGGATACCCAGTCGCTATCAAATAAGCAAGTCCTGTAAGCCAGCACCGCCATTCATAAAATATAATTGACCCTCAGATTGCAATGCAATTGCTGAAGTATCTCGCAGAGAGAACTGAGAGTAACGTACATCATGGATTTACATTCCAAATGTTTGATTATTAGAATTGCCACCGGCATTCCCAGATACCCGGCGCTAACTTATTTTCCAAAAACCACTGGGAATATCGGCCGATCTACTGCCGGTTGCAAAGGGAATTCAGGAGAACTTTAGGACGGATTTTCTTTGGTGGAAGGACCACTAACACTAACCAACCCGTCGCAATTTAAACATAGAAAAATAGGTGCAGGAGTAGGCCATTCGGCCCTTCGAGCCAGCACCGCCATTCAATATGATCATGGCTGATCATCTAAAATCAGTTCCCCGTTCCTGTTTTTTCCCCATATCCTTTGATTCCGTTAGCCATAAGAGCTAAATCTAACTCTCTCTTGAAAACATCCAGTGAATTGGCCTCCACTGCCTTCTGTGGCAGAGAATTCCACAGATACACAACTCTGTGGGTGGAGGTTTTTCCTCATCTCAGTCCCAAATGGCCTAACCCTTATTCTTAAACTGTGAACCCTGATTCTGGACTCCCCCAAACATCGGGAACATTTTTCCTGCATCTAGCCTGTCCAATCCTTTAAGAATTTTATATGTTTGTATAAGATATCCTCTCATCCTTCTAAATTCCAGTGAATACAAGCCCATTCGACCCATTCATTCATCATATGTCAGTCCTGCCATCCTGGGAATTAACCTAATAAACCTATGCTGCACTCTCTCAATAGCAATAATGTCCTTGCTCAAACTAGGAGACCAAAATTGCACACAATACTCCAGGTGCGGTCTCACCAGGGCCTTCTACAACTGCAATAGGACCTCCTTGCTCCTAAACTCAGATCCTCTCGCAATAAAGGCCTACACGCCATTAGTTTTCTTCACTGCCTGCTGTACCTGCATGCTTACTTTCAGTGACAGATGTACAAGCACACCCAGGTCTCATTGGACCTCCCCTTTTCCTAATATGACACCATTCAGATAATAATCTTCCTTCATTCTTACCACCAAAGTCACATGTATCCAACTTATACTGCATCTGCCATGCATCTGCCCACTCACCCAACCTATCCAAGGCACCCTGTCGCCTCATAGGATCCTCATCGCAGCTCACACTGCCCCCCCAGCTTTGTGTCATCTGGAAACTTGGAGATGTCACATTTAATTCCACGTCTAAATCGTTAATATATATTGTAACTAACTGGGGTCCCAGCACCGAGCCTTGCGGCATCCCACTACTCACTGCCTGCCATTCTGAAAAGGGCCCGTTAATACTCGTTGCTTCCTGTCTGTAAACCAGTTCTCTATCCATGTCAATATCCTACCCCCAATGCCATGTGCTCTAATTTTGCACACTAATTTCTTGTGTGGGACCTTTGTCAAAAGCTTTTTGAAAGTCCAGATACACCACATCCACTGGCTCTCCCTTATCCATTCTACTCGTTACATCCTCAAAAAATTCCAGAAGATTAGTCAAGCATAATTTTCCCTTCTTAGTCCATGCTGACTTTGACCGATTCTGTCACTGTTTTCCAAATGCGCTGCGATAACATCTTTAACAATTGACTCCAGCATCTTCCCCACTACCAATGTAAGGCTAACTGGTCTATAATTCCCCGTTTTCTCTCTCCCTCCTTTCTAAAAAAGTTGGATTACATTGGCTACCCTCTGGTCCACAGGTACTGATCCAGAGTCTAGAGAGCATAGGAAGATGATCACTAATGCAAACACCAATTCTAGGGCCACCTCCTTGAATATTCTGGGATGCAGAGCATCAGGCTCTGGGGATTTATCTGCCTTCAGTCCCAACAGTTTACCTAACACCATTTCCTGACTAATGTTGATTCCATTCATTTCCTACCTCCCACTAGATCCTCGGTCCCCTAGTATGTCTGAGAGATTGTTTGTGTCTTCCTTAGTGAAGACAGAAGCAAAGTACTCATTTAACTGTTCTGCCATTTCTTTGTTTCCCGTTATGAATTCACCGGTCTCTGATTGTAAGATACCTACATTTGTCTTCAATAATCTTTTCCTTTTTACATATCTAAAGAAGCTTTTAGAGACAGTTTTTATATTCCCCGCAAGCTTTCATGCTCATTTCCTCCTCTTAATTAACCCCTTTGTCCTCCTCTGTTGAGTTCTAAATTTCTCCCAGTCCTCCGATTTGCTGCTTCCTCTGGCCAATGTATATGCCTTTTCCTTGGATTTAACACTATCTTTTATTTCCCTCATTAGCCACGGTTGACCCGCCTTCCCCGTTTTATTTTTTCGCCAGACAGGGATGAACAATTTTTGGTGTTCATCCATGCAGTCTTTAAATTTTTGCCATTGCATCTTCACCGTCAACCCTTTAAGTATAATTTGCGAGTCTACCCTAGCCAATTCCTGTCTCATACCTTCAAAGTCTCCTTTCTTTAAGTTCAGGACCCAAGTCTCTGAATTAACCGTGTCACTCTCCTTCATAATACAGAATTCCATCATGTTATGGTCACTGTTGCCCAAGGGGCTCTGCATAACAAGATCGCTAACTAATCCTTCCTCATTACACAATACCCAGTCTAGGATGGCCTGCCCTCTAGTAAGTTCTTCGACATATTGGTTTAAAAAAATCATCCCGTATACATTCCAGGAAATCCTCCTCAGCGCTGCTACCAATTTGGTTGGCCCAATCTATATGTGGATTAAAGTCACCCATGATAACTGCTGTACTTTTGCTACATGCATCCCTAATTTCCTGCTTGATGCTATCCCCAACCCTATTGCTGTTTGGTGGTCTGTATACAACTCCAACAAGCATTTTCTGCCCTTAAATGAGGATTAATGACACCAGGTTAGAGACAATGTCAATATAGTTAACATGCACATAATTATGATTTATGATAGAAAACTATAATGACGATTTACGTGCACCACATGTCCTGGATTACTAAGAAATGTGAAAAAAAAGAGTATTTTTCACATTTCTACTAACTCCACCCAGGTGGATTTCGGTCCACCCCCACACACCCTCAAATTATTTTAGGAAATATTGCAAACATGTGTACTGGTGTATAAGACAGGGGTGTTAGTATATAATTAAAAACAAAATTATGAGTATCAGATATTAGACATCAGTTAGTCTGTGATAGTAACCTGTCAATGTTGGTAGTGCTGATTACCACCATTTTCATTTGAAGTCATATTTAGATGACATTATAAGGTGTGATACAGTTACTGAAATGAATGAAACACAATATACTTGAGGTGCCTTTAAACAAAATTAACAGCATTAACATTTTTGGTTTGCATTAATCCATCTGTGGATTGTGCTTAGCTATGTCATCGAATCATTACATTATTCCAGACTTTCCTTCCAGTGGCAAACTGGCAAGATAATTGCAGATAAAAGTGACCATAGTCATCCAGACTTGTGCACAAGTCCTCAGACCAGCACTTCCCATATATTTGTGTATGGAACACACACACACATTCCATTGTTTCCAACGTTTATCATTCTATGTGTGAAGACATGTCTGATGATTCTCTTCTTCGAATTTCTATACTACATTTCTTTTTTAATAATTTGAATTTAATTCTGAATGTATTTACCCATTCATAGAAACATAGAAAATAGGTGCAGGAGGAGGCCATTCATTGTGATCATGGCTGATCATACACAATCAGTAACCTGTGCCTGCCTTCTACCCATATCCTTTGATTCCACTAGCCGCTGGAGCTCTATCTAACTCTCTTTTAAATTCATCCAGTGAATTGGCTTCTACTGCCTTCTGTGGCAGAGAATTCCACAAATTCACAACTCTGGGTATTTCTGTATCTCTTTAAGAACTCCTCATCAGCTGAGTGGGATAAACAAAGAGTTTTCAGTTTTGAAGGTAGGTATGGAAAGGAGTGTGGAAACCATGTGAAATAGACATATACAACTTATGTTACCTCTTTTAGGTTTGGGCAATTTTTTCACGAGTGGTGATGGGGCAGTGGGAAATCTGTGCCAGATTTTGCTACAAAGTTTCTTAATGTTCTGGTTTGTACTGCACTAGCATAGTAATTATTTCACAATCAAAATTAAACATGATTGCCATGTTATTTATCTTTTTTTTTAGTTGAACTTTGGTTGTTTGCTACTGTGCAGTCATTGAACATGTTGAAAGTCATTTCCATTCATCCTCCTAGGTCTTTCACATTTGCAGGACATTTCAAAATGATACTATGACAACATTTAGATGACATTTGGAGAATACATGGACAGGAAAGTTGTAAAGGAATATGGGCCAAATGCTTGCAGGTGGGACTAGTGGAGATGGGGCAGCTTAGTTGGCATGGGCAAATTGGGCCAAATGGCCTATTTCTGTGCTCTATGACTTTGACTATAAGTCAATTGTTCATTTACTTTACACTTACCACTTACATATCTTAAATTTCATCTGACATTGTTCGATCCAATCAAATATTTTGTCCTATTCAATCCATAATTTCTGAACTGCTTATTTCAGGTCTGATTACAAAACAAAAACTCTAAATGCTGGAAATCTGAAATAAATCAGAAAATACTGGAGAGTGGTTAACTGCCCATGGCCTATTATGAGCACAACCCTCTCCCACCATTGAAAGCGTCTACATGCTTCAAGAAGGCAGCATCTATCATCAAGGATTTCCACTTGAATGAGCCTCATCTCATTGCTCCCATCGATACAGAAGTCCTACACCACCAGGTTCAGGAACATATATTTTCTTACAACCTGCATGTTCTTGAACCAACCTGCAAAACCTTAAGCCCTCCTCCAAAATAGAACACTACGATCCAACTCTTGCACTACCATGGACGTTCTTTTTCTAATTATGTTAATGCAATTCTTCATTGTTTTAAAAATTATATGAATAATTTCTGTGCAATTTATGTATAATTTCATTTTGCGTGTTTCAATGTGTCTGTGATGCTACTGCAAGCAAGATTTATCATTGTACCTGTACCTCAGCATACTTGTGCATAAGACAATAAACTCAACATGTCTTGATTTGACGACTTGATACTCAACAGGTCAGGCAGTATCTGTGGATAAAGGAATAGGGTTAACATTTCATGTTACTAACCTTGTTGCTGGCCATCTACCGAAAGCATTAATTATGTTTCTCTTCTAATTTTAGTTTGATAACCTTTCTATATTTACTCGATTTGTATAAGAGTTGATATAACCTAGAAAGAGTATTAGTCCCAATGACAAACCTTGAAACCCATACTCAATACATTCCAGTTTGACACAAAGATTTTCTTTCTAAATGTCAGCCAAAACATTCTCAAGGTCTACACAGATTTTTCAGATTTGTAAAATATTGTCTGACCTTTTTGATAGTCCACGTACTCCCAAGTCTTATGAATTTCCACAAAACCTTTTTGATTGTCCTTTCCTCAAGTTGGTCAAAGAGCTTGGTTGGATGAGCTGCTCTCCCTTTGAACCCATGCTAACTTGTGTTTACTACATTAATAGTGAACAGACAATCCGTGTTTACTACTGTTCGCATTATAACACATGGAATTGAAATTAACCTAATGTGTTGCGTCTGATTCTCCATCCATCCTTGGGTACATTAACTTATCTGATCTATTGACACCAAGCTCCAGTTTCCAGTCGTTCCTCATAATGATCAGCTGCTCATAAATTTCCCTTCACTCTCTTTTTTTAATCATTTTAAGATTCATACAATATCTATCTCAAAGGGAATATTTGCTTTGGGAGATCTCAATAGCCTAAAACTCCTATTTCTCTTGTTTCAAAGTCGCTGATTTTACTTTGATTATCAATGCTTGGAGGAACCATGTTTCTGGCCTCAATGTCTGCATATCTCACTTCCACACTGCCAAGGTAACCAGAGATGCCAGACCCATTTATTCTTCTTCTGATGTTCACCAATTGTTATTAAACATTATTATTTGTTCACATCACTCTTTGTTCATCTTTTTGCTTGTCAACATGTGGTCATTATCATTTGGGGGAATTGGAATGGTTAGTCAGAAGCCAGAAAATAGTTCATTTTTAAAAGACGAAAATACTTTTAACGCTTTTCCAAAATAATACACTTGACACTGGGAGGCAGCAGTCCCATGTTAGACAATAATCTGATATTTGAGGCAATTTTGCCCATCATATTCCGAATCCTTTTATTTTGTCATATCTATCGTCCACCTCACAACCAAAACCCGATTCTACCTACATGGGTCCCCGTTCTTCCTCCCTGCAACCAAAGTGCTGAAAATCAATACGCACAGTCTCCAATACCAATACATCCCTCTCAAGAACCGCCAAAAAATTATACTCTTTAATTTTTTTTCTGTTCTTTCAACCGCCTTCAACCTCCAATATCTTGACAAAGTTATTTTGTCAATTACCATTTCCTAACCAGTTTTTGTTTTCTTCACACGATGCCATCTGTGATATTCGTGTTTGGCTTCCCAATAAATATTAAGGAAACTTATTTTTCTGGAAGAAAATGTGGAAAGTTAAGTTAAAAGTGATTTGTTGAATTGAAAAATTGCCAGAAACAAAATGATAATAAGCACAAAGTGAATGTAGTTACTGGGAGAGTTTAGTATTTGAAAACGGAGTTGATAGCTATTCATTCTGTTATGAACACGGTAATATATATACTTCGAATTTCTTTGAATCATTTATTTCAAAATTTGGACGAGACAGATTACCTGCCAGGGTTGGCCATCCTTATCATACTTTCAGATCCCATACAATACTTTTACATGCCTCCCCCTGTATTACAATCTTTGATAGATCGCAGGTGTTGTGTTTAAATCTTAACACGAAGTTGTGCGGGGTTTTTTTCTGCGTGTGCGGTTTTATTGGTAAATTTCATCAACGCGATTTCCACTAACTCCATATCATAATAATCTTACTTCTTTACAACGTAAAATGTTGTAGTTCATCTTGCACATTGAATTAATGATTTCTATAAAATAAAACTTTCAAATGCCACATTTAATGTATTCTTTTCCACAGAATATACACAATTGATCATAGTGCAGAAAAGGCGGTGTAAGTTGTTTGAGTGAACAATTTCCAACAACATTTCAGAATATTCATATGTGGATAAACATTAATTTCCCCAACCATCCCACTGTCCAACCCCAACATCACAACTAAACAAGTAACCATTTACTAGTATATACTATGTGGTGCGTTGTTATCCGGGAAAACAACGCGAACGTGTGCATATTCAATAATTTAATGAACATTTTGTATGTAATACCTGTTAGAGCAATACCATAGTAATACCAGTAATACCATAGTAATATAGTAATATAGTAATACCATACAGCACTGAAACTCTCCCATGCCGACCAAGATGCTCATCTACGTTCGTCCCATTTGCCCGCGTTGTACCCATACCCACCTGATCCTTTCCTGGATGCCCCTGGATGAACCCGAAACCATATTAAAAAACCCTTGCTGGTATAGATACTCAAGATGCCTTCAATAATTTCTGAATGTGAGGCATTCAAGTCCTAACAGTCATTATTTCGACCGTCTCCCCAATCTCAACTGATTTGTAACGTTGATAATTTATCTCGTCTTTGTAATACAATATTATCACATTTAGGAGATGGGTTTGATTTCAAATGTCTTTGCACCCCATTAAAACAGCCATGCTCTTTTAAAACTCCAAGTGTCATTTGTCAGTGAAGCGGCGAGGAGTTTCGAATCACTGAGCGTCTCACGGTAAGTCGACCGACTGCAGACTGTGGCAATATTGCTCTATATCCTAAAACCAACTACTGAATACAGACAGGTCTGTAGTAGCATTCCGTCCGTCCAACATTAGTATTAAATATATAATGTGCGATAAGACCCATTGGTTCCAATGACATTCTTAAATTGACAACCGTCTGACTTTTCCTGTTATATAGATTATTTAAAAAAATGTGTGTTATAATTAATCACTCGCGACATAAATAACAATTAATACTGAACATCGTTACCTATAGACCTTTCGCAATTAGCCCATTTCAAGTTGTACTAAACGCTATGTAATTGTGGAATGATGTGGAAAGAGCGTGCATTCTCCCAGAAAGTGGTCGAGTCAAGTCAGCCAATGTTTTGAACATAGATTGTCGTCCAGCAGTAGGTCCTGCGGACTTTTATTCCGAGCTAATGGTAGGAATATCAATTTCACTTACTATATTGTTTTTATCTAATGATGTCGGCCGACCACCTGCAAGTTGCTTTATTGACATAAATATTCTCGTCACCAATTCTTATCATGCGTGTGTAATTAATACCCGCTCATAAATGCAAGTTTACCATTTACAATTAAGTATACAAGAGGTATTGCGGTAGGGACCTCACAGAGCCACCACATCCAACCTCCTTGAACCAGGTATTTGATTATGAGAAGATGGATTGCGTGGGAATAAGTGTACGGAGAACTCGGTAGCACTCGGGACAATATAATGGAAGCATTCACAAGAGTATTGACTCTTGATAATACTTTCATCAATGGCATCGACAATTTAACTTTGCGTGGTGGACCACACAGTTGCTAGCAAAGTGTACCTGTAGCAAATTAACGTTTCTACTGAGCCCGTGTGTTTAAAACAGTGACTGCGCCAACACTAATCTCAGCTAAACAAAACTTCTAATGGGACTTCTTCAGTCCACAAACCTCAGTCGCGCCGCGCAGCTAAAGTACTTTCGAATCGGCCGTTTTGTTACTCACAAGTCAATGCAGATCGACATTCAAATGGAGCCATGCAGAAATCAGATTTTGTTTTAATTAAATAAAACATTCTGATCAGGTGACTTTGTCTTCGGCTTTGAAGTACAGTCCGAGACAGCCCTGTGGTAAAAGGCTGTTGCTGTGTCTAAGCCGTCGGTCGGACGAAGACCTGAAAGTGTGAGGAGCAGCTGCGCCCCCTTGGGTTTGTTCAGACTTCTGGTGAAAATCCCTGAGTTCATGAACTGGATACCTCGCTGTTCATCCAAAAAAAAAAAAATACTTTCCCAACTGTTTTCCAACTGCGAAGTTTGTTACGAGTTTTATTAAATGTCTTTGAATGACTTCCTTGCCGCACTGTGTAATTTGCTGGATTTATTTACAATCCCTTGTGTTTTCACACGTTGGTTAAGGCTTTCTGAGATTTGTAATAAATAGCGTGTGGTATGAAAGTCCAAAGAAAGAACACAGAGGGAGTCACACACGATAATTGTGATACCATTTATAGTTAGTATCGTTACACGTGAAAGGGTTATAAATCCCAGAGTGACGAATCACTCCACTGCCGTTATTGATCGCACTTCTACTACAACATATCATTCAGAGGCACTGGAGTTTTGCAGTATTTTAACATTAATTCTAAGCGATCTGTGTGATCGGAAGGTCATAAAATGTATATATATATATTTTTACTAAGAATGGGGGAGCCACTAGTATGAATTCTTTTGGAAGAAAACCTCGGTAGGTATAATAAAGACGTGCATACCTGAAAGATGTTTCATGTAACGCTTTTAGTTTGGCTTGTGGACATGGCTTCTAATATCTCACAGTCCTGCTAATTATGTAGAGATGACATTGAAGTGTAACCTTGTTTCGAATGTTTCCAGCCGACGTTGAACTGTCCATCGACTAGAGAGAGAGAGAAAAGTTTTAAACACTTTGCACCAAGTGTGCTCAAGCGGTTCAGAATTAAGTGAAGCCCGTCTCCAGAAAACCAAACTGAACTAGATGGAAGACAGCACCATCCCCAGATCCAGTCCAACATTTCAAATAAACAGACGCCAAAGAATTCACCGCAGCAACTTTTGAGTGCACATAAACAGTAAGAGAATATATATTTTCAGGCACACTAGGCTGAACGCTAAAGAATATCGATACCAGGTTGTGCTATCCTGTAATACCAGCCCCCTGCCCACTCACTCAATCCCTCTGCCTATATCTTCCCACCCCTCCCTCGTTAGTTAAGGTTGGAAAGAGTTCATTCAAGCCGTGAATATGAAGTTCACAAAATCCGCACGTTTTAAAGTTTCCTGTTCATGGAAATGAATGATTGAATGTTTGTAAAATTGTTTACAAACCGCCACCTTTTAGATTGGATCATCAGAGCAGTCTGATCAGGTTTATATGTGGACAGTAATGTTAATCCCGGACCATCGGGTGGCAAGTTTACAATCTGTTAGAATTTCTCTTTATTTTCTGTGTCCGAAAATAAGTGTAGATGATGCAAGAGAGTGCGATCTTCATTAATTCCGTCTGAATAAATGTCTGTATTAATGAATTATAAACCCATGAAGCCGTGACCTTAAAACTATAATCAGGAGACGCCCGGCAAAGAAACGCTGTTGAATTCTTTATCGGACTCCTGTCAAAATGAACCCTCTATTTGTCTTGCCCGATCAAGAGAATTAATTAACAAGAAATGCAAACTTTTAATTGGGTGTCAAATGGAATCAGATTTTCTAATAACCAGCAATCCAGATCGAACCTTGCCTCACTTCTACCTTGTGGGACATGTCAACAAATTGTGTCTTGCTCTGGATATTTTACGCGAGAAAATGATGAATTTCGGTAGTTAATTTATCGATCGTAGCTCCCATTCCCGCATGTTTTATTTTAGAAGTCATTAATCAATGAAGAAAAACACGAGTGTGCTCTTTGCATTTAATACACTTCGCCTTATTTCAGTCTAACAAATTTGCTTGGAATATCCACATCGATTGCTGGATCAGATTTTTACATACACACATGCATACAGATACACAGAACTGATAATCTAATTGCTTTGTAGGATGTGTTTATTTTGAAAGCCTAGTCTGTTTTTGAATCGTTTGCGGAATTCATAATGCGTAACAGTGTGAGAAATGTTCATTCCCCCCTTTTTTTTGCAAAGTGGCTTGCACAAAACAGCCAGGTACAATAAACGAAATATAACCTGAATATTAATTTCACGTTGTTATCAGATCGGTTAAACACATCGCATATGAGCAGAATTCATCAATCAAGTAAATGTCAGCGTGTTGCACAACACGAAGAATACGATGTATTGCGGCAATTAGACTTTGCTTAAATAAATTTACATTTTTGTCGCTATAATCGACAGAATGCATTAACGAACTGACCTAGCTGCTGTTGGACACTTTGACAAACAGACGGACATGTAAGACTTTGCAATTTCTCCCAGAGGACTCTTCTTAATCAGACAGCTAGTGAGCTCCTTTATTGCACTTTGCCTCCCAAGTTCAAAAATTCCCCAGTGGGACGAGCTTTTATTTCCCACCCCACTATATTGTTCTTTTTATTTTCTTTAATTGAAATCAGATTTGTAAAGGTGACAAAACTGAACGTTACGGGCAGCAGACTGACAATTAAATTACACTTTTAACATATTTGCACGAGTCTCTTTCCTCCATTGAATTACCGGGAATTAATGAAATAATTCTTGTGTTATGTGACTCGAATTCCTCAGATGAAAGAAAGTAGTCGACCCGCTGCTTCTTTATAAGTATATATTCACACGTATGATATTGCACATATCACACACTCGTGATATTTCAGTATACAGATTAGCAGTCGATATCCAAATCAATGGCAAATATTGTAAATAGAGACACCAAAACAATCGGTGTCCGTAGCATTTCATCGAAGTCCCGTCTATTCTGATTATTCAGACAATCTGGACTTCCATAAATACTAATTGAACATGAGAATGTGATATGGCAAGGTCCTTATGAGACGAGTGTTTACCTACTCTTTCACCTTTGCAGGGTAATTTATACCCCTCAAGCATGGTTCTAGCGCCCATCTTATAATACTAGTGAGAAATAGATCTTGAGAAGTTTAAAGATCGGTTCAGTGAACTGCCAATACCGCCAGCACTGTAAATCTTAATGGTGCCTAGCACAGTGTATTAGTACAGTACGTACCATCAGTCGTCGCTTTAGTAATCTGAAGTTCAGAGTGTTTGAAAGCACATTGGCATAATGCATTCTCTTTAAGTGAAGCAAATATTTCACCGTCAACTTTATTTCGCAGCAAAATTCCTTTCCGCGTGATTGTGTTTGTCTTTTCGCTGTATGTTATCAATCTATAGACTAGATGACGGACGACCTTGTCAAAATGACGCCAGTCTAAACATTTCCACCGCTGCCCCACTGGAGTTAGTAGAATATGCACCGCATTTGATAGAGACGCAATCCAAACAGAGCAGCGAGTTTCTCAGAACCTGCTCGGATTGAAAAGGGTTTTGAGGGGTAGTGGAGCCGGGGCTGTTGATTAATTGACCGGGCACTGAATATCAAACCTGGTTATCCCAATTTCCTGCAGACAATCGCGCATAGAAAACAACATATGGTTGTTAGGACATACGGGTCAACTGGTGAACAAAAGGTGTTAGGGAAAGGACAATGAAACGTGGACTCAGGAAAGTTAGGGATGAAGGGAACGGGGCGGAAACATAGTCATGACGGAGAAGAGAGACATAGAGACAGAAGCACGAACAGCGGCGACGGTAACGCGTTAATGTCTAGAGAGAATGAAATCATTTATACTTTAAGATAAAACTCTTATCAGTTAAAATGCGGTCATGGCTATTTAAACCATGTTATAATGTGCATTCGCTTACCCGTCACATCAAATCTCTACTGCTTCGCCCAAGTGGCTTCATCGTACTTTTCAGAATACTATAAGTGCCTCCAACAATTTGGAAAATAGATCCTATATATACATTATTAAAATACATTGTCCGGGCCGCAGAACAGAAAATGAAATACGTTGTACAATAATAAATATAGTTGAAACAGACATGCTCCTGTCCATGACTGCTGCCCTGTTAAGTTTAAGTTTTATCTTTATGGGAATGTGATATTGTACCATGAACATGGCTGGAGGGCGTATATAGTAGGGTGTGGTTGCTTTCTAGTTTTGATCAATGTTATATCACCAACTACCACCCACCGCCACCCCTCCCCCCGACTACTCTAATCTGTGTTGTCGTAAAAACCACGTGTCCAGCTCCAAGTCCGCTTCTAGGAACCTCATCGATGAACGGGATCCAGTGGCTCGGATCTAACACACGCCGACCTCCCACACAAGAAACATGCATCTCGGACAAATGAGTAGAGAAATATAAAGCCATCAGCAAGTCGGTTTTCTTAAAACCTGCTGTCTGATTGGAATAACATCGTGGGTAAGTCGTGTCTAATCTGCTGTTTGTCTTTAATTGCGCAAACCGACGTCAGCTCCAAATTGGCAGCTGATCGCGGAGTTTTGCAAGTTTTTTTTAATGTACTTCTTTCAAGGTTCTGGAGATAGTTGATGCCGTGTTACATTGACGCGGTGTTTAGAAGTTTATTGGTAAAATTAAAACGATTCAGATGTCCACGTACCGTGCGTAAAGATGCACATTTTAAAACTTTAATTCACTGTAGATATTTATGTGCGTGTTTGTGTTCCAGAATTTAGGAAAAAACATTATTTTGTAATTATATAGTCTGTCATTTTAATTACCATCAATTACAGAGAGTATTATATTCGGACAGAGCGCAGTTTCGTCAGGTTGACTACCTGCGTACTGCACTGTTCTCAGTCCATGACTGGTGCAGTTAAAGCATACCTTTGCACGAAGATAAAATGTCAGTGTTAAATATGTGTTATAAACAGTTCATTTTCGATATAGCGCATAAAGTCAAATAAATCATAAAGTCAAATAAATCTTTGCACATGATTAAAAGCTAAACTTTGAATAAATTGAGAGATTACTTTTATGTACTATATATTCAGTCAATAGCTAACGGCATTTTTCTTTAATTATTTAAGTTGGAAATCTTTAGACATGATGAAACCCAGCGAGCCCAGTGGATCTGCTTTCCTGAAGGTCGATCCCGCCTATATCCAACACTGGAAGCAGCTCTTCCCCCAGACCCAGCTGAAAGTCGGTTCGCTGACAGTGATTCCTAACCAGCTGCAGCCGCTCGACAGAGCTGGCCCGGCGAGCGAGAGCCTCCGCCACCACTCGGGACCTCTCACCTCCTCGGCGTCCTCCACCGCTTCCTCGGCGTGTTCCCTGTCTCTGTCCGGCCTCACGCCAGTTTCTGTGCCGCAGATCTCCGTGTTGGGGCAGCTAGCGGCTTCCGATCCACCGCCGGCGCTCAACCGCAATCCGGGAAGTGAGCTGTGTTTACACGGAACAGAGAGGACGCCGAGATTCTCCTTCTCCACGGAGGATCTGGACTATTATTTGTACGGACAGCAGAGAATGGAGATCATCCCTCTTAACAACCATGGAACCGACCCCAATAACCGTGAGTGAATAATTCTCCGATAGTTTGCCGGTGAATTGTCGCTATATATAACATTTCCCGCAACGTAACTTTAATGCAGGAAACATTTCCAATTGCTGTGCAGACAGATTATATTGTGTGGTTAAGGTGTGAATTGCGACGATCCAAGAGAGAGTGTTCGCTAACTTGCTTTCCTTTATAAGAATACTCGCAAGTGGAATCACTGTTTCTTGTCCACTCGCCTCCTTTGCGAATATAAACAACTTCGACACATTAAGCTTTCACCCCACCCCCTATTTCAAAGGCGACCGGATTGAAGTGAAACAGCCAAACATGTTGCACGAGTGCATGACTTTTAAAGAACGAAGTGTCTGATACTCGTAGAGCGTGATTCGCCTTGCATTGTGACGGTGAAACAAACCCTTTCCCTTGTCGGAATCAATAGTAAAGAATTCCTAAGCAGCAGAAGTTGTGTCAGAGACCTGTCTCAATTCGTAGCGATTGCATCCTGTCCTCGGTACTAATGCGCGTAAATTTCCCTTGAAATTCTCGCGGCGAACAGTTATCACCAATCATTTTTAAAAGCATTTCTAACTAAAAATATGTCTTATCGATAGTCAAACATTAGAATAATGGCGGGAGATATCTCCAGCAAACTAAAAAGAGATGAATTTAGACGATTGAAAATAGGTAATAGAGGCAAAACTTGGTTCCGAATATGGTTCAATTTGGTGCCATTGATGTGAAAGCAACACATCAGCGAAGGGATCAACACACACTTATATTCATCCTAATCAGTATCGTAATTACAGTAATAGTTAAAATATAACTTCAAAACACTGCAGCCCTGAACGTGATTTTACTTCCGTACAGAGCGACTTATGTGGAGGCATAGACTTGAAACCACTCGCAGCGAAAGACGCCTATTAATGGCACTGTGACTTTTTTTAAACTTAAAGCAGGTAAAAATTTAAACTAGTTGACAAGGCCGTGCTGCAGAAATATAAATCTATCATCGACAGACTCAGGCCAAACATTTGTTTTCTAGAATCCATAGATACTTTTTTGTATGATCGATATTTTTTTCAACAGCTAAGCTGAGATAACTCATTTCATATATAGAGCGGCTTGGATGAATGGGAAAGGTCTTTATAGATGCTGAGATAAACAGAAACCAGTGAAAGATTTCACTGCAAGACAGATAGATTCTGGATAGAATTAACTGATAAACGTCACCCAACTTTCCGATCCTGTATTCTTTCAAAATCTCCGAATAAAGTATCCCAAAAAATCAAATATGTCAAATTAGCACATATTCTCCATAATCTAAACCGTCATTTGAAGAGTGAGGAGCACTTCTAACTATAGCTTTATTATCCATATTTCCTTTGGTTGAAAGGTGGTGAATGTTTATTTAACGTGATAAAATGGTCCATCAGCACTAATCTCCATCGATAACTGCCAGACAAAGATGAGCGATGAGCGGACAAGACACAATTAATTGCCACTAGTTTTCTGGAGAAAGCTGGCCGAATCGACTATATCAGGGCACCGATCGATCGCCTCAGAGATGCTATTCATCATCTCGGTATTGTTTGGGTCTCTTAGGGACCAGCCGCAGTTTTATCTAAAAATCCTATCTGTCTTCCCCCCAAACTCCGTCAGCCTGGCAAAATCCAATCAGCTGCCCAACGGCGCCATCCAGCCCAGTCTTCATCTTTATATCAAGGAATACCCCGAGTAAAATATAACAGCCAGGCGTTGCCGAGTGAGGTAGTTATTTATACTCACATGGCAACCCATTTCTTTAGCTGTATTGCAATTCATGGGAATATTTTTAATACGTTTGATTATCACGGCGTTAAATAACCAATGGAGCTATTCCAAACAGATATATTTATATCCCATTGAACACTTGCCAAACAACGGACAATTTAGATTCTGTAAGGCAGATGTATATTTGCTTCGTGTGCACAGAAATAGGTTGCAAATTCACACTTCTATTTTTTTTCATCAAAACAAAAATAGTATATAATTGAAAGTGTCTCCAATATTGATTAATTCAGCTACGTTTATGTTATGTGGACTGGACATTTTATGGTATGGGCAATTATTCTTGATATTTTTTCTTGGTGGTTCCCATAAACCATAATGTATGTAAGAAAGACGGCTATTGAATTGCCCCAATTTAATATACGCTGAAAGTTGAACAGTGGGTGCCAATAACGGCAACCAATGATTAAATGTAAATACGAGCTGGTCTTGATATTATTTATGAACTTAAAATTGGTATAGGGAATGTTTTAGAAAGCAAGCTGATAGTAACGATAAACGATTTGTTCAATGTGAGGCGTAAGTACAATTTGTATGAGCAGATGAGATAATTGCCAGATTACCCTTTGTCCAACTAATGAGTGAAAAAAAAAATTATTTTTAAAAGTTGAACAAGAAGTTAATGCAACGATATGCAATCGTGGAATTTATTTTAAATGAAATAGATAACAGATTTCCCTACTCTCTCCAACTTCCATGTATTATTAGAACGTTGAAGCGACTTGGATAACATTAAACCAAACGCATAGAATAATTTTCAGCATTTTTTTCCGGATAATCCCGCTGCACAGAGCTAGAACTGTCATAGTTTCAAACGCTGTTCAAGGAATGCATCAAGACGGAGAGATTATGTGTAGGCCTGTTTAACTTTCAACTTTAAAGATGGTATTTGACGGTGTATCATAG
Source organism: Malacoraja senta (assembly GCA_038087875.1). NCBI lineage: Eukaryota > Metazoa > Chordata > Chondrichthyes > Rajiformes > Rajidae > Malacoraja > Malacoraja senta. Next base: position 132,880,718 of record CM075977.1, read on the forward strand.
GTTCCCTCAATATCATCTATGGAGAGAAGGAATAGGTGACGTTTCAGGTTGAACGTTTCTGATGTGCCCTTCATTCTGCTATGAATGAACGTCTGAAGAAGGGTCTCGACCCGAAACGTCGCCAATTCCTTCTCTCCATAGATGCTGCCTCACCCGCTGAGTTTCTCCAGCTTTTTTATCTACCTTCGATTTTTCCAGCGTCTACAGTTCTTTCTTAAACATGACGGTGTATCGTGTGTGCTTTCAGATATAATATAATCACTGTATGATCAAAATGTGCATATACATTAATATGAATGTAACAAACAAAACCAGTCCAATTAGCTCCTTATTTCTTATCTCCATTTGTACATGCAAATGCCACATTATAAAATATGTAATTTGGTGTAATACATGTAACATTAATAACTCTTTAATATTGAAATATTACCATATCTGGTCTTCCGAAATGGAAAGTCAACCATAAATTTTCACAGCGAGGTTTGATTCGCATCTCGAAATCAAATTACCTGATAACCATAGTTTGCCGAGCAGCTATGAATAAACTGAAAGTGGCCCAGTTGTGAAGTTTTGAATGAGATGAGAAGGAAAGATCTGACGCCTATTGTTTGTCGTGAAGGGGCCGAGCGGTTTGGGAAAGCGACTCTGTTCGTTAGAAATTAACTGGGTGGGAAAAAAATAGGAATGGTCGCGGGGGCTTCATTTAATTCCAATACCCGACCTCCTTCTCCCATTCATAAAAGCAACCACGATAACTCGATACAACCACTCCAATGAATTTCCCTCCATCCGACGCGATGCCTAGGGAGCAACAAATCTTCAGAGGCGAAAATAAATGGCAAGTTTTGTTGCAGCGCGGATTAAGATAGTTAGTACACGGGCCGCTTTCATTGCAGGGGATGGCTTCCTTCAAGATTAGCACCTTACAGTGTTTGAGGTGTCTTTTGAGCTACCTTGTACTTCTCAACTCCAAATATGTCATCTATATATACAATTACTATTTGTATACTGAGGGATCTCCAGATTGTCGCGTTCGATGAATATATTGTCGTATTTGCTCATTACAAACATTCCCACCGAGAATCATGACTGAGCGGGTTATAATAGTTCTAAGCGTGTGAAGTAGATTCAATTCTAATGTAACCAGCTCTTAATTGTTTACTATATTTTGGAAATTAATTTCACTCAGCGGCAAGAATAACATGCATTTGTGATTAACCGTGGTCCCGGGGACTCAAACCCATGTAATGGGTCGTCCTGAATGGTTTCTCATCCATATCACATTCTCTTTCTTCGCCCGCAGCTGTTGTTAACTTGTTCAGTCTGCTGTTCTTTTACCGGTACATTTATTACTGTAATGCAAAATTCTTGCTACTTAATAATGGTTTGGATTAAGATATCCACCGCGCAGACATTGCGACAGATGGGGGGAGGTGCATTTACTCATATTTTTGTACTTACGCCCGAGTTTTTAAACCAAGCGGAAAACACAGAAGTGACTCGGGGAAATATAGATTACACGGTATATAAAACCCGGATATGGCGCTTTGGCCTATACTAGGCTGGCAGCAGCAACTGCCTTTAAAATAATTCAAGAGGGTGGCCTGAAATATAAAAAACTGGGAAAAGTGAAGAACGGGTAGAACACAAAATACAGCTAATACACAGAGGGGTGTACATGACATTGATATATAGAGTTATTAGGATAAACACAGAGGCGTGAACAGTTGGGGTAAGTTGCCAGTATCTGTTCACTAGTTCGGAATTAACCATACAATGAAAAGGGGGGCGGAAATAGCAAATTAATACACATCTGCCTAAAAATCTACCACGTGAAGCAAATAACAAAATGGTCCTTGAATCCAAATTTTAAACTCTAGTCGGTGGATCAGCAGTCAACTAAAATCCACTTTATTAAACTATGGCGTTCGCAACTTGTTAACGTTTATACTTAGACTCGAATGTAAAGGACTCATTTCCCCTCTATTTATCCGATTTCCTTTCCCCCTGGCGCTGAACGGGGGGTGGGAGGGGGGGGGGGGGGCAAAGCAAATTTGTAAAAAAATAAAAGTAATCACATTAAGAAAACACAACAAAAATGTTCAATGCCACCAATTTGTAGTTTTATAGATCCACCTTCTCCCCCCTTATGTTTGCATTGGTAAAGCCTTTACAGCAAATGAGGCTTTTTGTAAATTATAATAAACTGGTTACATGAGTATTCTGACACGTGCAGTTTCTTGTAGTCTCCTCAGTCAAGTAGACTGTCTCTCCCCCAGCCGTTCCATTGACCCTTTCTATTCTCTGGCAATATTTTCTTCTTACCACTCTAATCTCTCCTTCATTCTCCCTCTTGATTCCAACCTGTCACTCCTCATTGGCACTGGTATTCAGTCTTAACTCATGATGCCCATTTTACCTTGTCCATTGCCCTATCTTCTTAAACTGTTCCAGTCTGAACCCTTTCACTTGGATGACCTTTCTGTCAGGCCAAGTTTCATTCCACTTGTGAGGTACATTTTGAAACCTTTAACGTGAAAAGAATTGTATGTTTGCTGTTATTAACATTGTGGTTATTTACTGGCATATACCAGTGCAACTTTCTCGTATGATGCAACCTGTCTGCCTTCCTTGCTCCATTGTAACAAAAAAATGCTCATGCCCCTTCCACTCAACCTAATTTGCATTTTCATTGGAGCGTAGAAGAAGGGCCTTGACCTAAAATGTGTCCTATCCATGTTCTCGAGAGAGAACCCGCTGAGTTACTTCAGCACATTGTGTCTTTTAAAAAAAAACATTTTCATTAACAACTTTGGACTAACTTAATATAGACACAAAGTGCTAGAGTAACGCAGTGAGCCCGACAGCATCTCTGCAGAAAAAGGATGGGTGATGTTTTGTGTCGGGACCCTTCTTCAGACTAACCTGATTTATTCTTTTGCCTCTCACACTAACGTTCTGCTTCTGTCGTCAGTTTAATCCATGCCTGCTTTATTGTCAAATAATCTGTGTCCTTCTCGTGTCATGTAATACAAATTGTTCTCCTCTCCTCAGGCTGTGATATGTGTGCTGACAATCGGAATGGTGAATGCCCAATGCATGGACCACTCCACTCACTGCGTCGTCTTGTCGGCACAAGCAGCAGTGCAGGCACCGCTCCACCTGATGTGCCCTGTGGACTGCGGGAGCTGCCACGAGAGGTGTGCCTGTGTACTAGCACTGTGCCAGGCCTGGGTTATGGCATCTGTGCAGCCCAACGCATCCCGCAGGGAACCTGGCTTGGACCTTACCAGGGAGTTACCCTCTCAAGGGAAAAGGTGCATATGGGAGGTCTCAGGAACAGCCGCCATCTCTGGGAGGTAAGAAGCAGCTGCCCTTAAACTGTGTGAACATCACAAAACTTTCATGAATTTATTTGTGACATTTGTATCTCTACACTCTATATCTCTAAACTCTATACATATAAATGCTACGGGTTGTAAGATGATCAGAAGGGTGTATGTTATAGAATAATGTGATATCATAACAACATAAATTCACTTGTATTACATAGATTCCCTTGGATTTATCATCAATTCTATTTAGTAGGATAACTGTATTGATTGAAATCCACTTTAAAGATAACATTCAAGGAGTATCTATTTAAATAAGTCACAAAAGACAGCAGCAAATAATTTTGATTCAATTTTCTGTAACTATTTTGGAGCACATTTTCCACATAATAATTTAAAACACAACTTTTGGAACTTCATTAACTTGGAACATCATGTCAGTCTACTTACAATACATGTGACATCACATTAAGCTTACACAATCATACACTGTACAAACTGAGTTAGATAACTCAAATCACTGAGTTCTTGTTGATTTAAGAACATATGAACACAGCCTAATAAAATATAGGAATGCTGTAAATTTTGTACTGAAAACAGTACTGTGTATTTTGATGCTGTTTGAGACTGTATACATTTTTATTTATAGTAAATGCTGTTAGAGAATGTTTCTTAATTTTATTGCTTTTGTACAGTTTCTTTAATTCTTCCACATAAATTTGACCACAGCTGAAATGTTGATACGTTCTCACATGTGTTCTGCTCTATGAATGGTAATTCTGCTCTATGAATCTGTAACATTAATACTGGCATTTAGAATCAATGAAACATGCAGTAAGATGTTGCTGCAAGATATTGGGATAAATTTTGCAAGTAAAAAAAATTACAAATGAAGAAAGCACCTGGTTCTGTGATTCGATGATTCTAAAACCCTATTAACAAAGTTCCAAAGTCAGATTCTAAAACTATCATGTAGAATGGTGGCTACAATAAAACTACAGCAGATTAATGTTACAGTTACCAAGATAGTCAGCAATGATGTTATTAATGCTCAAACTTGCCAGTGATTTGTAGCAAGGCAGAATTACAACATAACCCCTAGCTGGTGGCCAATTTGTGCCTTTCTGCCATTAGGGTTATGAAAAAAGGATTCTAGCTTAGCCTGTTCATAAATTTCATGAAAAGAATGCACTTGCATGTTAAGTGCTCATCAGATTCACAACACTATCTATGGAGCTTAATTCCTTTTGATATGAATTGATCTTATAAATATTTGATTTTCGGTTCTCAGAATGGTGTTAGTTATCCCCATTGCATCTTGATCAGCCTACATGTCCACCAATTTTTATGGCAAAACCAAAAGGCCTAATGATCTATTGTAACTATTAAAAAAAATCCAATATGTCAAGATGTTTAATTTCACTAAAATATAGCCACTTGTATTTCCCGGAAATTGATTAGTGGCTACCATTATAGAGACATACATTTTTGTTGTTGTTGTATATTACGCCCCCACCCCCCACCCCCCACCCCCCCCAGCACATCCAGAATAATACCAAATGTATATTTGGGGTTGGACAGGCTAGATGCAGGAAGATTGTTCCCGATGTTGGGGAAGTCCAGGACAAGGGGTCACAGCTTAAGGATAAGGGGGAAATCCTTTAAGACCGAGATGAGGAAAAACTTTTTCACACAGAGAGTGGTGAATCTCTGGAACTCTCTGCCACAGAGGGTAGTTGAGGCCAGTTCATTGGCTATATTTAAGAGGGAATTAGATGTGGCCCTTGTGGCTAAAGGGATCAGGGGGTATGGAGAGAAGGCAGGTACGGGATACTGAGTTGGATGATCAGCCATGATCGTATTGAATGGCGGTGCAGACTCGAAGGGCCGAATGGCCTACTCCTGCACCTATTTTCTATGTATCTATGTATCTATGTATATGCAAAAATAGTTGAATATTCTGTAACTTGTCTCAGACATATAAATAATACAGATTGTAACTGCAAATTGAGTAAAAGGTTATTGACAAAAAGTATTGTTTTGTAATTGCAGTTTTGGTTCAACATTTTTTGATTATGTAGCAGGAACATTTCATAGTGTAACTGGTTAAATTACATGAATGATATAGATGTCAACAGTCTATTTAACTGACTATGATTGAAGAACTAGAGGACCTAGGACAGTTTCTAAAGTTGGAATAGGTTTTCTTTTCTTATGAAGTGGAAATAAAGTTTTTGCTTTGGTAAATTTGTCAATTACAAATTATTGTCAATTGTCAATTATTTCTATAATTTAAACAGTTCAATGATGCCATCTTGAAATCTGTTTGAAAATCTCAGTGCAGTTTTCTTAATTATTCCACATTTCCTGGGGTGTATTAGTTTCCTTAATTTCCACCTGGCCTTTAATTCCATGGTAAAATCCGAAATAGTGAACTTTTCTTAGATACGGATGTCGTTTCGATATATATAATGTGTGATAGCCAGTATAGGCGTATAAAATAATTATATGTCACAGTTGAATATTATTTTCATGCTCTAGGTGTATTGTCTTAATGGTAAATTGTACCTGTGCTCTCAAAGCTGTTTAGAATTTTGCTTTTTTTAAATTTTTGTTCATACCTTTTGATATTGCTATAGAAATTAATGTGCAGAGTAGCAATGTTGTATAATGGAAGACATTTTCCATTTTTAATAATCTCTTGTTAGCATAAATTATTTTGTAATAATTTATAGTAACACTAAGAGCTTTTTACTTTGGATTAACAATGGAAAATGCTGGTTGGTAATTCAATTTGTGGAAATATTGTAGAAAAATTAAAAGACTAGTTTCAGACTTTCACTAAAAAGAAGTCAGAATTCTACATCTAAGTCTACAGTGATACAATGATGAAGTGGCTTGAAGCATTTTGCTTCATACTGGAGCTCTTTACTTCATAGGGTATAGATATGGGAGCAAAAATGACATTTATTGGTCATTCTTAATTGCACATCCACTTCAAGAAGGGTCTCGACCGAAAACGTCACCCATTCCTTCCTCCGGAGATGCTGCCTGTCCCGTTGAGTTACTCCAGCATTTTGTGTCTATCTTTGGTTTAAACCAGCATCTGCAGTTCCTTCCTGCACACTTCATTATCACTTCTGGTTGGGCTGGAGTCACATAGAAGCCAGGTTTATTTCCTTCCTTCTCCAGATTTGCGCTTTACATGAATCATCATTACTAATTTCACTCCAGATTTATTTAAGCCTTGAATTTAACTTCCCGAGCTACCAAGATAGACTTTTTGTGCTTTTGTTCATTTTTTTTGAGCAAGTAATACTTTCCAGAAAACGAAGGAAACTTATTCTTCCTCATGTGGTTGAGGAGAATCTTTCACACACTCACAGACCCATGAGAGGAATAGATCGGGTAAACGCAGTGCAGGGGAATCGAGAGCCGGAGGACATAGGTTTAAGGTGAGGGGGGAAACATTTAATAGAAACCTGAGGGGTAACTTTTTCACACAAAGGGCAGTGGGTGTATGGAATGAACTGTTGAGGTAGGTACTATCGCAATGGTTAAGAAACATTTAGACAGGTACGTGGATAGAATAAGTTTGGAGGGATATTGGATGATTGTTTTATTCATTATGCAACATTTAGGTGGTTAATTGGCCACTCTAAGACCGCAAGTATGAATGGTTGAAAATGTGGGGAGAATAAAAAATGAGAAAAATAGTAACAGTCTAAATTGGTTGTTGATGGTTGGCATGGACTTGGTGAATCAAAGAGCCTCTGTCCATGCTTTATTTTTTTCTGACTTTCTGACTATTCTGAAAGGGATCACCAGGGTGGGTGCTGAGAAGCTGTTTCCCCTCTTAGAACTTATTCTTCTTTCTTGTCCATCTTCCATGTTTCAAATGTTGACCGCTGTCATCGTCCGTCCTGAAAAGCTTCCGCCGACAATCAGTGGGTGCCATCACTTGTTGCAATAGATGATGGTGGTAGCAGAATTAGCTCAGGATACTTCCAGTTTTCAGCCCCATGACGTGGACGCTTCTGCTATGGGGCCCTCTTAGAACTGGGGACGTGATTTTGGAGTACGAGTTGCCCATTTAAACTGAAGAGGTGGAGGAATTTATTTTTTCAAAGGCTCATGACTCTTGTGATTTTGTTGCGCCAGAGAGCTGAGGAGGTGGATACATTGAATATATTCAAGGTGGAGATGGACAACCTTTGAACAAGAAGGGAGTCAAAGGTTATGTGGGGAGAGCGAGTAGGTAGCATTGAGACCAACATTGGATCATCCATAAATGGTCTGAATGGCAGTGTAGGATCCTGTTTTTATTATTTTTCTAATAATTCTTACTGGTAGATTGCTGATATAATGCTTGAAGTCAAGAAGAGATAGGAAAAGGCATTCTTAGTAACTGTATACTAATTAATAGACCGTTAATTCAGAAAGAAATTAGAGGAAATTCTTATAGGAAGCCTTGGTATTTTGAGATCTGGCGTTCTGTTGGGTATAAATTATTAAGGCCATAGACAATAAACAATAGATAATAGACAATAGGTGCAGGAGTAGGCCCATTCGGCCCTTCAAGCCAGCACAGCCATTCAATGTGATCATGGCTGATCATCCACAATCAGTATCCCGTTCCTGCCTTCTCACCATATCCCCTATCTTTAAGAGCTCTATCAAACTCTCTCTTGAAAGCATCTAGAGAATTGGCATCCATGGCATTCTGAGGCAGAGAATTCCACAGATTCACAACTCTTTGGGTGAAAAAGATTTTCATCATCTCTGTTCTAAATGGCCTACCCTTATTCTTAAACTGTGCCCCCTGGTTCTGGACTCTCCCCAACATTGGGAACATGTTTCCTGCCTCTAGCGTGTCCAATCCCTTAATAATCTTATATGTTTCAATAAGATCCCCTCTCATTCTTCTAAATTCCAGAGTATACAAGCCCAGCCGCTCCATTCTATCAACAGATGACAGTCCTGCCATCCCGGGAATTAACCTCGTGAACCTACGCTGCACTCCCTCAACAGCAAGAATGTCCTTCCTCAAATTTGGAGACCAAAACTGCACAATACTCCAGGTGTGGTCTCATTAGGGTCCTGTACAACTGCAGAAGGACCCCTTTGCTCCTATACTCAACTCCTCTTGTTATGAAGGCCAATATGCCATTAACTTTCTTCACTGCCTGCTTCCTTACTTTCAGTGACTGATGAACAAGGACCCCTAGATCCCGTTATACTTCCCCTTTTCCCAACTTGACACCATTCTGACAATAATCTGCCTTCCTGTTTTTGTCATCAAAGTGGATAACCTTGCATTTATCCACATTATACTGCATCTGCCATGCATCTGCCCACTCACCCAACCTGTCCAAGTCACCCTGCACCCTCATTACATCCTCCTCACAGTTCACACTGCCACCCAGCTTTGTGTCATCTTTCATGTTACTTTTCTTAAAATACAGTTGTTCCGGAATGGGTAGGTAGGAAGGTGAAGTTTGGATGGATTGCGAACATATTCTGGAAGCAAGGTGGGTGGGGTGTGGACAGAACATTGATGGTACCTGATGAGCTGAAGGGTCTGTTATGACTCTATAAGAACCTGTAAAGCCGTGGTTGTCTCTTTGTGATATTGATTAGGAAACCTTTACATTTTAAGTGCCCTTGATTGCTTTCTGCCAACTTCATCTAGTGTGCAAGTTAATTAAAATGTCAATGGGGTTCCATGTATAATCCAGCCAAGAAATGGAGCAAATCTCATATTCTAGTAGTAGAAAGCATCCAGTATTGAATTCATGAGCACGTGATTGAGCAGGGATTTGTACCAAAGAATATTTAAATAGGTGAATAACACCAAAAAAATCAAATCAATAACAAAGACCAATAAATGACATGAGCATATGGACAATAGATAGTTTTGAGAGATTTGATGAAGCACTTTGGAAGGATAAAACAAGAAAGAGTACAAAATTATATGTCTGAAGGGTCTCGACCCGAAGCGTCACCCATTCCTTCTCTCCAGAAATTCTGTCTGTCCCGCTGAGTTACTCCAGCATTTTGTGTCTACCTTTGATTTAAAACAGCATCTGCAGTTCTTTCCTACACAATAGTACAAAGTTAATAGTTGGAGGTTGACGGATATGGTTGAACGCTTTAGGAGTGGAAACTTGCTTCCCCTCTCCCCAGACAGGACAAGGATAGAGTTACCCTGGTCCTCACCTTTCACCTCACCAGTCTTTGCATCCAACATATCATTCTCCAAAATTTCCGTCACCTCCAACGTGATCCCACTACCAATCACATCTTCCCATCTCCACCCCATTCCACCTAGACCACTCTCTCTGCATCTCCTTGGTTCACAATGTTGGTATGAACATTGAATTATCCAATTTTAGATAATTATGTGACCCTCCCCCCTTCTACCCCCACATAACTACCCCCCCCCCCCATCCCTGGTGCCTCACCAGAATCACACCTATTTCTCCCCACCCCCTCCCCTTCCACCTACATTAATTTCCCTAGCTTCACAATTCATAACTCTTCAATCTTTTTGTCTCACACCTTCTGTCTTTTCATCTCTGGCCTTTATCTTATTATATGCCTATCATAAAATCCTCCTCACTTGTATCAACCTTTTACCTGCCAGGCCTAGCTCCTCCATTCCAGTTTTAATCCCCCCCCCCCCCCCCCCCCCGCACACACAATCAGTCTGAAAAATGGACCTGACCCGAAAAGCCACCTATACATGTTCTCCCTGCCTGAGATGCTGCCTGACCAGTTGAGTTACTCCGGCCCTTTGGGATTTCTCTTGCACAATGAAGGAAATTGGATTTTACCTTTTTGGTGTGGAAAATCGTTTATCATTTTCCTTTTAAAATCTTTCACCTTGCAAAAGAAAAAATCACACAATTGGACAAATCCATGCTTGAAACAGTGCAAGGCTTGATGACATTGTGAAAGATGTGACAATGTAGGACCTGCATGTCTCCCAACATTGCTTTGTTTTTCTGCTGAGCAATGATCAGGTAAGTTTTGCTGACCTTCAGGGACTCAAGACTAACTGCATGAAAGCTACCATAGAATTGAAGGGAAACAATAGGACATGGTGATCACCAGTGCCTGACGACAGTCCGCTTGTGATCCAATGCCCTGATGGAGTCCTCTGCCTTGAATCACCCTAGACCCATGGTGAGGTGGGGGGTGATCAGTATGACAAAGATCACACTGAAGTGCATAACAATGAAGGAACAAGGAAAAATGAATGAGAAAATATTCTGACAAGTATAGTACATGGTTCGTTCAATACATCAATGTCAGAAGGCAGGTCATTTAATTTGCATCTCATTGGGTATTCCAATAAAATCTGCTCCTTTTTCTGACTATTGAATGAAGGTTATCTTTGAACCACTATGTTTGCAAGATAAAAAAAATGGATTGTGTGAATGTGGAATCTTTAGGTGCATGCCTGAAGCTTGAAGAACTCAATCCAATTTCCTGATGGCTGCTATGTTATCTGGAAATGATCACTCACAATATCTGCTCAATCACCTTTTTGGTAATTGTATATGAAAAACTGATTTTCCAGGCTAATTCCTCAAATAGGTGAATGTCAAATCAAGTTGAGTTTATTGTCGAGTCTGAAGGTCTCGACCCGAAATGTCACCTATTCCCTTTTTCCAGAGATGCTGCCTGAGCCGCTGAGTTTTTACAGCATTTTGTGGCTCTTTGATGTAAGCCAGCATCTGATTTTCCTTCCTACACATGAGCTTATTGTCATATGCACAAGTACATTGAGGTACGGGTGCAATGAAAATCTTTCTTCCAGCAGCTTCACAGGCACATAGACTCGTGCAACACACATCAACATAAACTATACATAAATAATCAATAAATTCTGCAAGACAATGAAAAAAAGTCTGTGCAAATGCAAGACGTTAATGCAAAACACAATTTAGATAAACAAGTCATGCAAGAGCTGGTCCACAGTGTTCTGTTGTTGAGGTAGGATCAGGGTTTTGTAGCTCAGTTCAAGAACCTGGTGATTGTAGAAAAGTAGCTGTTCCTGAGCCTGGCAGTGTGGGATTCATCCTTCTGTACTTCGAGCCCAATGGTTGCAGCAAGAAGAGTGCATGATCTCGTTGGTGGGTATCGTTGATGCAAGATGTTGCTTTCTTTTGGGCTGTGCCTTTTGTAGATGCTTTTGATGGTGGTCTTTTCTTCTGTTTATACAAAGGAGTAAAATGTGCAGGAGCAAAAATGTGATATGACATTCGAACAAGGCAATCCACAAGTCCATAATTGCAGTGACTCTTACAGTCGTACCCCCTTTGTAAATAAGACAGTTAAACAAAACGCAATGTACAGTCAACACAACAAAAATTGTAATGATCATTAGAGGCTTGTGATACAGGAAAAGGCAGATTGTACACATATGTACAGAAAGATGTAACTTGCTAATGGAACAGAGATATTGACTAAGTTTAATGCACAGATTTTGAATATCAATATAATTCATCAAAAGTTAATCAGTAACATTATGTACAATATATTACATTAATTCAAAAATTGCTCCATAAACTCAAAACTAAGGAACCTTGTATTTGTTTGACAAATATGGTTAGTGTTTGAATATATATTTAATATTACGCTGCTGACAGTTCTTTCTTCATCCTCGGCAAAACGCTTAACTGCTAAAAGTCTCTTTCTCAGCATCACAATCATTTATCTGTTCCTATGATACATTGTACGAGGTGATTTTGTACTTTTTAAAATGTGAGGATGATCTAAGCAGCTCTGGGCTGTGTGAACAGCATCATCCTATGTCAAGCAGCAGCACTCTGTGATGACTAACTTCATCTAGTGAAAGTTACAGTTTGCAGATGGCTGCAACTTCACCAGTCAACACGGCAAGTGCACTGGTTAAGTTGCATGAGTTCACTAAGGCTGACAACCGGAAAGATTACACAATAGAGACACTGTCACTTCCCTGGGCTTGCCCTCACACATTGCAGTAGTGCAGTGACATACTCCACTTCTATTGGAGACTTATTGATCTGCAATGGAAGCTGAGACTTTAGATTTTAGAGATACATCGCAGAAACACAGAGTCCACGCCGACCAACGATCACCCATACACTAGTTCTATCCACTGCTATCCTACACACTAGCGACAATTTACAGAAGCCAATTAACCTACAAACCCATACGTTTTTGGAGTGTGGAAGGAAACCGGAGCACTTGGAGAAAACCCACGTGGTCACAGGGAGAACGTACAAACTTCGTACAGACAGCACCCGCAGTCAGGATCGAACCCGGGTCTCTGGTGCTGTAGGAAAGCAACTCTACCGTTGTGCCATGGCGCTGCCCTTTCTTCTTGCAGTACTTTGATTAATTAAATGACTATGTCTGCATTTAGACATTGTTAGACAAATGCTGCTTACTGAATAAATTCTACCAGTGTTGAAATGTAGCTGACCACCTCAGATTCCATGATGGATATGACAGGTCCCAGGCCTTGTGCAAAATTGGGGTTGGACTCTAAAAGGTTCATTACATTGCATGCATACTTTAAAATGGGCCAACTGCTTCCCCAGGTATCTCACTGTTCCAGTCATCAGCCACACCCTTCAGCCTGTCATAACAAGACCTCAACTGAGTCCTCTACTGTACATACCCCAGAACATGACAGCAAGGCTCCTCTTTCCCCTAACCCGGTGCAGGTGTTACCTTGCAGAATCAATTCTGATAATGTGCTTTTTTTGGGGAGTACTATGATTTATTTAACAACTATGTTTGCATTTAGACGTGCCTTTAGAGAGGAGATGAGGAGGAATTTCTTTAGCTCGAGGGTGGTAAATCTGTGAAATTCATTGCAACAGATGGTTGTGGAGGCCAAGTCATTGGGTATTTTTAAATTAGAGATTGTCTTGATTAGTAAGGGTGTCAAAAGTTGTGGGGAGAAGGCAGGAGAATGGGGTTGAGAGGGGAAGATAGATCAGCCACGAATTAATGGCAGAGTAGACTTGATGGGCTGAATGGCCTAATTCAGCTCCTATGATTTATGAACATAAAATAAGCAAAACTGTTTAGAGAAAGAATCTCAAAGACTTGTTCAAATGTTTGCTTGCAACATATTTGTTTTGAAGTACACATGACGATATTAGTTTTCATCTATTGACCTTGAATGGATTGAAAATCTCTCGAACCTCTGTTTCTCTGATGGTATCTTGGGTGTCTTAAAGCTGTTTTATTGATTAAATTAACACAGATTCGTAAAAGGGCAATTGAGTGGATATTTAGGCTCAGAAATAGTCAGTTATCACAAGAAAACCATTTTATATCTATTTTAACTCAAAAATGAGAATCTGGAAAAAAAGTATAATGCAGTATTTAATTACATTAGGGCTGATTCATTGACTCATTCGATTCTAGCAATCAAAGCAACAAAAGTTAAAAACAAATAATGATTCTTAAGTCACTTCAATCCATTTACATACTAACTGTGGAAACTTTTGTTGAGATGACTGAATTAATCTTGGCCAACTGAAAGTGGTGGCACATGTAGATAGGGTGGTCAAGAAGGATTCTGATGTATTAGCCATCAGTTGGGGTATCGCGTATAGAGGTTGGGATGTTATGTTCTAGTTGTGCAAGACGTTGGTGAGGCCACAATTGGAGAACTGTGTACAGTTTTGGTCACCCTGCTCTTGGAAGGAGTGCAGAAAACATTTATGAGGACATTGCCAGGATTTGAGCGGCCGAGCCATAGGGAGAGGTTGGGCAGGCAAGGACCTTATTCATTGGAGTGCAGGAGGCCAAGGGGTGATATTGTAGAGGTGTATAAAATCATGAAGGGAATAAATGCACTGAGTCTTTTACCCAGGGTAGGGAAATCAAAAGCAAGAGGACGTGTTTAAGGTGAGAGGGGCAAGATTTAATATGTAGCTGAAGGGCAACTCTTTCACTCAGAGGGTGGTTGTATAATGAATGAGCTGCCAGAGGAGGCAGTTGTGGTAGATGGTATAACAGTATATAAAAGACCCTTGTACAGTTATAGGGATTGGGAAAGTTTAGAGGTATATGGGCCAAATGTGGGAAAATGGGACTATCTTAGTTAGGGCAGCTTGGTCGACATGGATGAGTAGGGCTGAAGGGCCTGCTTTAATGCTGTATTATTCCACTACTTTATCTGATGAGATAGGAAGGTGATAATGGGAGTTTTTAAGTGAGTGAACCTGTAGTATTTGAATCTGATTGAAATGCTGCATTATTACATTAAATATTCCTCAGTCAACACAGCTAATTCCCTTATGATTCATGTCCACTGGACCCTATTCATACAGTTTGCACATCTTTTTAGAAACTGTCACCTGTTTCTGCTGCATGACCTGGAAATTCCATCCTTCCCAATCTTCGTCTCATCAATTTCACATGCCTCCTCAGCAGAAACCCCTCCAGACATAGCATACGCTGGAATACCAATTTATACTTGCCCAACGCATCCGTGTTAGTGTAGAGCAGGTTAGGACAGATTTTACTCTTTTTGCACCTGGATATGTTGTTGCCTGGGCACAGGAGATGGAAAATTGGTCGGGGAACTCGGTCAGTTTTAACTCTACCAACATTAGTAGGGAAACATATTGCATGACTTGAACTTGCAGGTTGCATCATTTATCTACAAGCTGTGTCAAGATGCAGCAATGGGGAAATATGACTGAGTAGACCTCAAATTATTTAGTCAAGGTTATTTATTCATTGTCAAGTGCTAAGTGCACAACATGCTCTTCCATTACAAAATGAATCATTAATCTGAGAACAGACTGCTTCTGTACCATGCAAGCAAGATATAATGTTGATACCAGAAAGGGAAACAACATTGTGGATAAAGCAACAGTAACAGAGATAGATAGATTCTTGATTAATACAGGTGTCATGAGGTTATGGGGAGGCAGGAGATTGGGGTTAGGAGGGTGACATAGATCAGCCATGATTGAATGGCAGAATAGACTTAATGGGCCGAATGGCCTAATTCAAATCCTATAACTTATGACCTTATGACCTAACATTTCCCTCATAATTATTATAGTGCAGGAATCATACAATGAGGTGAAGGTATTGTTATGTTATGGTTTCTGGGCTAAATGTTTGGGGAAAACAGCATATTTTGTACAGATTCAATGTTCAATGAAAGTTTACTTACCAAAGTGTTCTGAGTGGTTGAGAATGTGATCAATTAACCTGAGCATACAACCTACTGCTGATGGCATTGATTGACATGCTACCTAAATTACAATAGGAAAATACAGACACATCAATCAATACTCAAATTGTACATCCAGACCTATTGAGGATGCAGGATATTTCAACATTGAGAAGCATTACCAGCTATCAGTTCTCGGGAAAAATGTTACACCAGCTTACATTTAGTTAGTTCCAGATTCATCGTATGAGAAAGCAGTTTCAAGAAACGATGAATAAATTGAGCCCATAATCACTAGAAAAATCTTAATCAATTCCCACTCAACTACACTTGATATCACCTAGACCCACTGATCTATTAAAAGCCATTCAAGAGAGGCCCAAGCCTTTGATCTTTGGACCAAGCATTAACAGGTGGCTTCAAGATCCAATGGAATTGGGACCAGGGAGCATAATGTGCCATCCAAATATAGTTGGAACCCTTGCACACATTTCCTCTTGGTCCATGTGCAAATGTAAACCCGAATGAATCTCTCGGAGTCAAATATAAGAAATAAAATAAAGTTCTATCGTATCATATAGTCTCATATCGTAGCCAGATCCAGCATGGGGTGTACATGCTTGAAACTAATTTAAAGGGTTTCCACCTGAAATGTTGTCTGTCTATTTCCCTCCACAGATTTTCCTGACCTGCTAAGTTCCTGCAGCAGTTTGTTTTTAACTCATGCTTGAAACTAGATGTGTCCACTCACAATACACTACATTTAGCAACATTAAATATAATCTGAAGATAGACACAAAATGCATCTCTGGAGAATATAATCTGCTTTGGTCAACAATTCTCTCTTCCCCGTCACCTTCATGCAACTGCCTTATGTTTCCCCCCCCAAGAACATAGACAATTGGGAATAATTTAGCTTAAAAAAATGTTTGCAATTTGACAAAGTATCATTGTAACTATTTCATTTTTACAAATTATCACAATTAAAATTAGGAAATTAGATTAGTAAGTAGCAGTCACATACTAATAATAATAATCAAATACAAGCATGTATACATTAATAGGTCAATTATGTGTGATTATGTATTGCTTTTTTGGTACCATTAATTTTGTACCCACATTTAAATCGCTGTGAAAATAATTGTATTGTGTGCTGATACAGTGGCTATCACAAATGATTCACTCCTGTAAGGCTTGTGTTAAAAGTCTAAGGTCTACCAACATATACAGCATTGAAATTGTAATCTTGGAAGTCCACTGATAGAATTATTTTTGATCACAATGTTTGCACAAAAAAAATGGTTATAATTGGATTTATTTTGATGTATTTATAAAATGTAAAAGCATTGTGTAAGAGAGAGTAATACCTCTGTTAAATATGACTTTCAGGCAGCATAGTTATTTACAATGTATTTCTTTGTGATGTTTGTCATTTTGTCAATACAATTTTTCCTAAAGAACAAAACTACATCAGCTGGTGTTTTGCACTTAAATTTAGATTATATTCCCACGAGATCCAATTGCTAAATGCATTGGCATGTGTGAAACTGGACCTTTAAAACCCAGAACCTCTCAGATTTGATCTTCAGTCTATTCTAATTTCTGCCAGAGTATTGACAGAACTGCCGTAATAGGCTAGGGAAGGTATAATTTAGCATGGTTTCTCTTCCCTTTTGCAATCCAGTGTGCCTTGTTTGAAATTATTTATATAGAGATCTTTATAGAGAAAGGGACTGCCCTTAAATCGAATAGCATTCTAAGATATATTTTAAACTTTGCTAATAGGAAATAGATTCAGAAATGTGAATTGGTTTCTGCTATACTCCTTACTCAATTCCACTGACCACATGCAAATGAAATGAAGATAGACACAAAAAGCTGGAGTAACTCAGCGGGTCAGGCAGCATCTCTGGAGAAAAGGAATAGGTGACGTTTCCGGCCGAGACACTTCTTCAGACCCGAAACATCACCTATTCCTTTTAGTCATAGTCATAGAGTGAAACAGCATGGAAAATGGCCCTCCAGCCCAAACCAGCCAACATGTCCCAGCCACACTAGTCCCACCTGCCAGCATTTGGTCCATATCCCTCCAAACCTGTCCTATCCATATGCATAGATTTCTCCAGAGATCTTCGGTTTAAACTAGCATCTGCAGTTCCTTCCTATGCAAATTAAAAGAGTTGGGTGGTTGATTTAACATGATGAGTTTACCATACAGCAGTGAACAATACAATCTATCCTCCTTATCGAGGACACATGTGAAAAGTGGATAATCAGATGGCATGCCAGGGAACAACTTGCACTCTGCAAGCTGCACACTGTCAGGTTCACTGCCTTCTGGAGGAGGTAGAAGATGGCAGAGGAAAATGGATAACAAATGTTTAATTGTGAAATGTTGGTTAATTCAATGTATTGTTGCCCTCCTTGTAAAATATTTATGAATCCAAAAACATGTTTCAATTTATATTTGCTTTGCCTTGATTAACATTTACATCTGATTGTAATCAGAACTTTTTTAATGAGTACATATTGTTATTAAACCCGATACAAGCATTAGTCATTAGGAACCAAAGTCTGATCAGATAAATATGCAAATGCTTTTCATAAAGATGTTTGGGCTTTGTAACATATGAACAATGAGGATATGTTTGTTTTTTTTCTCTGATGGTCAAAGGTATTAAAATCTTCAAAGCACGAGGGACATTGAAATATGTCCAATTTTGCTGTTGCTAGCTTTTAAATATTCCAGGAAATATGATCCAATGCTCTATCATGAGTACTATGTGCAATAAAGATGCAATTTATAGGAAA